>WELB01000067.1:134939-194939 GCA_009602725.1 Spirogloea muscicola | reverse complement strand
AGGAAAAGAGGTTGAGGAGCTTTCGCGGCGAGGCAGCATCGACTCTTCGCGACGGTGCGGCCGAGGTGTTCAACATTATGGAATCATATCGAGGATGTCAGGGCAATACAGCACAGCTTGACAGCGTCGGCTGCTCTGCCGAGCTTCCGAGCATGGCGCCCTGACAGGAGGCCTCAACAAGTCAGCGGACGAGGAAGGCTGAAACACAGCTGGATCGGCTGGAGGCTCGATTTACTCGACTTGAAGGACTCGTAGAGCAACTGCAAGCAGATCTGCGGGACTTGAGGTCCAAGCACAGCAGGCACGTTGATAATTGAGAAGCTGATGTAAGGGCCGGCAGCAATCTCTCTAATTGATCGAGGTTGCTGTACAAATACTTCTCAGACTAGCAACCAATCTGCCTCTTTTTGCAAATTTTGCGCAGGATTTCGAGATTTTGCTTAGCAGGCTGATCAATAAGCTGTAGTGGGGGCCGCCAGGGCTCTGTCCGCCAACGGCTATGTACAAACTCCTTGCAAACAGTCAAAATCGATCTGACACTTTCGAGTATCGTCGCAGTCCATGCTATCGTCACAGTCCGACGAGTCCATCAGCATGTCTTGCTGTGCATGAAAAGAAGATTTCCGTGTGCTCGAAACAAAGTAGGGTCAAAATGGCCAAGTACAGGGGCAAGCACGTTTGGTGACGGAATCACACACTACAAGTTGACCCTGCTCAATACCCACGGGTCAATACATGAAGGTCGCTAATCGATGCCTGAATACCAGATGGCAGATCCAAGCCCTTTTGCCACCAACTAGAGCTCGCCCAGCTTTGTGGTCCAATGCCGCTCGCTCGTTAGCTCAGGTCTTCCGTATGCGCCTTTCCATTTCCCTCCAGCGATCCATGCCCACGCCTTGCGCCTGCATGCCGGCCGTGCTCTCGCTGCAGCCTCTGGCTTTCGTCAGGGGCATTGCTTTTCGGCTGCTAGTCTTCGAATTTGCGGCTCCTCACTCGTGAGAAAGTGCGCGGTGCGCATGAAATAAAAGGGAGGCCAATTCTAGCCTTACAAATGTAACTGTTAACTGGGTAATGAACTGGCTAAGGGGGACACTAATATCCCCGAGTGAGCACATGCATATCTGACAAGCTATACTGAGGAGCCAAACCACCACCACGGAAGCCACTAGCCTGGGCTAAAGCACGACAGCACGCTGGTGATTCGCGAGTGCCTGGGAGCGCTGCAGACTCAATGATAGCCTCGTTCTGTAGCATGCAACAATGGCTTGTGGGACACAAAAATGGCCTAGCTACCCGCCCGACTACGTCGGCGGGCGTCAACATGCAGTGCCAGGCTATGGAGGGAAGACCACTTCGTTCCGTAGCCGCCGTACATGTCCATGGCGCACAGGAAGAAGTGGTCGCCCCGGGGTGGTCAATATAGTGCCTCTCCTTCTTCCTCTCCGCATGATGTGTCGCCCAACCTGGCACAGTCGGTGTGGCTGCCCCTGGTTGGAGTTGAGTGCTTCATCCTACCCAAGTTCTGAGACAGCTTTCCGGGCCCCTTCGAACCTTGTCAAGTCTTTTCGGGCTGGCTTTCCACAGCCCTTGCCCCTTTGGGAGAGAAATTTCTCACTTTCTGGTGAAATGCATGAGCCTGAGCACGCTGCAAACAGGCCGACACTCGATGGCGCAAGAGAGAAAGGAATCTGCTCGCCCACAGAGGGTAGGGGCTGGGAAAGGCCAGCCCAAATAGAAAGACAAGGTTCAAAGCGCCAAAAGGTGCCGGGGGAAGCAAATGAAATACACAGCTAGACACGAGACGATAGCTTCTCAATCAGCCTGCATATCCGGAAATTGATGTCCCAGACATCCTGTAACGAATGCTGTGGATCGCCAAGCCCGGGCTGCCGGCGGCGCAAGGAAAAGCGGGAGGCATTGGGATGGGGCCGCAACGGTAAAACTGAGCAACGGTTACTGCAGGGGCAAGGGTCCAGGGGTCCGAGGTTGGGTGAAGAACTCACCCCCTCTCCCATCTCGGGTGCCCCCTTTATAGCCCGACGGACTGCGAGCCCGGCCATACGGGCCCGGGTGGGATATTCGGCACCCAGTCTCTCGTTGATGACCCGTCCACGACCTGTCGACGGCTAACAACGGCTACCACCGACAATCTACCCGTCACTCGCAGCTGACGGTCACTACCCCCAGGCTATCGTCAGCCGTCTATCATCCCCGTCAATACTAACGGCTAACAACGCCGTCAAGGCAGTTTACAGCGCTGCCACCTCCCGTCGCCGTTCCAGCGCCAGCACCATGCTGTCTCGCGTGTCACGACTCCGGGTTGCGCCGCTCTCAGCTCTATATCAAAGCCACGCTGCCCAGCCTGGTGAAATTGTCCGTCTCCAGGCATCTGTCAAGCCTTTCCTGCGGCACTGACAGTCAATTTATTTATCAGCCGGATGAGGTATCTAATCTCCAGGCATCTGTCAATACATTACAGCTGCATTGACATTCCAGCCATGTAAATTCGTTACACATCCGCTTGCTGTTGCTCTTGAAGGTCTTGAAGTCGAGTCAATCGCGCCGTCAGCCGATTCAGCCGTGCGTCGACCTGCTGACTTGTCGAGGCGTCCTCTCTGGGCGCCATGCCCGGAAGAACGGCAGAGCTGCCGGCGCTGTCAAGATCTGATGTGGTGTTCTGACATCCCCGATTTAAGTCGATTTTGTCGAAGTAGGCACCAACTTGTATGCATCCTCGCCCTCCTTCTGTATATCCCATTCACTGTCACTCTCTAACACGTGGTTCACGTTTGTGCTTGTTATTGGCCTCCCTTTGGGCTGATTATAAAATCTGCTGTTCGTTATCTGGTTCTGGCCAATATTCACGTTTCCACCGTTGAAATTACTGTTCGACACGTCAGTCCTGTTGTTGTTTATCGTTATAAAAGTTATCACTGCTCTTGATGGTTTCTGCGGCGGTACACGGTGCACAATAGTGTATCCTGTCCCAAATGTGAACGCGCAATCATTATACAGCACATCAATCAGCACCACATTGTTCAGCTTACCGCTCCGTATCTTACTTAGCTCTTCGCATGTCTGATACACCTTATGATACCCTCCACTGATTGTTTTTGTTGTGAACGTGTCGAGTGTCGTGTGCCCAACCCCCCAATCTTCCGCGAACTCGACTCCATCTACTTTCCCAGATGATCTGTCCGTTGGCTGTTGTACACATCATAATCTAGGCAAAACGATCCTGTCTCATCTCCTGTCGAAAACATTGAGCTCTCCGAACAGCCCATTTTGCTCACATTGTTGTGCTCTCTCAGGTGTTATGTCTAGATAGCGTGCAATTGCTGGTAGCTTCGTATACTTGCCCTTCTTATTGTCATATGTCACCGTACACGGCACACGATACTTGTTGAACGACTTTATAAAGTCTATATCCTCCATCTCCTGCTGCAAAATTTACGCAGCATTGTGCGTAATAATGTCATTTTAAAGGATAATCCTGTGACACAGTGGCAATCAACTAATGACATTGGAATACCTGCGCTGCTGTCTGACTCTGACGAATGCTGTATGACGTAACCGCAGGACCACACCCTAGCGTATGAGAGTGCCAGGCGCTGCGATGCTGCTCCAGGACTTCAAGAACAAGTCATGCGTTTCAGGCACCGTACCGCTGGACCAGCTCCTTTAACCGCCTCGGGTACCGCGTTGTCCACCAGCACATCTGCAAGGGCGCTACAGCTAGGTGCTGTCCCCACTACAGCATCGCAAACAGGAGCAAGCGCTAGGGCCTCATGTGCGTTGAGTGTTTGGGTATCTGGGTACAGGCATATTTAGTTCTATAATGCATGGGTCTACCATCCATTTGGTAATAAGATAAGGTTCTAAAGGCAACCCAACTTACCAGCAAGTAATCTTTAAGGGATTGATTAGGCTGTGAATAGGATGTTGAGTCATCCTTAAATAGCACTCCATTTAGGCACAAAGTAGTAGCGGTGATAACCGTTACTGGTAATACGCCTATTTAGAGAGCATCCTTTTTTAGGGAATTGATTGCTACAACTTGCAGCCATGGTCCTTCCACGGGCTTCTACAGGACGATCGAGCATGGCACCAACGTGATGAGCTTGCAACGGTCCTCAGCCCAGGAGCACTTGTGTGACGCCTGCGGCCACGTCATACAGCATTCGTCAGAGTCAGACAGCAGTTCCATAATTAGTCCTCAACCCTTCTGGGAGTAGGCTGCTGGAAAACCTGTAGGACACAAATATCGAGCTATTCATGAACAACGCGAAGGCAAGGGGCATGACATGTATCAGGTCTTGCTGGCATGTTCTGCCTTATGTATTCTGTGTATTTCTTGGAACATGCCAGCAAGACCTGATACATGTCATGCCCCTTGCCTTCGCGTTGTTCATGAATAGCTCGATATTTGTGTCCTACAGGTTTTCCAGCAGCCTACTCCCAGAAGGGTTGAGGACTAATTATGGAACTGCTGTCTGACTCTGACGAATGCTGTATGACGTGGCCGCAGGCGTCACACAAGTGCTCCTGGGCTGAGGACCGATTGCAAGCTCATCACGTTGGTGCCATGCTCGATCGTCCTGTAGAAGCCCGTGGAAGGACCATGGCTGGAAGTTGTAGCAATCAATTCCCTTAAAATGGATGCTCTCTAAATAGGCGTTTTGCCAGTAACGGTTATCACCGCTACTACTTTGTGCCCAAATGGAGTGCTATTTAAGGATGACTCAACATCCTATTCACAGCCTAATCAATCCCTTAAAAGTTACTTGCTGGTAAGTTGGGTTGCCTTTAGAACCTTATCTTATTACCAAATGGATGGTAGACCCATGCATTATAGAACTAAATATGCCTGTACCCAGATACCCAAGCTCTTTTTTCATAAATAGCAGAATTTAAGTATAATACGGCAAAAACGTTATACTAAGCAATTATTAAGTATACCCAAAAATACCCAGCGTACCCATTTACGATTAAAATATAACAGATTTACTTACAAGATAAGCATCTACTCAAATTCATCGCGTCCTAGATGTTCCTCAACGTACATGATATTGAGGATGATATCAATATGTGAACGATTGGCCCCATTGTAGTTTTCGCAACAGCCCTTCGTTGCTGTCTGTTTGCATGCCCGGCACATATGGCGGCGGTCTATTACATAGCCTAGGCGCTTGAAGGTGCTGTAGTCTTTTGTCCAGCGGTACTTTGCCTGTGGGTGCTTAAAACGCATATAAACGTAGAACTTCTTTTTGAAGTCCTCCATCCAGTGTATGGCCCTGCTTCTGCACAAAGTACACCGCCTTTCTGCAGCCGGTGTGCTTATCAAACCAGACATTGTCGCCGTACCCGAGTGTGAGAAACATGTGCACGTAATCGGTGTTCTCGTGCATGCTTGCAATGTTGAGTTTGAAGTAGTCGGGACAAGTGCTCCAAAAGCTTGCGGTGCCTGTGTGTTGCAACAGACGACGGTAGGCGAGCAGGCACTTGATTAGCAAGGGCGACAGCTCCTCTTGAATAATCCGCTGTTTTAGCGAGCAATATTGTACTGGGACGTAGCGGTTGAAGGAGAAGATAGCCAAACGCTTAGATATGGAGCCCCGTTCGTCGCGGTAACGCGGGTAGTCGTTGCCACACATGAGCATGGGGACTGTCCAACGTACGGTGTCGGCTACGGCGTGCTTGATGGGCCACTTGCTCACCGCAAATCATCTTCTTGAATTTGTCTGATGCTAGCTGCTGGGCCATGTTTTCGGGCATCTCTGGGCAGACAATAAGTTCCTTGTCGTGCATCGACTGCAGGCCAAAAATAGTCTCATGCGAGGAATCCACCACCCCGACGCAACCAGGAGCAAACATGGCCTCAACAATGGCTACAAGCGTCGACTTGCCGGTGTTGGTGTCGCCAACCACAAAAGGCATCACATCAAAGGCGTCGAAGCGGCCCACGTCGTAGAACAGCCTGCCGATGAGGCCCAGGAGGTAGGCATAAACAGCCTCCGTCTCTATAGCGTTGCCGGCGTCCAATTGAAAGCGGAAGATGCGGTCGAAGAGGGGCGTATCGAGGCCATCGAAGCGACATGGCTGGTCGATATAATGCCGGGGCGACACGTGATGGGGGAGGTTGTCGTAGTCTTCTAGCTCACCGCTGACAATATTAAGCATGCCGTTAGTAAAACCGATGTAGGTGGTATCCTTGCGGATGAAGGGAAATGCGGGGTTGTCGACGCATGCCATGTAGATAAGCAGATCGTTGAAGCGTCGGGGGAATGCCTTAAGCTGGTCGTAAGCCGCGAGCCTGGAAGTCAAGAAGTGTTCGTAGGTGTCTAGCCTTTTGTACACGGGTATCAATGCATGGATACGTTTGAGAACGACGCCTTTGTCGCGCGCCAAGTGTTCTTGGGCTGCCCAAGCGAGGATGGCCTCGACCATCTCCATGACGCCGTGCGCGCGCGCGCTGGGAAGGTCAAAAAACAGGGCGCGAATACGCCGGCTAATGTCGCTGTCAAGCAGCCGTTTGCCGTGGCTGAAGCAGGTCAACACTACCGAGTTCTTGTGCACATACATACAACTGTGGCTTTTTTGCGTATGCGTCGCCGTAATGTCCACGCAGCACTGGTACGTATCGGGGACGAGCATGTAGGAAGTAGGGGTCTCCTGGGATATCTGCCAGTTGAGATCGCAGTTGAGCAGCGCATTGATGGTCGCGGAAGCGGGCGTCTCGTGCTGTTCAATGGTAGTGTGATGAATGGCGCCAATGTTCACCTGGGTATAGTTGTTAATAATCAGGTTGACAACAGCCTGGGGTGGGGGCTGCGGCAACATTCGATGCACCACCTGGCAACCCTCGCCAAACATAAAGCCGCGCTTATTGTAGAGTATTTCACAGAGCACATTAGCCATCGGCTGGCCGCTCTTGAGGTACTTGGCAATCTGGTCTGTGACCTTGTACACCTTATGATAGCCGCCACCAATCGAGCGTGCGGTAAAGGTATCGGCCCGGTCAATAGAGCCACACAAAGCTTCGAAGCCCACAACCCCGTCAATGTTGTCCTGGTGATCATCTCGGCTGTCATCTTTGCGGTCGATGTCGACAACAAACAGCTTGGTGTCCTCGCCGGTGAGGAAGATAAAGAAGCGGTGGCCAATGAACTGCTCTTGCATCAACAGAGCTTGGGATTGTTGCGGGGTTACGCACGTCCAGCCCGGGATAGCCGGCACCTTGGTTTGTCTATTTTTGCCTGCCTCAAACTTGACGTAACACGGCACAAACCTGCTGCAGAATGAGCGAATAAATTTGAGATCGTCAAGTGTTTGCTTAGGAGCAGCCATTGTGTAACGCGTCAGTGCACCAAAGAATATGTGTTATCAGGGTTCAGTTTTGGGTACGTTGGGTATTTTTGGGTATACTTAATAATGCAGAATGTGCTCTTTTTTGCCGTATTGTGCTTAATTTATTGTTATTTATGAAAAAAAGAGTTTGGGTATCTGGGTACAGGCATATTTAGTTCTATAATGCATGGGTCTACCATCCATTTGGTAATAAGATAAGGTTCTATAGACTAAATTTTGTACCCAGATTACCCTGGTCCAGAAGGCCCTGTTGGACCTCAAGGTGTGCATACAGATTATTACGTGCACATGTTCCTTGCCCTCGGTCCCGGCGATAACATATGGTACGACAAGTACTACAATTTTTTATTATTATTATTTTTTATTATTTTTTTTTTTAAAAAATTTTATTTTACAATTGCCGCCTCGGTCAATCTGCCTCAAAGAGTTGATGCCGCCTCGTCGCTCGTGCCCCTCTTCCGGGGGCCCTCCAGGTTGGAGCTGCTGCCGTCGGCGAAGCCGTCCTTGGCCGGCATCGCCGCCAGCTTCGGCCTATTGTGCAGCTTCGTAGCGGGCGCCGCCTTCTTGGCGGCCGCCTTCTTCTTGCTCGCGTCCGACCCTATGGCCGCCTCCACAGCGGCAATTGCGGCGGCGGCGGCGGCTTCTTGTGCAGCTTCGCGGCGGCCGACGCCTTCTTGGCGACCGCCTTTTTCTTGCTCGCTTCCGACACCCGACCGCCTCTCGCCGCCGCGGCGGCGGCGGCGGCGGCGGCGGCGGCGTCGGCGTCGGCGGCGATGGTGTTGGCAATGGCGGTGGTGGCCCTTAACCCTTGTTATGGGGGCGGTAGGTGCCAGGGTGGGGGGAGCCTCCTCCCTCCCCGGTCACCGCTCCCAGCTATGTACTGGCCCCTCCCCTCGGAGCCCAGAACCTCCCTCCTACTGGCGGAGACCGCCCCCGCTCGCCCCCCCGAAGCTGCGCGCGCCGCCATAGCCGGGCGCCATAGCCGGGCCGCCATAGCCGGGCCCCGCCCCTCCCCGTAGCTCCTTACCAGCGCGGCCGCCATATGATTCGCGCACGGATCCGATTAATCGGATACGCACCCACCCGGTCTCCTTCCCGGTAACGCGTACCTTCTGCGGCTCCCGGGCGGTACGCCGCGTCCCGGCAACCGCGTGGGGTTCAGATGGAGTTTTGTCTTTCTCACGAACTCCCCATCAAGCCCAGGAGCGCCCAACAAGCCAGCCCAGCTGCTTCCCGAGCTGCCGCGTGGCCCTCTGCCAAGCAAAGAAGTGCTCGCCCATAGAGAAGAGTGGCCGGCAAAGCCAGCCCAAAAAGAATGGACAATATCCCAAGCCAAAGAAAAAGGTGCCGAGCAAAGGGCCAGTGCTCCAACGTGAGGTTCAGCATGTTTGCAGCGTGCCCAGGCTAATGCTTTGCACCAGAAAGAAAGGGCTCGCCCATTTGAAAGCTGGGCAAGCCCTAGGCTGGTGGCAGAAGGGCTTCGTACCTGCCATCTAGTATTCAGGCATCGATTACCGACCGTAATGTGTTGACCAGTGGTTACTGAGCGGGTCAATCTGCTGTGGGTGATGTACGTCTTCAGATATGCTTGCCATTGTACTTGGCCATTTGGCCTTGGCTTGTTTCAAATACACGAACATTCCCCTTCAGCAGAGCAGAAAGTAACAGGTCTTCTTCCACTGGAAAAAGAGCTCTTCTTCCAATGGAAAGACTCTTCCAGTTGAGGGCGGGGGCGATGCTGTGATGGCCGGCCCAGCAAAGAGAATAAACGAAGCTCGAAGGGGCCAGAAACTCTTCTAGACATATTATGCAAGGCAACTGCTGTGAGAGGCCAGCCGAAAGGAATGTCGAAGGGCTGGGCTGGGCTGCCGAATCGTCCTGCAAAGAGGGCGTCCAATCAGGCAATAAGTTAGCCGGCACTCAGAAGTGCAACCATACAGCAATGCAAGTGGCTAACATGAGAGCGACTGTGAGAAGAGGCACTTAATAATGCAATGGCTGATAGCCAATGTACGGGACATGGTACTGGGAGTGGCATCGCAAGCAGAGGGTGCTGTGATGGGCCAGTGCACAAGGTACTGGACTGTGAGGGGATTTCACAAGAGGGCGCGGCCAATGAACATTGGGTGCAATTGGCCAGTCCATAAGAGAGTGTCGAAGTCTGCAGCCAATGAGCTATAGCTGTAAAAGCCAGTGCATAAGACAGTGTATGTTAAATTGTGTTCTGCTTTCAGACCCCTTCAAATTTCGTGCTCGATATAAGCTGTAAACAAGTGGGAATTTGTCGAACGTGCGGAGCAACCATTTGGCTGCGAGTGGATAGCCACAGCCAGACCGCAGAGAGTGCCCGCTGCGATTCCAGCAGCAATAGCCGCTTACCTCACTTCACTTGCATGTTCTTACAATAAACTTGACCCAGGCTTCAGTCCTTCTAGTATGACCAGCGTGGTAACTAGAGTCTACATGCCGCTCCACATAGAAATTGGATGGCCATCAAATGCACTGATTACAAATGGTGCTCACCCGGGCTTGACAAAGTTTATAAAGTATTAGCGTCCTCGTAGCTGTTTGAGATGGCATGCAGCNCTCCTCCTCTAGCAGCTCCAGCAGGACAGGATGTCAAGGCCCCAATCGTGGCACTTCCAGCCCTCTTCTCCCCCCCACCCCTCCATTCCTCCTGGCACAGCTGCTGCCTCACTCCACTGGCAGCTCCAGTAGCTGCTAGATGCTAGCTGCTACGTCATAAGATGTGCTTACCTCTGTACTTGGCCATACTGGCCTTCGATTGTTTCAAATACACGAAATTCCTCCTCCGAGGGTAGCGGCCCGCGGGGGGGCTCGAGCAGAGGACACGTGGCGGGGCAGCTGTGTTGTCCTTTATGCAAGAAATCGCCAAGGAGAAAAAAAATAAAAATAAAGCCTTGGCTGACTGGAGTTAGCTAACTAGCTCTAGGCGGCGGCAGCCGCGGAGTAGTTACCCATCCACCTCCCTTCAAGATTAGATGGGGGCGGTGAGTGGTTTCCTGCCAAAAAACGTACAGGCGCCTCGATAGAATTTACCATGAGGAGATGAGGATGAGGCGCTTACGTGGCGAGGCAGCATCAACCCTCCGCGGCAGTGCGAACGAAGTCTTCAATATCATGCCCTCGTATCGGTATCGGGAATTGCAGGGCCCTACAGCACAGCCTGACAGCGTCGGCTGCTCTGCCGACCCTCCAGGCATGGCGCCCAGACAGGAGGCCTCGACCAGTCAGCAAAAGAGGAAGGCCGAAATGCAGCTGGATCGGCTGGAGGCTCTATCGACTCTAATTGTAGGACTGGTAGAGCGACTTTAGGACTGGTAGAGCAACACCAAGTAGATTTCCGGGACTTGAGGTCCCAGCACAGCAGGCTGATTGAGATAATTGAGATGCTGTTGTAAGGGCCGGCAGCAATCTCTCTTATTGATCGAGGTTGCTGCACAAATATATTTCTCAGACTGGCAACCAATCTGCCTCTTCATAAAATGTGCGCAGGATTTCCAACTTTTGCTTAGCAGGATGATCAATAAGCTGTAGTAGGGGCCGCCAGGGCTCTGACCGCCAACGACTATGTACAAATCCCTTGTCAAACATTCGAATCGATTTGACACTTTCAATTATCGTCGCAGTCCATGCTATTGTTGCAGTCCGACGAGTCCATAAGCATCTCTTGCTGTGCATGACGAGATAATTTCCGTGTGCTTGAAACAAACTAAGGTCAAAGTGGCCAACTACAGGGGCAAGCACGTCTAGTGACGTACATCACACACCGCAAGTTGACCCGCTCAGTACCCACGGGTCAATACATGAAGGTCGATAATAGATGCCTGAATACCAGATGGCAGATCCAAGCCCTTCTGCTACCAACTAGAGCTCGCCCAGCTTTGTGGTCCAATGCCGCTCGTTCGTTAGCTCAGGTCTTCCGTATGCGCCTTTCCATATCCCTCCAGCAATTCATTCCCACGCCTTGCACCTGCACGCCGGCCGTGCTCTCGCTGCAGCCTCTGGCTTTTGTCAGGGGCATTGCTTTCCGGCTGCGAGGTCTTCCGTATGCGCCTTGCAGTTTCCGTCCAGCAAACAATGCCCACGCCTTGCACCTGCATGCCGGCCGTGCTCTCACTGCAGCCTCTGGCTTTCGTCAGGGGCATTGCTTGCCGGCTGCTAGTCTTTCGAATTTGCGGCTCCTCACTTGTGGTTGTTGAGTGATTCATTCTACCCAAGCTCTGAGACAGCGCTCTGGGCCCCTTCAAACCTTGTCAAGTCTCATCGGGCTGGCTTTCCACAGCCCTTGGCCCCTTTGGGAGAGCAACGTTTCACTTTCTGGTGAAAGCATGAGCCTGAGCACGCTACAAAAAGACCGACACTCGACGTCGCAAGAAAGAAAGCAAATTTGCTCGCCCACAGAGGGTAGGGGCTGGGAAAGGCCAGCCCAAATAGAAGGACAAGGTCCAAAGAGCCAAAAGGTGCCGGGGAAACCAAATAAAATCACACAGCTAGACACGAGACGACAGCTTCTCAATCAGCCTGCTGAGCAAGGACTTAATGTCCCCGAGATCCGCTTGCTGTTGCTCTAGAAGTTCTACAATTCGAGGCAATAGCGCCTCCTCTTGCTTCGCCTGTGCGTCGGCCTTCCTCTTCCGCTGACCTGTCGAGGCCTCCTCTCTGGGCGCCATGCCCGGAAGACCGGCAGAGCTGTCGGCGCCGTCAAGATCTGCTGTGGTGCTCTGACATCCCCGATAGAAGTCGATGATGTCGAAGAGCTCCGTCACGGTGATGCGAAGAGTTGATCCCGCCTCGTCGCTCGTGCCCCTCTTCCGGGGCCCTCCAGGTTGGAGCTGCTCCCGTTGGCCAAGCCGTCCTTGGCCGGCATCGCCGCCAGCTTCGGCTTCTTGTGCAGGTTCGTGACGGGCGCCGCCTTCTTGGCGGCCGCCTTCTTCTTGCTCGCGTCCGACTCTATGGCCGCCTCCACTGCGGCAACTGCGGCGGCAGCGGCGGCTTCTTGTGCAGCTTCGCGGCGGCCGACGCCTTCTTGGCGACCGCCTTCTTCTTGCTCGCGTCCGACACCCGACAGCCTCTCGCCGCGGCGGCGGCGGCGGCGGCGGCGGCGTCGGCGGCGGGCGGCGGTGGCGATCCGGGAGGAGCGGAGGCGACCTCGGGCTCCTGAAGATAGAGACTTTTTAAAGGCATTTTGGCTGCTGATGCTAAAGTTATTAGAGTGATGTATTTGATGAGTGATGGAGGGCCTGAGTGGCCAGTCAATTTCAGATGAGAGAAAGACTCTTCCAGAAGAGGGCGATGGCTGTAATCGGCCAGCCCAGGAAGAAGAGTGAGGCAAGTACGAAGGAGCCAGAAAACCCGCTAAAGCACACAGCGACCTAGGTCTTCTTCTCCTAGGTGGCCACTGAATGCTCATTTGAGTGATGAATGAAGTTCCATATGATGGCCTTTTAAGCCACTCCCCACCTCCCAGCTTCACCCACCCTCCTCCGAGGGTAGCGGCCCGCGGGGGGGCTCGAGCGAAGGACACGTGGCGGGGCCGCTGTGAATTTCAGGAATGGACAGGAAAGTTAACGGCAGCCATTGCGGGGCTACCGTCGGCAGGCAGCGGAAGATGTCGGAGGCGAAACGGCGTGCCGGCGGCTGGACAGAGCCCACTGAGACGGCCAGGGGACGTCCTTCCAGGAACATAGCCTCTCTGACCTGCGACTGCTTAGCAGGGGTTACTGAGTAGTTAGTAGCTGCTTTATATCTTCTTGTGTGCTTCTTTCTTAGTGCTTCGCCTTAGTGCTTCGTCTGGCCCCCTTCTTCTTGGGCTTCTTGTACTCTGCTCATTCGTTTTTGGGCTGGCTGTTCCAGCCCCTATCCTCAATGGGCGAGCTCTTTCTCACTGAGAGAGAGAGAGAAGGCGCGCGGGGCGCATGAATTGAAAGGGAGGCCAATTCAAGCCAATACATTGTTCAGGCAGAGTCGAGTGCAGACTAAACAATGCTACATAATACGGAGACCTAATCTAAGGTACCTAAGATGACATTAGTACCCACGGGTGAGCACAAACAAATCTGACAAGCTAACTTGGGGAGCTGGAGCGCCGCCACGAAAGCCGGAGGCCTGACTTAGAGCACGCCCTGCACGTTGATGAAGAGCCAATGCTTGCGAGCGCTGCAAACTAAGCGAGAGCCGCATTCTATAATATGCAACTAAGGCCTGCGGAATGCTGGAGTGGCCCAAGCTGCCCCCCCGACTTCGACGACGCGCATCAACCAGCCGGGCCAGATGCTGGATCAGGGAGGACCATTTCACTGAGAGGTGAAGGGAGATGGAGCGTTGAGCGGGCAGAGAGGCAGGGCTTGGGCCAGTGTTCAGAAATGAGAGCCCGCGCAGGGGACTCGGCTGCTGCCCTTGGTTACGTGGGTGTCGGGGAGCCCGGGAGGGCGCCGCCCCAAGTGTCTGACAGAGCTGCTTGTGGCGGTGAACGCGGTTAGACGCCGCCCCCACCAAGCAGGTGATGCAGGTGGTTACCGCCTTCGCGGGATCACCCAGCGCCCCCACCTAATCTGGAAGGGAGGTGGATCAGAACCTACTCCGCGGCTATCACCGCACGATGGAAACTACTCTGCGGCTGTCACCGCCTAGAGCTAGTTAGCTAACTCGAAGTTAGGCAAGACTTCTCCCTTGGCAATTTCTCGCCTAAGGACAACACTCCACCTAAGTCTTGACTGACTGAGAACACTACCTCAGACCAGCCTAAGCTAAGGCTAGCAGCATTGTCATCCTCCCTCCTCTATAGGATTAGGACATTTAGCCACATTTGGCCAGGCTAAAAAGAAAGACAAATTTCTCATGTAAGCCTGCCATGATCACCTTGATGCTGTAGAGAGCCACAGTCTTCTGGAGCCTTGACCCCCATGAGATAGCTCCACCAGCGAGTAGGAAGATGTCTCCTGTGGTACTCCTCCTTGTAGTTGGCTCTCCTCCCCAATCAGCATCACTGTACCCTTGAAGGGTTGCCTGCTCAGTGCCTCCCTTGTAGGCCAGATGGAAACCTGTTGTGCCTCTGAGGTACCTGTAGAGGGTCTTCGTGGCAGTCCAGTGTCTTGGGCTGGGGTTTGCCATATGCTGGTCTGATTGGCTCATGGCAACAGCAGACTCCCAAGTGCCTGTGCATACGGGAACTCCACTTCCTCTTGAGCCTTGCTCTTCACTGCTTCAAAGCTCCTGCAGAGTGTCATCAGAGTGGGCTTGCTGCTGTCCTTGTTGTGCTTCTTCAGGTTCTGCTCTGGGTAATGCTCTCCGACTCCACCTGCTTCTTGAGTCAATCTTGCTGCACCTGGATCCCAAGGAGGAACTTGCTTTCTCCCATCATCCTGAAGTCAACTGACATTTGAGTCTCCACTCTCTCGAAGTCCTGCAGCCTTCTTGTCAGGATGAGCAAATCGTCCACATAGAGTGCAATGTAGACCTCTTCTCCTTCAGTCTGCTGGATGTGCAGACCTGTATCTGCATTGGTCCTCTTGAAGTCTTGCTCTGCCAGGTACTGGTCAGTCTTCTTGATCCACGTCCTGGGTACTTGCTTGAGGCCGTACAGACTTCTCTTCAGCTGCACCGGCTGCTGCAGTTCTGTTGCTCTTGCTGCTGCTCTTGTGCTGCACTGGCCGTTGCTGATCTGCTGCTCCGGCTGCTGCTGCTGCTGCTGCTCCGGCTGCTGCTGCTGCTGCTGCTCTGGCTGCTGCTGCTGCTGCTCCGGCTGCTGCTGCTGCTGCTGCTCCTGTTGCTGTTGCTGCTGCACGTGCTCCTGCTGCTGCACTGGCTGCTGCTGCTGCTGCACCTGTTGCTGCTCTGGCAGCCTGCTTCCACTTGCTGATGTCAGTCCTGCTTCTTGCTTTGGCCAAGGAGGGCTCCACCTCAACAGGACTCGCTCAGGCTTCCTCTGCAGTCTTGCAGACCTTCCCAGCTGAATCCCAGTGCCCTTTGCACTGTCTTCCTGAGAGTTCTCTTGATCGGCAGGCTCAGTCTCAATACCCTGAAATTTTTCAGCTCTCAGCTGCTCCCTCTCCTGGTCTCCAGGCTGCCTTGCACCTCCTGAGTTGACTTCTGTAGCTGCTGCAGGTGTTGTAGCCTGTACAGGAACGGTTGCTGAAGCTGGTGTTGGAGCTCACGCTGCTGCTGGAACTTGAGCTTGAGTTGCTGTTGGGGCTGGTGTTGGAGCTGCTGTTAGGGCTGGAATCTGGTCTGGAACCACTGACTCCACTTCTGCCACTGCTCCAGTTCCTGGGGCTGTTGTTGGAGCTGCTGTTGGTGCTGAAACCTGGTCTTGAACCACTGGCTCCACCTCTGGCACTGCTCCAATCACTGTAGCTTGTGTTGGAGCTGCTGTTTGTGCTGAAACCTGGTCTTGAACCACTGGCTCCACCTCTTGCACTGCTCCGATTACTGTAGCCTCCTGCAGCCAACCTTTCTCAGCTCTGGGCTCCACCTGACTAGCCAGCATGGCCTGTGCAACAATTTGTGCATGATGCTCCTGTTGGCTTGTTCCCAGCACCTGCTCTTGCAGCTCCTGCTGCTGCTGCGGCTCCTTGAGCTGCTTCTTCAGCTGCTGCTGCTTCTCTTGTTGCTGCCACTGCTGCTGCTCTTTAAGTCCTTGCCTGGCTGATGGTCTTCCCAGAAACGCTAGCTGCTCCTGTGCTGCTGCGTCCTGTTGTGGCTGCGTCTCAGCTGACGTGCTGTCCTGGTGAAGCTGCCCCTGTTCTGGCTGCTTCTCAGCTGACATGCTGCCCTGATGCAGCTGCTCCTGCTCTGGCTGCTGCATCCCAGCTGGCAACCCTTGCAGATGTCGAGCTTTTGGGTCTTCAAATCTTCGGTGGTGACCCCTTCCCCATCTTCATGGACTGGAGCAACTTCAGCTATCCTTCGTTCAGGTGGCCAAGTCTGGAGTGCCACAGCCTGAGGGGTACTTGCTCTAGTTGCCAGGGCTGATGCAGTCTCCACCTGTTGGGTTTTGCACCTCAGCAAAAACTGGTTGTCTTGCATTCTGGCCACTCCCAGCAGTTCGCCCTTCTTGTCGCTGAAGACGCACTTTGCCGCCGTTGAAGATGAAGTTGGCTCCCTTGTCGCACGCCTGCTGAACTGACAGCAGATTTCTTGCAACTCTCGGCACTAGCAGCACATTGGTCACAATGTGACCTCCCTCTCCACACCTTGAGTCATCACCCTAAGGTAGACAGTACCTGTGCCTGTTAGAGGGCAAGGTCTGCTGGTCGCCGAAGGTGACTGTTGGCCCCTGGATAGCTTCAAACTGGTGAAGAAGCTCGCGTCTCCCCGTGATGTGCAGACTTGCTCCACTGTCGATTATCCAGTTGTCGAGCTGCTGCTTCTGGGGCTGATCTGCCAGGGCCATGTATACGTCGGTGTTGATGTCGCTGCTGCTGGGTTGCTGGACCTTCTTCTTGGACTTGTTGTCTTTGGCCCAGTCGCCCTTTCTGCCACAGCGTTGCAGGTGTCCTCCGACCGGTCCGTTTTCTTGTGGTACTTGTTCTTCTTGCTCTTCACCAACGTGCTCCCATGCTGGCTGAGTAGCACTGTTGCTGGCGAGCTGAGTGACCTCCCATCCAGGATCATCAGGGCCTCTTCTTGAAGAAACCGCTGAAAGATCTGCTCGAAGGAGAGAGACTCACTAGGAGTGCTCAGAGCTGTTACCAGTTGAGGCCATCCGTGCCTCATGGAGAGGAGTAGCGCGTCGGCGCCATCCTCCTCCTCAAATCGAGGTTCGGCGGCCCTCAGCTCGTTCATGATTCCCTGGACCTTGCTGATGTGGTCCTGGATGCTGGCAGCAGGGTCCCTCTTGGTCTCCAAAAGTTGAAGACGAAGGTGCGCCTTCGAAGCTCTGGTCTTCTTCTCGTAGATGTTGCAGAGGGTCCTCCAGGCATCAGCAGCACTCCTGGCACCAAGGACATGCCGAGCTTGGCTGTCAGCCAAGGTTGAAGCGATCAGTGCCATTGCAGCACTATCCTTCCGCCGCTTGTTGTCGTCTCCTCAAGTCGAGGCAGGTGCTGAAGCTGGTGTTGGGGCTGACGGCGTGGTCCCCCTGGCAGTCGCAGCTGGTTCTCCTGGTCTTGAGGCTGGTGCTGAGGCTGGTGCTGGGGCAGATCGCGAGGACTCCCCTGCGGCCACACCTGACGCTCCTCCTTCTGAGGCTGGTGCTGAGGCTGGTGTTGGGGCAGATCGCGTTGTCTCCCCTTCAGCCGCAGCAGATTCTCCTCCTCTGCCAGCCTGGCTTGCAGACTGGCTGTGTCCAGCTCCACCTGTTGGAGCTGCTGACGGGCTCACCACATCCCAAAGGTCTCTGGCCTTCAGGACGTGCTCCATTCGCCACTTCCCACAAAGGAAAGTCGGTCCCGTTGAACCTCACAACGGCCATGGCTTCACCGCTACCTCCGATACCATGTATTCCAGAATGGACAAAGGAAAGTCGGTCCCGTTGAACCTCACAACGGCCATGGCTTCGCCGCTACCTCTGATACCATGTAATATAGAATGGACAAAATGGTCAAAGGCAGCCATGGTGGGCTACCGTATGCAGCGGAAGATTGTCGAAGGCTACACGGCATGCCAGCGGCTGGGCAGAGCCCACTAAGAGGTGAGGGGAGATGGAGCGTTGAGCGGGCAGAGAGGCAGGGCTTGGGCCAGCATTCAGAAAGGAGAGCCCGCGCAGGAGACTCGGCTGCTGCCCTTGATTATGTGGGAGTCGGGGAGCCCGGGTGGGCGCCGCCCCAAGTGTCTGGCAGAGCTGCTTTGTGGCGGTCAACGCGATTAGACGCCGCCACAAAGCAGGTGATGCAGGTGGTTACCGCCTTCACGGAACCACTCACTGCCCCTATCTAATCTGGAAGGGAGGTGGATGGGAAACCACTCCGCGGCTGTCACCGCCTAAAGCTAGTTAGCTGACTTGAAGTTAGCCAAGAATTTCCCCTTAGCGATTTCCTCGCCTAAGGGCAACATGAGCGGCCCGCGACGGGGGCCGAGCAAAAGACACGTGGCAAGCCGCACATGTGGCCCCCACCGTGGCATTCTTGGCCGGGGGCGCCGCAGTGTGAACGCCTCACCGATGGGCGAACCCCCGCGCCGTTAAGTTCTAACCGCCCGCGAGGCCGGTAAGGGCCTGGTTACTTGCGCGGGATCAAGCAGCTCCAGGCCCCAGCAGCAGCGCCGCCGCCTGCAGCCTGGTCGAGCGCCCCCGCAGGCGCGAGCTCCCTTCACCCGCAGCCGACCAGGCCTGCAGGCATGGGGCCCGAGCGGAGGCGGATCTGCTGCATCATGATCACACTCCTGGCCTGCTGGCAGCTGCGCCGGGCAAGGCAGCTTGAGCTATGACAGCGCTGCAGGCCAGAGCTGCCGGGAGAAGAGCGGGAGGGCGCGCCACCTCGCTCCTTGTTCATTCTCTTTTGGGCTGGCTTTTCCAGCCCCTATCCCCAATGGGCGAGCGCTTTTCCTTTCTCTCTCCTTCAGCACTCCAGCTCCTTCAGACCTTGTCCATCCCTTTGGACTGGCCTCACAGCCACCAGTCAGTCTGGCCGCGCTTTCTCCTGATCAGCAATGGATGCGGCTGCTGATATCAGAAGAGCTCCTGATCAGAAAAAGCGCTCGGTGCGCATGGATTGAAAGGGATGCGAAGTCAAGCCAGTAAGTTGTTCAGGCCCAGTTTACCCAGTTAAAAAGACATTTGTAAGGCTAGAATTGGCCTCCCTTTCAATTTCTTGCGCACCGCGCGCCTTCTCTCTGAGGCTGAGAGGGGGAAGGAGGGAGGCGGGTGCGAAAGGGGAGGCTGGTCAAGCTCCACTTGGTCAAGCTCCACTGGTGGGCCGACGGGGAGGGGGGGGGGTTTGCCAGCTGTGCCTATTCAACATTTCCAGCTGCAACTTTTGGGCAAGCCGGGCAGCCTCCTTGGGTTCAAAGGGTTTAAATCCTGCTTGAGTGAACGGTTCGAAAGTATCAAGGGCTGATAGGCAGGAAGGAATGTATTCCCTTACAAACAGGTCCACCCCCCCTCTCCATTGTTTCAAATACACGAAATTCCTTCCACTGCCCCGCCTGTGGTGTAGTTCTATTTCGGCTCCTCTTTCTTTGGCTTGGGATATTGTCCACTCTTTTTGGGCTGGCTTTGCCAGCCACTCTTCTCTATGGGCGAGCACATTCTTCCGGCCTGCCCGAGAAGGCACAGCTGGCAACCCCCCCAAATTCCCCTCCTCTCCCTCTCTCTCTCTCTCTCTCTCTCTCTCGCCCCCCCTCCTCGTCGGCAGGCCCGGGGGAGCTTGACCAGCCTCCCGTTCGCCCCCGCCTCCCTCCTCCCCCTCTCTGCCTGAACAACTGGCTTGAATCGGACTCCCTTTCCTTCCAGCCGCACCGCGCCCTTTCCCCTCTCCTGATCCGGAGCTCTTCCATTCTCAGCAGCCGCATCCATTCCTGATCAGGAGCGAGGTGGCGCGCCCTCCCGCGCTCCTCCCGGCAGCTCTGGCCTGCAGCGCTGCCATAGCGCCAGGCTGATCGGGCCAAGGCCGCGCAGTTGGCGCGACAGCTGCAGCTGCTGGCTGCCATGGCAGCAGCAGGCATGCCCGGCGCAGGCTGCGACAGCGGCAGCGATCCCTCGCCGCCCATGCCAGCGCCAGCAGCGCCAGCAGCGCCAGCTGGCGGGGCCACTCCGGCGAGCGGGGCTGTGGAGCGCATCCCGGACCTGAACTTGCCCGCCCAGGAGCAGCCAGGGCAGGGCAGTGGCGCAGGCGCAAGCAGCAGCCCAGCCGACGCCCGCAGGCTCGCCTGGACACCTGAGTTAAAGGTCGCCCTTCCACAAGCTAAAGCAGCCGGTGATGAGGCCAAGAAAAGCGGCGTGATCGAACGAACGCAGCTGGATCGGCTGGAGGCTCGATTAACTCGACTTGAAGGACGCGTAGAGCAACTTGTAGGACGGGTAGACCACCAGCAAGCAGATTTGGCGGATTTTAGGTCCAAGCAGAGCAGGCTGACTGAGATAACTGAGAAGATTGAGAAGCTGTGGTAAGGGCCGGCAGCAATCTCTCTGATTGATCGAGGTTGCTTTGCTGTGCAAATAATTCTCAGACTGGCAAGCAATCTGCCTTTTTCCAATATGTGCGCAGGATGTCCAGATTCTGCTTCGCAGGATGATCAATAAGCTGTAGCAGGGGCCGACAGGGCTCTGACCGCCAACGGCTATGTACAAACTCCTTGTCAAACAGTCCAATCAAAGTCGATCTGACACCTTCAAGTATCGTCGCAGTCCATGCTGTCGTTGCAGTCCGACGAGTCCATCAGCATGTCTTGCTGTGCATGAAGAGTAGGTTTCTGTGTGCTTGAAACAAACTAAGGTCAAAGTGGTCAAGTACAGGGGCAAGCACGTCTAGTGACGTACATCACACACTACAAGTTGACCCTGCTCAGTACCCACGGGTCAATACATGAAGGTCGCTAATCGATGCCTGAATACCAGATGGCAGATCCAAGCCCTTCTGCCACCAACTAGAGCTCGCCCAGCTTTGTGGTCCCATGCCACTCGTTCGGTAGCTCAGGTCTTCCGTATGCCCCTTTCCATTTCCCTCCAGCGATCCATGCCCACGGCTTGCACCTGCATGCCGGCCGTGCTCTCGCTGCAGCCTCTGGCTTTCGTCAGGGGCATTGCTTTCCGGCTGCTAGTCTTTCGAATTTGCGGCTCCTCACTCGTGGAGTTGAGTGATTTATCCTACCCAAGTTCTGAGACAGCGCTTCTGGGTGCTTTCGAACCTTGTCAAGTCTTTTCGGGCTGGCTTCCACAGCCCTTGCCCCTTTGGGAGAGAAACTTCTCAATTTCTGGTGAAAAGCATGAGCCTGAGCACGCTGCAAACAGGCTGACACTCGATGTCGCAAGAGAGAAAGGAATTTGCTCGCCCACAGAGGGTAGGGGCTGGGAAAGGCCAGCCCAAATAGAAAGACGGTTCAAAGCGCCAGAAGGTGCCGGGGGAAGCAAATGAAATACACAGCTAGACACGAGACGACAGCTTCTCAATCAGCCTGCATATCCGGAAATTGGTGTCCCGGACATCCGCTCGCTGTTGCTCTTGAAGGTCTTGAAGTCGAGTCAATCGCGCCTTCACCCGATTCAGCTGTGCGTCGACCTGCTGACTTGTCGAGGCGTCCTCTCTGGGCGCCATGCCCGGAAGAACGGCAGAGCTGCCGGCGCTGTCAAGATCTGATGTGGTGCCCTGACATCCCCGATTTAAGTCGATGTTGTCGAAGTCCTCCGTCACTTTGCTGCAAAGAGTTGATGCCGCCTCGTCGCTCGTGCCCCTCTTCGGGGGCCCTCCAGGTTGGAGCTGCTGCCGTCGGCGGAGCCGTCCTTGGCCGGCATCGCCGCCAGCTTCGACCTATTGTGCAGCTTCGTAGCGGGCGCCGCCTTCTTGGCGGCCGCCTTCTTCTTGCTCGCGTCCGACTTGATGGCCGCCTCCACCGCGCAACTGCGGCGGCGGCGGCGGCTTCTTGTGCAGCTTCGCGGCGGCCGACGCCTTCTTGGCGACCACCTTCTTCTTGCTCGCGTCCGACACCCGACCGCCTCTCGCCGCGGCGGCGGCGGCGGCGGCGGCGGCGGCGGCGGCGGGCGGCGGTGGCGATCCGGGAGGAGCGGAGGCGACCTCGGGCTCCTGAAGATAGAGACTTTTTAAAGGCATTTTGGCTGCTGATGCTAAAGTTATTAGAGTGATGTATTTGATGAGTGATGGAGGGCCTGAGTGGCCAGTCAATTTCAGATGAGAGAAAGACTCTTCCAGAAGAGGGCGATGGCTGTAATCGGCCAGCCCAGGAAGAAGAGTGAGGCAAGTACGAAGGAGCCAGAAAACCCGCTAAAGCACACAGCGACCTAGGTCTTCTTCTCCTAGGTGGCCACTGAATGCTCATTTGAGTGATGAATGAAGTTCCATATGATGGCCTTTTAAGCCACTCCCCACCTCCCAGCTTCACCCACCCTCCTCCGAGGGTAGCGGCCCGCGGGGGGGCTCGAGCGAAGGACACGTGGCGGGGCCGCTGTGAATTTCAGGAATGGACAGGAAAGTTAACGGCAGCCATTGCGGGGCTACCGTCGGCAGGCAGCGGAAGATGTCGGAGGCGAAACGGCGTGCCGGCGGCTGGACAGAGCCCACTGAGACGGCCAGGGGACGTCCTTCCAGGAACATAGCCTCTCTGACCTGCGACTGCTTAGCAGGGGTTACTGAGTAGTTAGTAGCTGCTTTATATCTTCTTGTGTGCTTCTTTCTTAGTGCTTCGCCTTAGTGCTTCGTCTGGCCCCCTTCTTCTTGGGCTTCTTGTACTCTGCTCATTCGTTTTTGGGCTGGCTGTTCCAGCCCCTATCCTCAATGGGCGAGCTCTTTCTNGCTGCCGGCGCTGTCAAGATCTGCTGTAGTGCCCTGACATCCCCGATTTACGTCGATGTGGTGCTCTTGAAGGTCTTGAAGTCGAGTCGTCAATCGCGCCTCCAGCCGAGTCAGCCGTGCGTCGACCTGCTGACTTGTCGAGGCGTCCTCTCTGGGCGCCATGCCCGGAAAATCGGCAGAGCTGCCGGCGCTGTCAAGATCTGCTGTAGTGCCCTGACATCCCCGATTTACGTCGATGTGGTGCTCTTGAAGGTCTTGAAGTCGAGTCGTCAATCGCGCCTCCAGCCGAGTCAGCCGTGCGTCGACCTGCTGACTTGTCGAGGCGTCCTCTCTGGGCGCCATGCCCGGAAGAACGGCAGAGCTGCCGGCGCTGTCAAGATCTGATGTGGTGCCCTGACATCCCCGATTTAAGTCGATGTTGTCGAAGTCCTCCGTCAATTTGCTGCAAAGAGTTGATGCCGCCTCGTCGCTCGTGCCCCTCTTCCGGGGGCCCTCCAGGTTGGAGCTGCTGCCGTCGGCGGAGCCGTCCTTGGCCGGCATCGCCGCCAGATTCGGCCTATTGTGAAGCTTTGTAGCGGGCGCGCGCCGCCTTCTTGGCGCCCGCCTTCTTCTTGCTCGCGTCCGACTCTATGGCCGCCTCCACTGTGGCAACTGCGGCGGCGGCGGCGGCTTCTTGTGCAGCTTCGCGGCGGCCGACGCCTTCTTAGCGACCGCCTTCTTCTTGCTCGCGTCCGACACCCGACCGCCTCTCGCCGCCGCGGCCGCGGCGGCGGCGGCGGCGGCGGCGGCGATTCGGGAGGAGCGAAGGCGACCTCGGGCTTCTGAAGATAGGGACTTTTAAGAGGAATTTTGGCTGCTGATGCTAAGGTTAACAGAGTGATGTATTTGATGAGTGATGGAGCACCTGAGTGGCTAGTCAATTCCAGATGAGAGGATGACTTTCCAGTAGAGGGCGATGGCTGTAATCGGCCAGCCCAGGAAACGGAGTGAAACAAGTACGAAGAAGGCGCCAGAAGAACCGCTAAAGCACAGAGAGACCTAGGTGGCCACTGACTGCTCATTAAATTGAAAATAAAGTTGCATATGATGGCCTTTTAAGCCACTCAAGAAAGGGCTCGCCCATTGAGGATAGGGGCTGGACAAGCCAGCCCAAAAAAGAATGAACAAAGAACGAGAAGGGGGCCAGAGGAAGCCAGAGGAAGCGCTAAGAAACCAAAGCACACAAAGAAAGAAAGCAGCTACAAATCACTCAGTAACCCCTGCTAAGCAGCCGCAAATCAGAGAGGCTAGGGTCCTGGGAGTAGAAAGGGCTCGCCCATTGAGGATAGGGGCTGGGAGTGGGTCCCCTGGACATTGTGGGTGTACAACCTGGCGGAGGCCCACGAGCTTTGGTTGATGTGGTGGTGACTGAGGCATACAAGAGTTCCGCTTCCACACACATTGCTGGCCACGCAGTGGGAGGTGCTGAGCAGAAAAAGCTCCGACACTACTCAGACTACCCCCGCAGTGACCACCTCCTCCCGGCCGCAATCGACACTTTCGGCTGCTTGGGTCCTCGCTTCCATACCCTACTCGAGAACATAGCGAGTCTGGGATATGCACGACGCGAGGATATGCTCCCAGCCCAGATGGGTATGCCGGCAGCCTATCTGTCATTTCTGCGAAGTCGAGTGTCAACCTGTCTGCAACGAGCTCAGGCGTATGCTCTGCATCAGAAAGCTGGTCGAGCCTTAGCTGCTGGCACAAGAGCTAGTCAATTGCCGTCCGGTATTCGAGCGTCAGCTAGCGACCTCTATGTGCTGACTCGTGGTTACTGAGCGGGTGCTTAGCAGCAGGTGACGTACATTTGTCCAATGTGCTTGCCTTTGTACTTGGCCACACATGGCCTCCCCATCTCTTGATATACACGCATTTCCTGGACAGAGCCAGAGGCAGCAGCGAGGGCTCGTCCGGCTCCCCACCTCCCATCTTCACCCACCCTCCTCCGAGGGTAGCGGCCCGCGGGGGGGCTCGAGCAGAGGACACGTGGTGGGGCCGCTGTGGTGTTCTTAGGCGAGAAGTCGCGAAGGGGGAATGACTGGAGTTAGCTCTTAGGCCCCTTCGAACCTTTGTCAATTCTTTTGGGCTGGCTTTTCGCAGCCAGGAGCATAGTCTCTCTGACCTGCGACTGCTTAGCAGGGGTTACTGAGTGATTAGTAGCTGCTTTGTTTCTTATTGTGTGCTTGTCTTTCTTAGTGCTTCACCTAAGTGCTTCGCTTAGCCCCCTTCTTGAACTGTATACATTCTTTTTCTTGGGCTGGCTGTTCCAGCCCATATCCTCAATGGGCGAGCCCTTTCTCTTTTCGCAGCCCTTGCCCCCATTGGGAGTACCACTTCTTCTTCGAGTTAGCTGAGAGAGCTGAGAATCCAGAACATCCATTCCTTTGGGCTGGCCTTTCCCAGCCACCAGTCAATCTGGCCGCGCTTTCGGCTAACTAGCTCTAGGTCTGGCTCTGGCCAGGGGACCCACTTTCAGGACCCTAGCCTCCCTGATCTGCGGCTGCTTAGCAGGGGTTACTGAGTGATTTGGAGCTGCTTTCTTTCTTTGTGTGCTTTGTTTTCTCAGCGCTTCCTCTGGCCCCCTTCTCGTACTTTGTTCATTCTTTTCTGGGCTGGCGTTTCCAGCCCCTATCCTCAATGGACGAGCCCTTCTTCTAGGCGGCGGCAGCCGCGGAGTAAGCCCATTGAGGATAGGGCTGGACCAGCAAGCCCAGAAAAGAAGAACAAAGTACGAGAAGGGGGCCAGGATAAACTTCCAGATTAGATAGAAGAAGTGGTACTCCCAATGGGGGCAAGGGCTGCGAAAAGCCAGCCCAAAAGAATTGACAAAGGTTCGAAGGGGCCTAAGAGCGTTGAGCAGCTACAAAGGGGCCTGAGGATGCGATGGGAAAAACAGGGGAAGGAGGGATCACTCAGTAATTACGAGTGAGGAGCCTCAGATCCGACAGACTAGCTGCCGGGAAGCTATCACCCTGACGAAAGCCAGAGGCCGCAGCAAGAGCACGGCCAGCACGCAGATGCAGAGCGTGGGCCATGGACCGATAGGGGCGGTGAGTCGTTCCACAAGGCGGTAACCACCTGCATCACCTGCTTGGTGGCGCGGCGACTGACCGCATTCGGCCCCACAAGCAGCTCTGGCAGACACTTGGGGCGGCGCCCTCCCGGGCTTCCCAGACACCCATATACTAAGGGCACCAGCCGAGTCCCTGGCGCGGGCTCTCATTCCTGGCCACTGGCCCATGCCCTGCCTCTCTGCCCGCTCAACGCTCTATCTCCCCTCACCTCTCAGTGGGCTCTGCCCAGCCGCTGGCACGCCGTTTAGCCTCCGAAAATCTTCCGCTGCATGCAGTAGCCCGCCATGGCTGCTGTTAACCAATCCGTCTTTCATGGTATCAGAGGCAGCGGCGGAGCCATGGCCGTCGAGAGGTGTAACGGGACCGACTTTGCTTTGTGAAAGTGGAGGATGGAGCACCTCTGGAAGGCCAGAGATCTTTGGGATGTGGTGAGCCCATCAGCAGCTCCAACAGGTGGAGCTGGACACAGCCAGTCTGCAAGCCAGGCTGGGGGAGGAGGAGAGTCAGGTGCGGCTGCAGGGGAGACCACGCGATCTGCCCCAGCACCAGCCTCAGCACCAGCTTCAAGAAGAGGACGACCAGCTGCGACTGCATGGGAGACAACGCAATCTGCTCCAACACCAGCCTCAGCACCTGCCTCGACTGGAGGAGCCGGCAACAAGCGGCGGAAGGACAGTGTTGCAATTTGCACTGATCGCTTCAACCTTGGCAGACAGCCAAGCTCAGCATGTCCTTGGTGCCAGAAGTGCTGCTGATGCCTGGAGGACCCTCCTGCAACATCTACGAGAAGAAGACCAGAGCTTCAAAGGCGCACCTTCGTCTTCAACTCTGGGAGACCAGGAGGGATCCAGCTGCCAGCATCCAGGACCACATCAGCAAAATCCAGGGGATCATGAACGAGCTGAGGGCCACCGACAGTCAATTTGAGGAGGATGATGGCGCCGACGCGCTGCTCCTCTTCATGAGGCACGAATGGCCTCAGCTGGTAACAGCTCTGAGCACTCCTACCGAGTCCCTCACCTTCGAGCAGATTTCGCAGCGGGTTCTTCAAGAAGAAGCCCTGATGATCCTGGATGGGAGGTCTCTCAGCTCGCCAGCAACTGTGCTTCTCAGCCAGCATGGGAGCAATCTAGAGAAGAGCAAAAAGGGCAGGTACCAGAAGAAGGACTGGTCTGAGGACATCTGCAACGCTTGTGGCAAGAAGGGCCACTGGGCCAAAGAGTGCAAGTCAAAGAAGAAGGTCCAGCAACCCAGCGGCAGCAACACCAACACCGACGTCTACATGGCCCTGGCAGATCAGCCCCAGCAGCAGCAGCTTGACAACTGGATCATCGACAGTGGAGCAAGTCTGCACATGACAGGGAGACGGCAGCTTCTTCACCAGTTTGAAGCCATCCAGGGGCCAACTGTCACCTTTGGCAACCAAGAGACCTTGCCCTCAATCGGCAAAGGTATTGTCTACCTCAGGGGGATGAGTCAAGGTGTGGAGAGAGAGGTCATACTGAGAGATGTGCTGCTAGTTCCTGGAGTGGCAAGAAACTTGCTGTCAGTTCAGCAGGCAAGTGACAAGGGAACGAACTTCCATTTCAACGGCGGCAAGTGTGTGTTCAGCAACAGCAAGGGCGAGCTGCTGGGAGTAGCCAGAATGCAAGACAAGCAGTTCTTGCTGAGGTGCAGAACTCAAAAGGTGGAGACTGCACCAGTCCTGGCAGCTACAGCAAGTTCAGTTCCAAGTACCCTCAAATCGTAGCACCTCAGACTTGGCCACCTGATCGAAGAACAGCTGAAGTTGCTCCACTTGAAGAAGATGGTGGAAGGGGTCACCACCGAATATTGGAAAACCCAGGAGCTCGGGATCTGCAAGGGATGCCAGCTGGGTATGCAGCAGCCAGAGCAGGAGCAGCTGCATCAGGGCGGCACGTCAGCTGAGAAGCAGCCAGAACAGGAGCAGCTTCACCAGGACAGCACGCCAGCTGAGAAGCAGCAGGACGCAGCAGCACAGGAGTAGCTAGCGTTTCTGGAAAGACCATCAGCCAGGCAACGACTTGAAAAGCAGCAGCAGTGGCAGCAACAGCAGTCGGAACAGCAGCAGCTCAAGGAGCAGCAGCAGCAGTCCCCGTACAAGCGACAACACCTGCAGCAGCCACAGAAGTCAGCTCAGGAGGTGCAAGACCGCCTGGAGACTAGGAGAAGCAGCAGCTGAGAGCCGAAGACCTTCAAGGTACGGAGACTGAGTCTGCTGATCAGGGGAACTCTCAGAAAGACAGTGCAGAGATCACTGAAATGCAGCTGAGAAGGTCTGCAAGACTGCAGAGGAAGCCTGAGCATGTCCTGTTGATTGAGGTGGAGCCTCTTACCTTAGCTGAAGCAAGTAGCAGGACTGATGCCAGCAAGTGGAAACATGCTGCCAAAGAGGAGCAGCAGGCCGCGTCAGCTGAATTGCAGAGACAGCCAGCTGAAAGGCAGCCGCCCTCAGCCAGAGCAGCAGCAGCAGCAGCAGCAGCCGGTGCAGCAGGAGAGCAGCAGCCAGAGCTGCAGCAGCAGCAGCAGCAGCCAGAGCAGCAGATCAGCAGCAGCCGGTGCAGCGGAAGAGCAGCAGCCGGAGCAGCAGAACGGCAGCAGCCGCTGCAACGGAGGAAAAGTCTGTACGGCCTCAAGCAAGCACCCAGGGCATGGTTCAAGACGATTGACCACTACCTGGCAGAGCAAGACTGTCAGAGGTCTGATGCAGATACAGGTCTGTACATTCAGCAGACTGAAGGAAAAGAAGTCTACTTTGCACTCTTTGTGGACGATTGCTCATCCTGGCAAGAAGGCTGCAGGACCTTGAGAGAGTGAACACTCAACTGTCAGTTGGCTTCAGGATGAAGGACATGGGAGAAGTCAAGTTTCTCCTTGGGATCTAGGTGAAGAGAGACCGACTCAAGAAACAGGTGGAGTTGGGTCAAGGCATTACCTGGAGCAGGTCCTGAAGAAGCACAACATGGACAGCAGCAAGCCCACTCTGACACCCTGCAAAAGCCTGGAAGGAGTGAAGAGCAAGGCTCAAAAGGAAGTGGAGTTCCCTTACGCACAGGCACTTGGGATTCTGATGTTCCTGATACCTGTTATTGCTGTGGCCATGAGCCAATCAAGCCAGCATATGGCAAATCCCAGCCCAAGATAACTGGACTGCCATGAAGACCATCTACAGGTACCTCAGGGGCACAACTTCTCTCCATCTGGTCTACAAGGGAGAAAATGAGCAGGCAACCCATCAAGGGCACGGTGATGCAGATTGGGGAGGTGAGCCAACTACAAGGAGGAGTACCACAGGATATGTCTTTCTGCTCTTGGGTGGAGCCATCTCATGGGGGTCAAAGCTCCGAAAGACTGTAGCTCTCTCCAGCACCGAGGCCGAGTACATGGCGCTCACTCAAGCTACCAAGGAAGCGGTGTGGCTTAGGAGGCTTCTCCTAGAGCTCAACTATCAGCAGAAGGAGGTAACAGAAATCTACTCTGATAACCTCAGTGCAATCAATTTGTCCAAGAATGCTGCCTTCCATGCTAGGACCAAGCATGTAGATATACTGTACCGCTTTGTTAAGAGAGGCTAGAGATTGTGGGCATGTAGTTTCCCACTATGTACCCACTAGTGAGCAAATTGCAGATATGCTAACCAATGTAGTCACGGCAGGCTTGCATGAGAGCTTTGTCCCTCTTCTTGGCCTGGCCAAATGTGGCTGAATGCCATACCCTTACAAAGGAGGGTGGCAATGCTGCTAGCCTTAGTTTAGGCTGGTCTGAGGTAGTGTTCTCAGTCAGTCAAGTCTTGGAGTGTTGTCCTTAAGCGAGATGTCGATGCGTAATGGCGTCGATGAGTCCAGAAGAAAACAAATGCTGACGTACTAGCCTACGAAACACACAATCCAAACAACGATATTGACTACTGTAACCAGCTGACTTGAAGGACAGTCTGATGAGAGGTGAATCATAACAATTGTTGTCAGCTGTCAAAGAGCACAACAAAGGAACAAGTCCAGAACGATTGAGATTGAACTATGTAGTATCAAGTGAAAGTGATGACTGTCTACTGAGTGATTGCGAGCAATATTAAAAAGCATGCAACAAGCAAATGTGCATTCCCTTGACCACAAGATGATCACTTGCGCCAGGTCAATAAATGCCAACCGATGATGGTGCTATCAGGCCTCAATGCACAGCCTTAACTGATGCAACTTGGGAACCAGTGCTCACCCTAGTGTAGCTTGCGACACGCAGCTCAATACTCGAGGCTGCTCACCACAGAATCACCACGACTTCTCGCAGTCGCGCCGCGGGTCCGTGCTAAGGCTCACTAGCTGCTGCGGCTCCTGCCCTAGGCTCTACGCTCCTATGGCGCGGCGTTGGCGCAGGCGTGGCTCGCGGCAAGACGGTGAAACTTGCAAAGCGGACTGCTTTGCAAGGACTGCTCGCCCCGACTTGGGCCGGGCGCGGCGAAGATCCTAGCGCTGCCTGATAAGCCCAGTTCGGCCGTTGGCTACGCTGGTTGGTTAGCTGGATGGCCGGCTGTCGTGGGCCGTCACCCGTCGCAGGGGCCGACTCCACCGTAAGATGGGAATCGTCTGTTCCACGATCGCCCCGCCACCGCTTCGATAGCGCCCACCTTCACGGTCTTGTTGGTGGTTGAGGTACCTTCAGATGAGCTTCCCTCGTTGCGCCTCAAACGGTCTTCTGACGGTCGGCGTCGCGTGTGGGCCAGGGCCCTTGTAGTCGCTCCATTGTTGTTGTCGTCCGCATTTGATGAGCGGTCGATGTTGTTGTTGACGTCCGCATTGACGAGCGGGTGATGTCGTTGGTGTTGCCGAGAGAGAGAGTCAGAGATGGGTGGACCTCCATTGTCAGCGTGAATCACACACAAAGTGTATGACCCAGCCTAGGAGCCACATAGGGAGAAAAGTGGTCCTTCATCCTTAGCGTGAATCACCCACCGAAGTAAATGAGTCAGCCTAGTAAGGCCACGTGTGAAGCCCAGTCAGCTGTCCTAGTCAGATCGACACAAATAGACAGTCGACAGGATATTGCACGACACGGGATACGCAGTACAGAGCAGCTGTGCCGGTGGTAGCAAGGCTTTCGGCCACGCTGCATCGCCCGGCAACCTAAGCCAAATCAGGGCCACAACCGATCTTCTCGGGATAGCGGCGTGCACGTGCTTTTCTGGAATTATTGCAAAAGTAATGTTGATATCAGATATTCGGCAGTGTCTCCCCTGGCTTAGAATGAATCAATATGATAATCAACCATCGTGCGTGCAAATAGAATCAGAACAATCATTTGAAGCTTCTAATGCCCTGTCCAAAATTAAGATAGAAACGTTGACGAACTTGCTCAAAAGCTTTTTGGTCTTCAGCTCGGTTAGTAGCATAGAGTCCTCTACTTGCTTGAACCCTTTATCTGCACTCTTGAATCAATTATCGCTAGCGTCATCTTTTAAGAGGTGCTGATAGCCATCAGAGACATCCTGCAGCCCGAGCAACTCAAGTGGCCGACGCACAAGAAGATGGCCGGCATGGCCGCCAGTTTCCAGAAGCTTGCAGGCATCTCGTGCGTCATCGGCGCCGTCGACGGCTCGGACATCCCTATCATCGATCCAAGTGATCATGCCGCAGTCTACTACAACCGTGAGAGCCACCACTCCGTGGTCCTGCAGGTGGTCGCTGACGCCAACCGCAAGATCTGGCACTTCGATGTCGGCCTGTGCGGCAGCATGCACGACTTCACGGTCTTTTTGCTGAGCAGGATCGGCCTGGTGTGCGCGAGAGGGAACCTTGGACACTACTGTGCGCTTGGGGATGCAGCCTATCAGCCGCGCCGGTACATGTTGAGTCCTTACAAGGACGTCGAGAGGGGTTGTCAGCCCTTCAAGGACTGGAACTACAGGCAGTCAAGGTCCAGAGTGGTGGCCGAGCACGCATTGGGACTTCTCAAGGGGCGGTTCAGACTTCTTCAGAAGAGGGTGTACGTCCCGGTCAAGAATGTGCCCCTCCATGTCGGGGCGTGCACGGTCTAGCACAACAGGTGCAAGACATTGACGACAACAATGCGGTCGATGCCGACTTGATGCTAGACTGCAAGCCCGCGGACGAGGACAACTCCAATCACTCCAATGTCCAAGAAGCGGCTCAAGGCGCTCAGAGGAGGGATGCACTCGCACGCCCCCTTGGTGCGCACGCACTCTTGATGTACGTCAGTAGACGTGCTTGCCCCTGTACTTGGCCATTGTGATCTTCGTTTGTTTCAAATACACACAAAAAACTTCTGCATGCACAGCAACATATGGTGCTGGACTCGTCGGACTGTGACGATAGCATGGATTTAGAGTTGAAAGATTCAGATCAATTTGACTGTTTGCAAAGAATCTGTACGATAACGGTGGCGGTCAGAGCCCTGCCGGCCCCTACTACAGCTTATTGATCATCCTGCTAAGCAAAATCTCTGAATCCTGCAAGAACTTTCGAAAGAGGCAGCTTGATTGTCAGTCTGAGAAGAATTTGTACAGCAATTTCTTGCAATTAGATTGCTGCCGGCCCTGACTGCAGCTTCTCAATCTGCATGGTGAGCTGGGACTTAATGTCCCGCATATCCGCTTGCTGCTGCTCTAGAATTCCTACAAGTCGAGTCAACTGCGCCTCCAGCCGATTCGCCTGTGCGTCGTCAATGATGTGGAAATCCTCGGCCGCTCTGCGAGGAGTTGATGCCGCCTCGCGGCTCGTGCCCCTCTCCCGGGGGGCCTCCACCTTGAAGCTGCTCTCCTTGGCACAGCCGTCCTTGGCCGGCATCGCTGCCAGCTCGGCTGAATGTGCAGCTTCGCGGCGGCGGCGGCGGCGGGGCNGGCGGCGGCGGCGGCGGCGGCGGCGCTGGCGGCGGCGGCGGCGGCGGATCCGGGCGGAGTGGAGGCGCCCTTCGGCTGCTGATATTAATATTAAAGAAAGGTTGAGTCATTGAGGTTAATAGTGTGTATTTGATGAGTGATGGAGGGGCCTGAATGGCCAAACAAAATGAATGGAAGTGGCACCCTAATGGGGGCAAGGGCTGCGAAAAGCCAGCCCAGAATGAATTCACAAAGGTTCGGAGGGGCCTACAAGCGTGTAGCAGCTACAAAGGAAGAAGAAGGGCTCGCCCATTGAGGATAGGGGCTGGAAATGCCAGCCCAAAAAAGAATGAACAAAGTACGAAAAGGGGGGCCAGAGGAAGCGTTAAGAAAACAAAGCACACAAAGAAAGAAAGCAGCTGCAAATCACTCAGTAACCCCTGCTAAGCAGCCACAAATCAGAGAGGCTAGGGTCCTGAAAGTGGGTCCCTTGGTGCAAAGGGGCCTGAAGATGCTATGTCAGAACAGGGGGAGGATGGATCACTCAGTAGTGACGAGTGAGGAGCCTCAAATCCGACAGACTAGCTGCCGGAAAACTATCCCCATGAATGGAGAGAAACGACACTTCCAGTAGATAGCGATGGCTGTGATCGGCGAGCCCAGGAAAAGAGTGAAGCAGTGCGAAGGGCCTCCAGTCGGGTCCCAGTGGCTCGACCTGCTGCCCATGCTCGCTCGGCGTGCCGTATCCTGCCGGCGCGGCGAGCCGGCTGACTTTAATGCAGCTGGCTCGTGGGCTCAGGTATACCGGATGAGATTGTCAGTGTCCCTCCAGCGGTCCATGGCCCACGCTCTACATCTGCGTGCTGGCCGTGCTCTTGCTGCGGCCTCTGGCTTTCGTCAGGGTGATAGCTTCCCGGCAGCTAGTCTGTCGGATCTGAGGCTCCTCACTCGTAATTACTGAGTGATCCATCCTCCCCCTGGTTTTCGCATCGCATCCTCAGGCCCCTTTGTAGCTGCTCAACGCTCTTAGGCCCCTTCGAACCTTTGTCAATTCTTTTGGGCTGGCTTCCTCTGGCCCCCTTCTCGTTCTTTGTTCATTCTTTTTTGGGCTGGCTTGTCCAGCCCCTATCCTCAATGGGCGAGCCCTTTCTTCTTTTTCGCAGCCCTTGCCCCCATTGGGAGTACCACTTCTTCTTCCAGTAGAGAGGAGGAGGGCTCGCCCATTGAGGTTAGGGGCTGGAAAAGCCAGCCCAAAAAAGAATGAACAAAGTACGAGGAGAAGAATGTGCTCGCCCATAGAGAAGAGTGGCTGGCAAAGCCAGCCCAAAAAGAATGGACATGGATCGGCGAGCCCAGGAAAAGATTCAAGCAAGTGCGAAGGGCCCAGGAATGCGCTAAAGCACACAGCGCCCTAGGTGACCACTGGATTTTCCTTAACATATTTCTGTTATCATCATATGATGGCTTCTAGAAGCCACTCTCCACCTCCCTGCTCTTCTCCGGGGGGTACCGGCCCGCGGGGGGCCCGAGCAGAGGACACGTGGCGGGCCTCCACCGTGGATGGCCTGAGCCTGAGCCGCCGCACGTGAACGCTCACCGATGACCTTCCTCTTGACCTTGTCCATTCCTTTTGGGCTGGCTTCTCCCAGCCACCAGTCAATTCGGCCGCGCTTTTCTCACCGATGGGCGGCCCCCCGCGCCGTTCACTTCTAACTGCACGCTAGGCCGGTAGGGGCCGGATTACTCACGCGAGATCAGGCGGCTCCAGGCCCCACACCAACGCCGCCGCCTGCAGCCTGGTCGAGCGCTCTTGCAGGCGCGAGCTCCCTTCTCCCGCGGTCGACCAGGCCTGCAGGCATGGGCGGCTTATGCCCGAGCGGTGGCGGATCTGCTGCATCACAATAACATCCTGGCCTGCTGGCGGCTGCGCCGGGCAATGCAGCTCAAGATCATGGCTGTCGTGGCATGATGATGCTGCACGGGGAAGAGAGTGAGCACCGCGCCGCCTGTGGAGCTCCACCCAGCCGACCGGCTGCCTCCAGCAGCCGCAGGTCGACTTCGACGAGCAGGACTTCCGGAAGCGCGTGAGAGTGTCGCGCAGAGTCTTCGACAAGCTGGGCCGGGGCACACGGCGGCACGAATGAGAAGCGGGACACGCAGTTCAGAGCAGCTGTGCCGGTGGTAGCAATGCTTTCGGCCACGCTGCACCGCCCGGCAACCTGAGCCAAATAAGGGCCACAACCGATCTTCTCGGGATAGCGGCGTGCAGAAGCTTATAAATCACCATGAAAAATTACACGTTCACATTTGCTGATGAGTGTCTACCATGGCTTTCTAGAGCATATTAAAAATGAGCCATTCATGCTTGCACATCAAAATCAGACGATTTGTCAAAGCTTCCTATGCCCTTATTAGAAGTAAGCGAGAAACTCGTTGACGAACTTGTTTAACAGCACTTTGTTCTTGAAGTCGACTAGTAGCATAGAGTCCTCTAATCGCTTGGACCCCTCATCTGCACTCTTGATTAGTTCGCTAGCATCGACATCAAAGAGGTGCTGATAGCCATCAGAGACATCCTGCTGCCGGAGCAACTCAAGTGGCCGACGAACAAGGAAATCGCCAGCATGGCCGCCAGAAGCTTGCAGGCATCCCGAACGTCATCGGCGCAGTCGACGACTCGCACATCCCTATCCTGGAGCCAGTGATCATGCCAGAGTCTACGACGACCGAAAGAGCCACCACGCCGTGGTCCTGCAGGTGGTCGCTGACGCCAACCGCAAGATCTGGAACTTCTACGTCGGCCTGTGCGGCAGCATGCACGACTTCACGGTCTTCTCTCTGAGCAGGATCGCTTTGGCGTGCGCGAGAGGGAACCTTGAACACTACTGTTCGCTTGGAAATGCAGCCTATCCGCCGCGCCGCTACATGTTTAGTCCTTACAAAGGACGCCGGGAGGGGTTGTAAGCCCTACAAAAGGACTGGAACTACAGGCAGTCAAGGTCCAGAATGATGGCCGAGCAGGCATTGGGACTTCTCAAGGGGCGGTTCAGACTTCTTCAGAAGCGGGTGGACGTCCCGCTCAACAATGTGCCCCTCCATGTCGGGGCGTGCATCGTCTTGCACAACATGTGAAAGACATTGACAACAACGATGCGGTCGATACCGACGACTTGATACTAGACGAGACGGCGTACGCATGGATCCAGATTTGAAAGATTTACATCGATTTGACTGTTTGACAAGTGCAATCTGTGCCAAAACGTTGGCGGTCAGAGCTCCTGCCAGCCCCTACTTCAGCTTATTGATCGTCCTGCTAAGCAGGAATCCGAAATTCTGCAAACATTTTGGAAAGAGCAGATCGATTTGACTGAAAAGTATCTGTACAGTAACCTCTTGCAATCAATCTGCTGCCGGCCCTTACTACAGCTTTTCAATCACGCCTGCTGTGCGGGGACCTCAAGTCCCGCAATTCCGCTTGCAGTTGCTCTACAAGTCCTGCAAGCCGAGTCAATAGCGCCTCCAGCCGATACAGCTGTGTTTCGGCCTTCCCATTCCGCTGACCTGTCGAGGCCTCCTCTCTGGGCGCCATGCCCGGAAGAACGGCAGAGCTGCCGGCGCTGTCAAGATCCGCTGTGGTGCCCTGACATCCCCGATATGAGTCGATGTTGTCGAAGTCCTCCGTCGCTCTGCTGCAAAAAATTGATGCCGCCTCGTCGCTTGTGCCCCTCTTCCGGGGGCCCTCCAGATTGGAGCTGCTGCCGTTGGCGGAGCCGTCCTCGGCCGGCATCGCCGCCAGCTTCGGCCTCTTGTGCAGCTATTTGGCGGGCGCCGCCTTCTTGGCGGCCGCCTTCTTCTTGCTCGCGTCCGACTCTCTGCCCGCCTCCACCGCGACAACTGCGGCGGCGGCGGCGGCCTAGTGCAGCTTCGCGGCGGCCGAAGACCGCCTTCTTCTTGCTCGCGTCCGACACCCGACGGCCTCTCGCCGCCGCGGCGGCAGCGGCGGCGGCGGCGTCGGCGGCGGCGGCGGCGGCGGCGGCAATTCGGGAGGAGCAGAGGCGACCTCGGGCTTCTGAAGATAGGAAATTTTAAGAAGAATTTTGGCTGCTGATGCTAAGGTGAATAGAGTGATGTATTTGATGAGTGATGGAGGGCCTGAGTGGCTAGTCGATTTCAGATGAGAGAAAGGCTCTTTCAGTAGAGGGCGATGGCTGTAATCGGCCAGCCCAGGAAAAGGAGTGAAACAAGTACGAAGGCGCCAGAAAAACCGCTAAAGCACACAGCGACCTAGGTGGCCACTGAGTGTTCACTTTAGCGAAAATGAAGTATCATATGATGGCCTCTAAGCCACTCCCCACCTTTCCTCCCATCTTAATCCACCTCCTTCCGAGGGTAGCGGCCCGCGGGGGGGCTCGAGCAGCGGACACGTGGCGGGGCCGATGTGTTGTCCTTAGGCTCCCCAAGTTAGCTTGTCAGATTTGTTTGTGCTCACCCGTGGGTACTAATGTCATCTTAGGTACCTTAGATTAGGTCTCCGTATTATGTAGCATTGTTTAGTCTGCACTCGACTCTGCCTGAACAATGTATTGGCTTGAATTGGCCTCCCTTTCAATTCATGCGCCCCGCGCGCCTTCTCTCCCCTTAGGCGAGAAACCGCTAAGGGGAAAGCCTTGGCTGACTGGAGATAGCTAACTAGCTCTAAGCGGCGGCAGCCGCGGAGTAAGGGCTCGCCTATTGAGGATAGGGGCTGGACCAGCAAGCCCAAAACAGAATAACAAAGTACGAGAAGGGGGCCAGGACATGTTGAGTCCTTACAAAGGACGCCGGGCGGGGTTGTCAGCCCTTCAAAAGGACTGGAACTACAGGCAGTCAAGGTCCAGAGTGGTGGCCGAGCACGCATTGGGACTTCTCAAGGGGCGGTTCAGACTTCTTCAGAAGCGGGTGGACGTCCCGCTCAAAAATGTGCCCCTTCATGTCGGGGCGTGCATCGTCTTGCACAACGTGTGAAAGACATTGCCGACAATGATGCGGTCGATTTGGACGTGATGCTAGACGAGAAGGCGTACGCATGGATTCAGATACGAAAGACTTAGATCGATTTGACTGTTTGACAAGTGCAACCTGTGCAATGACGTTGGCGGTCAGAGCCCTGCCGGCCCCTACTACGACTTATTGATCGTCCTGCTAAGCAAAATTCCGAAATCCTGCGAACATTTTGGAAAAGAAGCAGATCCGTTGACGGTCTGAGAAGTATCTGTACAGCACCCTCTTGCAATCAATTTGCTGCCGGCCCTTACTACAGCTTCTCAATCACGCCTGCTGTGCAGGGACCTCAAGTCTCGCAAATACGCGTGCAGTTGCTCTACAAGTCCTCCAAGATGAGGCAATAGCGCTTGCTGTTGCTCTAAAAGTCCTACAAGGCGAGTCAATAGCGCCTCAAGCCGATTCGCCTGTGCGTCGGCCCCCGGCTCCCGCTGACTTGTTGAGGCCTCCTCTCTGGGCGCAGGCGCCATGCTCGGAAGATCGGCAGAGCAGCCGCCGATGTCAACATGTGCTGTATTGCCCTGATATCCCCGATATGAGTCGATGATGTTGAACAGCTCGGCCGCACTGCCGTGAAGAGTTGATGCTGCCTCGCCGTGAATGCGCCTCATCCTCTTCTCCTCCTTGTGGATTTCTTCGAGGAGCATGTACTTGGTTAGGCAGGCTTGGATGCTCTTGTCGAAGCTTGGATGCATCTCGACAATCGTTGCGACAACTCGAAACCACTCAGCAACCGGGTGGCCTGAAGGAGACAAGAGGCGGTGAGTGAATCAGTGACACCAGTTGTCACGGATGACCGTCCCGCAACGATTACGCAACAGTGCGGACAGGTGCTCACCTCGCTTGACCACGCCGATCTTCTTGGCCACATCAGCGGCTCCTTTAGCTTGTACAAGGGCGACCTCCCACTCATGTCTCCAGATGGCCCCGCCACCGTCGGCTGGGCTGCTGCCTGCGCCTTCACCACTGTCCACTGGCTGCTCCGGGACATCCAAGTTGAGGTCGGGGATGCGCTCCATACCACCGCGCGCCGGAGTGCCCCCGCCAGCTGGCGCTGTTGGCGATGGCGGCGCTGCCATCGGCGGCGAGGACGAGCTGCCTGCGCCCGGCATGCCAGCTGCTGCCATGGCAGCCACCAGCTGCAGCTGTCCCGCCGACTGCGCGGCCTTGGCAATCAGGCGGGCGCTATGACAGCGCTGCAGGCCAGAGCTGCCGGGAGGGGGGCGGGAAGGCGCGCCACCTCGCTCCTGATCAGGAGAGGGAGAGGGCGCGGTGCGTATGGAATGAAAGGGAGGCCGATTGGAGCCAATTCATTGTTCACGCAGAGAGGGAGAAAGAAACTGCGGCTGCTGATATTAAAGAGAAGAGAGGGAGAGGAGGGAGGCGGGGGGCGAACGGGGGGCTGGTCAAGCTCCCCCGGGTCTGCCGACGAGGAGGGGAGTTGGGGGGCTGTGGGGTGCCAGCTGTGCCTTTTCGGGCAGGCCGGTCAGCCTCCTTGGGGTTCAAAGGCAAAACTCTCCAAAGGAGGGGTGGACGGCGGGGGGGGGGGGTTGGACCTGTTGATTTGTAAGGCTAGTATTGGCCTCCTTTTCAATTCATTTCATGAGCACCGCGCGCCTTCTCTCTGTTGAAAGAAGAAGAAGTGGCTCTCCCAATGGGGGCAAGTGGCACTCCCAATGGGGGCAAGGGCTGTGAAAAAGCCAGCCCGAAAAGAATTTGACAAAGGCTCGAAGGGGCCAAATGACGGAGGGGCCTAAAGCGCTATGTCAGTTATTTCTTACTTGTACTTGGCCACACAGGCCCTCCATCTCTTCATACACACTCCATACCCCGATCATCAAGTGGGACGGTTAGACAGTATCAACGGTTAATAGGCAGGACACAATGTATTCCTTTCAACAATTTTTCCGGCAGCTAGTCTGTCGGATTTGAGGCTCCTCACTCGTAGCCCGGCGATGCCCGGCTTCAACGCCGCCGGTTCGCTCGCCCAGGTATTCCGTATGCGCCTGCACTGTTGCGCCATCGTTGCGGGACGGTCTTCCGCGACAACTGGTGTCACTGAAGCACTCACCGCCTCTTGTCTCCTTCAGGCCAAGCGCTTGCTGAGTGGGATCGAGTTTTCGCAACCATTGTCGAGAAGCATCCGAGCTTCGACAAGGACATTCTAGCCTGCCTAGCCAAGTACAAGCTCCTCGACGAATCCTACAAGGAGGAGAATAGAAAGAGGGGCACTAGCGGCGAGGCAGCATCAACCCTCGCGGCAGTGCAGCCGAGGTCTTCGACATCATCGACTCATATCGGGGATGTCAGGGCACTTCAGCACATCTTGACAGCGCCGGCTGCTCTGCCGATCTTCCGGGCATGGCGCCCAGACAGGAGGCTTCGACAAGTCAGCGGAAGACGAAGGCCGAAACACAGCTGAATCGGCTGGAGGCGCTACTGACTCGACTATTGACCGAGTAGGACTCGTAGAGCAACAGCAAGCGGATTTGCGGGACATTAAGTCCCTGCTCAGCAGGCTGATTGAGAAGCTGTCGTCTCCTGTTTAGCTGTGTGATTTATTTGGTTGCCCAGGGCACCTTTTGGCTCTTTGGACCTTGTCCTTCTTTTTGGGCTGGCCTTTTTCAGCCCCTACCCTCTGTGGGCGAGCACATTCCTTTCTCTCTTGCGACGTCGAGTGTCGGCCTGTTTGCGGCGTGCTCAGGCTCATGCTTTTCAACAGAAAGTGAGAACTTGCTCTCCCAAAGGGGGCAAGGGTTGTGGAAAGCCAGCCCGAAAAGACTTGACAATGTTCGAAGGGGCCCAGAGCGCTGTCTCGGTACTTGAGGAGGATGAACACTCAACAATTACGAGTGAGGAGCCGCAAATTCGAAAGACTAGCCAGCCGGAAAGCAATGCCCCTGACGAAAGCCAGAGGCTGCAGCGAGAGCACGGCCGGCATGCAGGTGCAAGGCGTGGGCATGGATCGCTGGAAAGACGCATACTGAAGACCTGAGATAACGAGCGAGCGGCATTGGACCACCAAGCTGGGCGAGCTCTAGTTGGTGAAAGAAGGGCTTGGATCTGCCATCTGAAATTCAGGCATCGATTAGCGACCTTCATGTATTGAACCATGGGTACTGAGCGGGTCAACTTGTAGTGTGTGATGTACGTCACTAGACGTGCTTGCCCCTGTACTTGGCCATTTTGACCTTAGTTTGTATCAACCACACAAAAAAAATTTCCTTTATGCACAGCAAGACATGCTGATGGACTCGTCGGACTGTGACGATAGCATGGACTGCGACGATACTTGAAGAGGTCAAATCGATTTGACTGTTTGTCAAGAAATTTGTACATAGCCGTTGCCGGTCAGAGCCCTGGCGGCCCCTATTCCAGCTTATTGATCATCCTGCTAAGCAGAATCTCGGAATCTTGCGGACAATTTGGAAAGAGGCAGATTGATAGACAGTCTAAGAAGTATTTGTACACGACCTCTTGCAATTAGAGAGATTCCTGCCGGCCCTTATCACAGCTTCTCAATCGGCCTGCTGAGCAGGGACTTAATGTCCCGGATATCCGCTTGCTGTTGCTCTAGAAGTTCTACAATTCGAGGCAATAGCGCCTCCTCTTGATTCGCCTGTGCGTCGGCCTTCCTCTTCCCCTGACCTGTCGAGGCCTCCTCTTTGGGCGCCATGCCCGGAAGATCGGCAGAGCTGCCGGCGCTGTCATTATCTGCTGTGGTGCCCCGACATCCCCGATATAAGTCGATTTTGTCCCAGAGATCCGTCGCTCTGATGCGATAAGTCGATGCCGCCTCGTCGCTCGTGCCCCTCTTCCGAGGGCCCTCCAGGTTGGAGCTGCTGCCGTTGGCGGAGCCGACCTTGGCCGGCATCGCCGCCAGCTTCGGCCTCTTGTGCAGCTTCTTGGCGGGCGCCGCCTTCTTGGCGGCCGCCTTCTTCTTGCTTGCGTCCGACACCATGGCCGCCTCCACCTACGACTGCGGCGGCGGCGGCGGCTTCTTTGTGCAGCTTCGCGGCGGCCTACGCCTTCTTGGCGACCGCCTTCTTCTTGCTCGCGTCCGACACCCGATAGCCTCTCGCCGCGGCGGCGGCGGCGGCGGCGGCCGCGTCGGCGGCGGCGGCGATCCGGGAGGAGCGGAGGCGACCTCGGGCTTCTGAAGAGAGAGACTTTTTAAAGAAGAATTTCGGCTGCTGAGGAGAATAGAGTGTTATTTTGATGAGTGACGGACGGGCCTGAGTGGCCAATTGAATATACAGTAAAACCTTTCTAAGCTTATCCTCCAGGAGCTTATATCCTATACAGTAAAGTCTGTCTAAGTTTATCCTCCAGTACCTTATATCCTATGTAATGTTATCAAATTCTGGCAAACCGAGTCGGTTTAGTGGCGTAAGCTTATAATCCTCTATACTTCCATACTTTATATAATTTTTCTCAAAATATTACCTTATACCTATGGATATCTCTTAATACATGCATTCTTTATGGACGGACGGTGCAGACGGACCGTGCGGCGGACCGTGCGACGGATGTGCGACCGTGCGACGGCCGTGCGACAGGCCGTGGGACTTGTGTACCCGTTATATCGCGGTCGCCTGCGCCGCTCGGGCAAAAGAGATCAAGTACGCCGACCATCCGCCGGAAGACGAGTTCTTCCCGTTGGCAATTGACATCCATGGGGCCCTGGGCGCTCGGTGGCTTGAGCTACTTAACCAGCTCGCCCGCCACGCAATCGCCCGTCGCTTCCATGGTGAGCCGGTAGAATTTCCTGCAGCCGGGTCGCTGGCGCAAGTGTATCGCATGCGCTTGGCCGACTCGCTGCAGAGGTCCATGGCCCGTGCGCTGCACCTTCGTGCCGGAAGAGCCCTAGCGGCTGCCTCTGGCTCTGTCCAGGGGACCCACTTCAAGGACCCTAGCATCTCTGATCTGCGGCTGCTCAGCAGGAATTACTGAGTCATTCGTAGCTGCTTTGTTTCTTCTTGTGCTTGTTTTTCTTAGCGCTTCCCCTGGCTCCCTTCTCTGGTGGCCACCCGACAGGCCGGCGGGCCACGTCTTCTCCTGGACGTGGTGACTACTGATGCCTATGACCGCTCACACCCAGCCAAATGTGCCACCACGGCTGGGTATGCGGTCGCCTGCGCTGCTCGGGCCAAAGAGCTGAAGTACGCGGATCATCCGCGGGAAGACGAGTTCTTCCCGTTGGCCATCGACACACATGGGGCGCTGGGCGCTCGGTGGCTCGAGCTGCTCACCCAGCTCGCCCGCCACACCATCGCCCGGCGCTTCCATGGGGAGCCGGTTGACTTCCCTGCAGCCGGGTCGCTGGCGCAAGTGTATCGAATGCGCCTGGCCGTCTCGCTGCAGAGGTCCATGGCCCGGGCGCTGCACCTTCGTGCCGGCAGAGCCCTCGCTGCTGCCTCTGGCTCTGGCCAGGGGACCCACTTCCAGGAGCCCAGCATCTCTGATCTGCGGCTGCTTAGCAGGGGTTACTGAGTGTCTCGTAGCAGCTTTGTTTCTGTTACTTAGCGCTTCCCCTGGCCCCCTTCTCGTACTCTGTTCATTCTTTTTCGGGCTGGTTATTCCAGCCCCTATTCTCAATGGGCGAGCACTTTCTTCTCGTACTTTGTCCATTCTTTTTCGGGCTGGCTGTTCCAGCCCCTATCCTCAATGGGCGAGCTCTTTCTCTATATCCTGTGTATCGTCATACAAACCTCCCCAACCGACCCCATAAGCTTAGACAGGTCCTACTGTGAAGCTGAATGAGAGAGAGACTCGTCCAGTGAGGGGCGATGGCTCATTGAGGATAGGGGCTGGACAAGCCAGCCCAAAAAAGAATGAACAAAGAACGAGAAGGGGGCCAGAGGAAGCCAGAGGAAGCGCTAAGAAACCAAAGCACACAAAGAAAGAAAGCAGCTACAAATTACTCAGTAACCCCTGCTAAGCAGCCGCAAATCAGAGAGGCTAGGTAGAGATGGCTGTAGTCGGCCAGCCCAGGATAAAGAGTGAAACAAGTACGAAGGCGCCGGAAAAGCGCTAAAGCACACAGCGACCTAGGTGCCTAGCTGTGTGTTTTTTTGGGCTTTCGACATTGTCCATTCTTTCCGGGCTGGCTTTGCTGGCCCCCTTTTTCTATGGGCGAGCACTTTCTTCCTAGGTGGCCACTGGAGGTTCATCTGAGGAATAATACCCGATTCATAATGATGGCCTTGTTAAGCCACTTCCCACCTCCCTCGTCACCCATCCTCCTAGCGGCCGCGGGGGTGGGCCCGAGCAGGGGACACGTGACGCGCCGCAGACGTGGCCTCCACCGTGACGTTTCCAGCCGGAGCTGCCGCAATGAAAACGCCTCACCGATGGGCGACCCACCACGCCGTTAACAAGCCTTCGACTGCCTTTAGGCCGCTGACGTATATTGGCGGCCTGGCACTCCACGGCCAGGTATTTCCTGAAAATCGTCGTCTAAAACGTCCACGCAAGAAGGCAATCTGTGGACGACATAGATAAGTAGCCCGAGGCAAGGTCTTTCTTGGACAGTCAACAAGTCGTCAATAAGAATCAAGCATCAAGGCAATCTGTGGACGACAGTAGATTAGCATGTGGTGTTGCGCTTGCATCTTGTTGAGCCTCTTGTGACCATTGTTTTAGCCATCATCTTGACAGCCTTCCAAGCTATGGGATACGTTGAAGCTCCTTTCACCATTTCAGATGGTATTTATGGCTCTACATTTCTTTAGCAACAGCTTTCATGGCTTTCACGTTATCATAGGCACAACTATTTTAAGCATATGTTGTCCGAGAGGAGTGAACTGCAACCAAGCTACAGCTGAAGACGGGTACCTGTCATTTCAAAGTACGTGCTTTGAGGCATCACCTTCTAAGGAGAGCGGCACAGCTGTCCTTAAACTGCTACACTGAGCAGCGTCATATTTGCATTACGTCGGCATCATAAAAGCATCAGCGTGCCGAGCTTATCTCAACGTGCCATCTATGGAGCCTGTAGTACTGATGGAGCCTTCCAAGAAGAGCGTCAGACACATTAAGGTAAAGACAGGTATGCACAGATGCACATTGCCAAGAGCATAAGGCATCCAATGGATCGCTGCAATGTCACCACCTATTTTGCATCTCTGAAAGGGGTATTGCTCAATTGCCTCCACTTGACATCCTCATCCTATATTTACATCCTGCAAGATATGTTGAGCTTCTCGGTCGATGTTACGATCACACAATCTTGAACAATATGGATCATCTGACCAGCAGGCTAGCTTGTCCACCATTGCTCTGAAGGAGATGAAAAGGGCTTTAAGAGGTGACTATGCGAGTTGTGCGGCCTCTTCCCAGATCTGGCGCTGCGCTTGCTGCTTCTCTTTCTTAGTCTGCTTCAGGGGCTGTCCAGAAGCTGACGTCTCCTTCTACACAAGCATGAAGCAAGTTGCTGTGTCAGCCTGGTCGTCTTGCCAATAGCCGATTGTCAATTTGTACAGTGCTTACAGTCAAAGCTGATAAGTGGCTAGCTACTTGCTTGATGCTCGTTAGCATGCTTGACTGAAATAGTTGCGGGTGTAGTCGAGCAAATACAGCTGCGCTTGCGACGAGGAATTGCACGATGCCGCGGTTCACCATGGCCTACCTTTGGCAAGACCACTATGCACGGTAACTGCAGAGCGAGCCCAGCATCGAGTATACTCCGCACTTATACAATGCAAGCAATGCAGGACGGGCAGCACCTCTGTCGATGAAACCACAACATCGCGCGGCCCCCATGCCAAGTTCTATGCATACCTGGAAGTTGGCCTGGACGAGCTTGTGGAGGCGCGCCAGCCGGCGGCTGCCGTGCCGGAGCAGCGGCGCGGCCTGCACCGCCAGCGCCTGCTGGGCCCTGAGCGCCTCCGCGTGCGCCAGCTGCCGCGCTCTCACCACGGCTCGCGCGAGCGCGCCGCTGGTCATGGCTGCCAGCCACCGCGCGCCGCCGCCTGCTCGCCGGCTGAGAGAGCCAGAGCCCCCTCCGCAGGCGCGCCGCGCCTCGGCGCCGCCGCCGCTTCTCCTCAGCCCGCTGCTCCAACGCGGCGGCGCCGAGGCGCAGCGCCNTCGACGGCGGGGGCGGCGTTGGCGGCGGCGGCGGCGGCGGCGGCCGGCGGCGGCGGTGGCGGAGATCGTGGGCTGACGAGGACGGGCGGCAGGGACGCGCCACGTGGCGGGGAGGGGGGGTAGGTTGTCGGTGGCCTGCATGGCTGATCGGCCTGCAGCTCCCCCACGCCCACGTCGGGCACGCTCCTCTATGGATTTTGCCAGCATGCAATTCTGCAGCTCTGCATATTGTATGACTCTAAGGCGTCCAATGCCTATTTCGTGCTCACCTTGATCTCAATGTCTTATGATTGCTGGAAGCCTGAAGCTTTTCTTCAGCTCATTTTGGCCAATGAGCAAGCTCCATGTCAAGTTGGCTCCCAGTTGTATAGGCGTCCGAAAAATAGAAAGACGCGAGCGCTCAACGCAGAGGCATGGTCCTATATGATGGGTTGCAAGTTTGGGTGGAAGCACGGCTAACGCCTTTGGAAGCTGCCTAGCTTGCTTGAGTTCATCTACCGATGGGTGACCCTCACGCGTGTAGTAATGATTGTGCCACTGTTTGAGCGTCACAACTTTCGCATGAGCCCTTCTCCAAACGAGTGAACCAAGCAATGGCCGGTCGCCTTGACAACAGGATGATAGTCGGCGCAACCACATTGCTGTAACATATGTCATTCATGTTTGAAGAGTGACTTGCAGACTTTGACTGTAATGAACCAGCCGTTTGGTCAAGCCACATGGCTCGGTTGGCATTACATGACCGGCCATTTGGGACAAGTGGCCCGCCAGGCGTCGGGCTGGCTTGCCGGGCAGGTGCCCCGCCCAGAGGCGGGCCCCGCCCGTGCTAAAACACCCTCGCCAGGATCCACCCGTTCAAGGGAGGACCTTTGGGACCCACTTCCAGGACCCTAGCATCTCTGATCTGCGGCTGCTCAGCAGGGGTTACTGAGTCATTCGTAATTGCTTTGTTTCTTCTTATGCTTGTTTTCCTTAGCGCTTCCCCTGGCTCCCTTCTCGTACTTTGTCCATACTTTTTTGGGCTGGCTGTTCCTGCCCCTATCCTCAATGGGCGAGCTCTTTCTTCTTTGGCCTGCCGCAAGGCGGGCCTTGGGCCGACCCGCTCACGCCCCTAAAGGGGGGGTGGCACGGGGAAGCACTACGAGCCTTGGGCCGAGACCCGACAAGGAGGTCGGACCCGTGAAGCCCAGGAGCAGCCTTGCCGCTGCTCGCCGCCGCAGCCGCCGCCGCAGCCTGCTGCGGGGCTCGCTGCGGGGAGTCCGTGGCTGCGCCCGTAAAGGGCCAGTTGCTGGCTCGCGCCCAGGAGGTGGAGTCACCGCCGGACGGCGGCGCCACAGGGCCTGTCTTCCGCTGCGCTGTGCGCTAGTGCTTTGCCGTGTAGTGGGTTGGTCCCCAAACCCCCCACAACCGAACTTAACAAGGACGACCTCCCTAACTGCGTGTGTAGGGGCGAGTTCACTACATTGACAGAGACGGAAATGACAATTGTATTAGCGTCTTGCAGAACCGAGATGCTAGAGCTATGCCTCCTGTCTAAGAATGTCGGAGATCCAGAGCCTGACGAAGAGCTTGTTACAGGCTCGAACATGATGTCTAGATCTGCTAAGCCAGTAGGCTTCAGTGTGTTGCAAGACTGCAAGAAGTACTTGTCAGGATTGCACAAAGAAACACCGGCTGCATAAATCTCAAAGCATACATCTTGCCTGTTCTGAGATCCTCCCTCTCTTCATCTCTTGATTGCTACAACATAGATCTACGGTTGTTTTCGTCTTGCAGCGGCGTGTGACTTGCTTAGAGCTTAATACATGGTGCTTAGGTGACCTTCAACAGCTGCTTCCGCTGATACATGAAATTGTGGTGACGACTCTCTTGGAGGTTCAAGTGATCTTACCTAGAATCAGTATTTGATCAGATATGATTGAGAGGTTTCTGTTCTCCTTCCTTCCTATTTCTGCAGCTGGGCCCAGGTGGCCACTTCCATCTAAACTGTCACAGTAATTGTTCGCATGGCCTGCCACACACTTTGGAGCAGGCGGTATCTGGCATGGTGGCGGGCACCCACTTTGTTAGGCGGTATTAGGCAACCCCAACTTTTGCCTGCTGCAGGCGTACCCTACTCGAAGGGGTGGTCACTTGTTGGCCACCTTGTGCAGAACGCTGTGTGAAGGCAGTACATGGCAGTACATGGTGAATGCTCAAGAAGAAGCAGTCGGCCTTTAAAGTACGCTTAGACTCCTGCCTGCAGCAGACCTGTGCGATCGAGCGCCTGCTAGTTGCCTTCTGTCCCAACAGCGCCTGTTTGGCTCATAGTACTCCATTTAAAGATATTGCACCTGCCATATTGCCTCCCGGTCATCAAGGCCCTCCTTACCCACCCCTCTTCGTATCTCACTTACGATTGTGGCGCACGTCACGGTGAAGCTGGCCCACATGCTGCACTATGAGGAAGGAGGGGAGTGATTGGCGATGCTTGACCTGCTCCGATGTGCCATGTTTGGGAGGTGAGGCCCGCTGCCAGGTGGTCAGGTAGAAGTCCTCCATCATGCACAAACAAATGGCGCATGTCAGCCCCAAGGATGGGCCAAGTCGACTTTGTCAGCGTAATTGTGGGTGCAGGCCTGCAAATGATTGCCAACACCAGTATGATGAACACAAAATTTGACAGCAGCAAAGCGAACAGGTCAGCCGCAAGCTTGTACGCGAGAGAAGGCACACAGTGCGCATCAAGCAAAAGGGAGGCCAATACACTGTTCGGCCAAAAGCTAGTGCTACATAAGCGAAGCCCAATGCCAGGGGGGGCTAAGGTAACGTTGCAAAAGCTGAAGGGTGACTCCAGTACCACCAAGTGAGCACGTGGAGCTTCGACAGGCTAACTTGGGGAGCCGAAGCATCGCCACAGACGGAAGCCAGTGGCCTGGCTTAGAGAGTGCCCGGCACGCCTACCAAAAGCCAAAGCTTGGGAGCGCTGCAGAATAAGCACAAGCCATTTTGGTATATGCATCTACTGCCAGCAAAATGCTAGTATGCTCCAAGCTGCCCCCTGACCGGGACTATGTATGTACAATAGCTGGGCTACGTGCTGGAGGAGGGAGGGCCGCCGTACGACTGTAGCTCATGACAGGAGTGCTCTTCTCGAGTCGCTCTGGCGTACTCGCAGTTGCGTACAGAGACCTCACATAAGGCTTGCCGCGTACGAGATGGAGCACTTTACGCAGGCCAAGTAAGCATGCCAATCGTCGCCCCCAGGGCGTTGGCTAAAGTCTTTTTGAGGGCCCCATAAGTGCCGAAGTTGCTGAGCTTGGCATGGCGCAGAGTGCAGCGAGCTTTTCTTATCTTGGACAGCCTCAACTTGTTCTACTGCACTCACCTTACGGTCTTGCAGGAATGTCAGACGATAGTCCTACAGCTGCTAGCTGGGCATGCACTAGCAGCAAGTAGAACTTCGCCAAGGCGCTTTCCATGTCTCCACTTCTAGTTACTGATTAAGTACTAATAAGATCTTGCAGCATCCATTGAAGTCCTCAATCAATATCATTTGCAATTAGCAATTCTTGTTTGACTCGTGATCGCTTTTCCAGCTGGCTCCTCATAGCTACTGCCTCTTGCAAAAAAGCAGCCTCTACTTGATCAGAAGCCTTCAAGTCCTCCCCACAATGCATTTTTGACATCAGGGCGCCCACACCTCTATGAAGCTAGCAGCCTTAAGGGCCTCAAAATTGTATCTGGCGGATGGCCACCCACTTCAAAAGCTCAACCGCCTGCTAACTTGATGTACAAAAACTTATGCAGCTACTCAAATGTCAACCGCTGGCTATGGACGAGATTGGCATAAGCCCCCTGTTTGCTAATCAACTGAGCATGCGAACCTAACTCAATGACCTCCCCATTGGAAAGGACAGCAATCTGGTCGGCCGCTTGCACTGTGCTTAATCTGTGAGCGATGACAAGGGTGGTCCTCCCCTGGAAGTCCAAATCAAAGATAATAACAAAGGTTACCATCATGAGTGACCATCTTATGTGCTCAGAAGTGAATGATTGCTACTCAAGTGGCAAGATTCAATGAGATGAATGCAAGAAGCAAAAGAGTGGACTGGACCTTCATGAGACGCTCCAGTGCATCTTGGACGAGTCGCTCACTAAGGCTGTCCAGGGCGCTGGTGGCCTGCACGTGCAGGCACAGCTGTCAGACTATGCTTGAGCACAAGTCAACACATGGCAACTGCAAAGTCTATACATAATCCAGTCCTAATAATGGCATCCGCCTTGAGAGAAATCTCTGATGTCCTACCTCATCCAGAATAAGTATTGGAGAGTTCTTCAAGAGGGCACGTGCAATGGCTACTCTCTGCCAATTGACCAACAAAGCACAGGTCAGTGAAGCAACTGGAGCAGAATTGTCAGAAACCTCTCTTAGCTGGCAACTAAGTCCGAGCTATAGCAGCATACACACAGGTCTACAGCCTGGTCAAGGCGAAGAGCTCAGAAGTACCTGCCGCTGACCACCACTTAGTAGGCTCCCCCGCTCCCCCACTAGTGTGTCATAACCCTTGACAAGCAAACACCGCACATGCCGTAATTAGTCACAAAGTTGCCAAATCCCAAGAGAAACTTAGATGCTTTCTATGCTCAAGGACATTTGCTCTGGCAGCTGTGCAACAGCAGTCGCCGTCGTCACATGACTGACAAGGGTAATCATCTCAAATGCGTACCTGAGGCAGCCTCTCAACGAAATCGTGAGCATTGGCAGCCTTGGCAGCAGCAACTACATCTTCATGTGAGACTTCGTCATTAGGCAAGCCATACGCTATGTTGTCTTTCACAGACATGGCAAAGAGCACCGGCTCCTGCATGTGGGCAGGTCAATCCAACAGTTATCAGCCAAGTGGGCATGGCTTGTTGAAAGTGTACAAGTTCCTGCAACTAGGTATCAACTCCACCACATAGTGTCTGGCAGTGCAAGATAGGCAGAAGATGGCACACCTGGTTGACAAGCGAGACGGCTTTGGCCCACTCGCTCTTGTCAAAGCTCCGGACGTCCCAGTTGGCCAATGCAATCCTACCCTCTACGGGCTGCAACAGCAGCTACCCAAAGTCACACAGACGGCTCCAAGAAGTATATTCATACACGGTGCACAATCTCAGTTGCACAAAATGATCGCAATGTACTATACATCATTGACAATGGACCTACCTCGTAAAAGCGAGACAGTAGCTGCACCACAGTGCTCTTGCCAGCCCCACTGGACCCCACCAGCGCCGTCACCGATTCAGCTCTTAGCCTCAGGTTGATCCCCTTAAGCACATACGCATCCGGCCTCAAAGGGTAGGCAAAGTACACTCCTGCAACAGTAGCAACAATAGCCACTTTTGACAAAGTCTACCAATGGAATAAATCTTCAGCAACCAAGGGTGCAACTTGAGGAAGACACACACAGATGGAATCATAGTGGTCGTTACAATGGACTTGAGACTGCTCACCCTCAAGTGTGACGTCCCCAGTCCATGCAAGCTCGCAGACACTGCGTTCCTGCACGCCCTTCTGGCTCCCAGCCGACTCCAAAGGTCTGTCTGATGAGGTCGGCTGGAGCGTGGGCGGCTTGATGTCCTTGCAGCTCTCCAGCTCGCCCATGGCCTCTCTCGCTAGGCCGATTGCCAGGGAGTCATCAAACTCAGCTGAGCCTGCAACGTTGTTGACGCGCCCAACTGCCGACAAGACGCTCCGCAGGTCCGCGAGCGTGTTCACCAACCCTTGCACCTGCCGCGCCTCCCCTCATCTGTGAGTCTTTGAATCCTATGATCGGGTTATTTAGATCAAGTCATTTATTTATTCAATTTTTCTTTTTAAATATTATAAAGACCTGTATCTACTGCACAGTCTATTCCAGACCCACACAGAGAAGAAGAGATTCTTATAGAAACATCATGTGCAGGAAGATTGATGTCAGGCTGCTAAAGAACAATATCAATGATGTGAGCAACGAGATGATCACAGCAATGAGCGTACAGCGAATGTCAATGTAAAGGTGTAGCCGATGAAGGACACCATCGTCCCAATAGGAAGCTCGCCCTGCCAACAGAAGGACAAGAACGAGAAAAAAGGAGGAGGCTATGTTATCAAAACTGCAGCTGATCTTACATATACGCGCCTGACAGGAGAAGGTAAGAAGACTGACAAAGTAGCTGCAACTTTGTTTTCCTCATTAAATATGTTTCTTACAAAGACAAGGCCACCACGAGAGCACAAAGTGGGTGGAGCGCAGGAGGCACACCGCTTTGACTTTTGAGCCGCCAAGATAGTACACCACGAGAAGAGACACGTAGATGGCTATACGCGTCCAGCTCTCGTTGGCAGAACGCAGCCAGCTCAACGTCGTCCCGCTCTGGCGGTATGCCTCGACCTGAGAACCAAACATGCTGTACTGACGCATCTCGCCACCAAATGACCGCACCTGCAGGGATCAAGGGGCTCAGATGGTGGACATGCTCTGGGCTGCATGTAAAGAGAGTAACAAACCCGAACCCTAAATCCGGAATCCCAAAATCTAAACCCTAAAGCCTAACACCTTGGTGACAGATACATTGTGTGAGCCTTCGAACCAATGACAGTCAACACCATGCACCGGCTCTTGGCAGCAAGAACATACAGTGCGGATTGCGCCGAATGTTTCATTCGCGCATTCGGAGATCCGAGCCTGTGCTGCGGCATGCGCCTTGAAGACGGGGGCAGTCGTGCGCTTATACACGGCTGCACCCAAGCACAGTCAACAAAGCTAGGCAGCATCATGATCGATGCTACTCTCACCCCAACGTTTGGATTGCTTACACCATGCTGCACGTGTACCTAGACCTTACATACAACAGTAGCTCAAGGTGCTCATACCATGGGCACATATGAAGCATCTCACAATTGTGCACTTATTTGACAGAAAGAGGTAGTTTCTCCTCGCAAGGAGGCAGCAACATACCAACTCCAGCTGACACTCCAAGTATAAGGAGGCCGAGAATAGGAGCAAGCTCTCTGGACAACGTGAAGAGGATAGCCAGGGTGCCCAGCACCTGACGGCAGTGCATATTGTATTCGAAGGGCGTTAGAAGGAGACGGAATTGCGGAAAATCTTGGCCATGGAAGTTGTCAGCCAAGTAACAACAGGCTGCGTAAGACTGTGATGCAAAGAATCCTGGCTTGCTTCACATGAGTCCTAAGCTGACCCCTCACGAGTGTCCTTGATGTGAAACACAGCTGTGTATGCTGCCCTTGACATGTCACAGATTTCAGAAAGCATGTGCTTGGATACTGTCCAGTCGAGTTGCTGACAGGTAAACAGGCCTTCATCAAAGTTACGGGCACAAGAGATGACCACCCATCTTGCAGATGCATCAGGTTGGCCACTGTACCTCTGACAGAGCGCGAAAACCTCGATCTCGTGACACGTTCTCACTGACGATCTTCTCTATGTAACCAAGTTCCGTAGACAGCAGTGCCTGCAGCTCACCGACCTGGTTCAAGCCCACTGAGGACCGTCAGACGGACCTACAAGCTGAGTCAAGATCAAGCACTCCAAAGATTCAAGCAGCGCCAACCATCAAGCTTGACACCTGAATGCAGGAGACCGAGTCCCGAATACGTGTGAAAACTTCACTGAGTGCTAAATCAAATACAGGACAGCCAAGTAGGCCTCCTTGACCAGCATAAAGAAGGGCCTACTAATGCTCAAGGCAGCACGTCTCACCACCCATATGCAAGATTTCTTATCTGCACTAATTTCGAACAAGCGAGCGCGAAGGAGGGAGAGTGGAAGGCGGAAGAGGGGTTGGGGGAGGGTTGGAGNGGGAGGGAGGGAGGGAGGGAGGGAGGGAGAGAGGGAGGGAGGGAGGGAGAAGATGGGTGGGTAAAGGGCCTGTTTATCAATGTGCCAATCATGCCCACCTTGTGCTTGTCATAGAATTCCACCTGTTATCCAACAGTTAACAACGGGGCAACATCAGTCGTCACATTGTCTGATGAAGTGCTATCTATGCTGAGCTGCTCCTCCGTCATCCACAGCATATTGTGAGGTCTTACACCAACCAGATGCTTCAGAGTGTGCATAGAACAGGCAGGACCAAGGAGAAGAAGGCTTGCCTTCTGCACTAGCAAGCGCTGGAACACGGCAGTACGAAGCTTGGCCATGACTGCCTCCCAGGCGGTGCACATGGACGTGACGTACGCGACAGTGAAGATGGGCTCCATGACGTACACGATGGCGAGCGAGCCCAACAGGCGACCCAGCTTGCCCTGCCGCTTGCCAATGAGCGTCTCAAAGAACTGCCCTGCCGGAAAGGGCAAGCAGGATATAATAAGAAAAAGGTTAATATCGTTTACCAAAACACATTAGCACATATGCCAGGGGAATGAACCGATTGCAGTCAAGAAAGCAACAATAGCAATATACAGTATACCACTATATCACTTAAGAATGCAAGCTGACATTGCAGCCTGCAAGAAGCTGCCTCCGCTGTGGCCTTCTCACCGGAGAATTGGGGCATGACAAGCGTGCAGCAGGTGCCGCCGACAAGCGCGGCAACCGCGACCAGGATGCGTAGCCGCTGCGTGACCACAAGTGCCATGATGCTACCCCAAGTGAGCACTGCCGCGCTGCGCGCCTGCCGTGCAGCCTCCCGCGCCTGCGGGGACGCCCTGAGTGGCTCTTTCTGCAAGCGAGCGTGGAATAAAGGGCGTGTTAATTCCTGGATTTATTGGTTAAGTCTTCAACTGACATTTTCCGCGAGAATACAATGACTTCCTTGAGTTTGGCTTGATGAGGACCAAAAATACGGAGGATATAATAGCGCCAGGACGAAAGCGAGCAGACGACAAGAACAGCGACGCCGTTGTGTCGCCATGGGTGTTGCTCACCAAGTGGGTGAGTGGGTCCTGCGCCGGCTCTATGCTGTCATCGCCTCGGTCGGCGTCCCGCTGCAGCGTGGCCGGAGGCGCGATGTACGCGGCTCTCGGCGGCCCGACTGCGCGGCCGCCATTCTGTCGGCGAGACCGGAGCTCCTTCACTCCTGCTGCAGGCTTGGCCTTCTGCAGCTGCCTCGGCCAGACGAGCGGACGAGCCGGAAAGCCAAGCCGTGACAGACTTGTGGCAGCTGCCGCCGTTCTTGGCGGAGCCAGGCCGTGGCAAGCCCATGTCAGCGGCACGGCCGCCGCCAGCGCAGGGACTGCCATGGCAGCGGTTTGGGTTTAGGCTTTCGTTTAGGTTTTGGGTTCAGTGGTTCAGCCTAAGCTGGGCCCCGTCGCCGAGTCTTCCGCGCATCCTCTCAGCTCGCAGGAGCGGCGCCGAGCGCGCGCCTCCGGCAAGGCGGGCATGCGAGCTGGGGCTCTTGGGCGATGGCGAGGGACTTCGGAACGCAGCTCTGGGCAAGAGAGGGAGGCGGGCTGCCGCAGCTGTGTCGCGAGGAGGAGATGGTGAGATATGAGAGAGGGGGGGCCTGAGTGGCCAAGTACACAGGCCAGCACAAAAAATAAAAGAAATCAGAATACTAGATGGGAGAGGAGGGAGGCGGGGACGTGGGCGATGGAGGTGGGCGGTGCTGGCAGCAGCTGGGCTTCGCCAGCCCTTACACGGAAGAAGGGCTCGCCCATGCGCGCCGGCCGAGCCCTCGCTGCTGCCTCTGGCTCTGGCCAGGGGACGTCCTTCCAGGAACATAGCCTCTCTGACCTGCGACTGCTTAGGCAGGGGTTACTGAGTACTTAGTAGCTGCTTTGTTTCTTCTTGTGTGCTTCTTTCTTAGTGCTTCGCCTTAGTGCTTCGCCTGGCCCCCTTCTTCTTGGGCTTCTTGTACTCTGCTCATTCTTTTTTGGGCTGGCTGTTCCAGCCCCTATCCTCAATGGGCGAGCTCTTTCTCCCATTGAGGACGGGCTGGAAAAGCCAGCCCAAAAAAGAATGAACAAAGTACGAGAAGGGGGCCAGAGGAAGCGCTAAGAAAACAAAGCACACAAAGAAAGAAAGCAGCTGCAAATCACTCAGTAACCCCTGCTAAGCAGCCGCAAATCAGAGAGGCTAGGGTCCTGAACGTGGGTCCCCTTACACAGGGCCTCTCGGTGTGTCGGCTTAGTAGCAGGCTGTACAGCTTCGGCAGGCAGCTGTCAGGTTATTTGATCATATGCGTGATTCCAAAGTCTTCCTGCTCTCTCTGCTCTTAGCTTAGCTTAGCTTAGCTTGTCAGATATGCAAGTGCTAACTCGGGGATATTTAGTGTCCCCCTTGGCTAGCTCATTACCCCGTAACACGACATTTTTAAGGCCAGAATTGGCCTCCCTTTCAATGTCATGCGCACCGCGCACCTTCCTCTGCTCCTGATTTTGCTCCGGTCTGTTACATTCAGCGGCCCCCGCTTCTTGCCTCCTCCACTCTGAGTCCTTTACTAGACTTTTCCTTCTGTCCGAAGGGCCAGCAGACCGCACTCTTCTCAGCACTTCAGGCACACACCCGCCCAAGGCGGCACACAGATTCCGACCTCACCCAGAGATTAGCTAGTCGGACAGACAGCACAGGCTCCGCCCTTACTCTCAGGATAGCGGCCATAGCTAGGGCGCACCGGTGCAGCGGCCGGCCCAGATCCAAAGTTGGATGACTGGTTCACCATATTATCACATTCAACATAACAATCCAAAGCATAGGGCGGTGCTTGCTCATGTCAATCCATCCTGTGATTATCTACCAGTCTTGATCTATGGCTGGTTTGTGCTCAGATGATTAACACCCATAGGGGCGGGCCCCGTGCAGCAGCGCGGCCACAGCTATGCTGGCCTTAGCTGTTGCATCTTGCTGTGGTCACAGATGCTCAGTTGCTCGACTTGCAGCAAAGCGAGCATCTGGCCTTGCACATCAGACTGAAGCATGTGGCCACTAATGGAGGCTGCGAGTACCATCAGGCAGCCGTCCTTGGGGAAAGGATTGAGTCAGGTGAAGCTATCGTCATGCAATAGCACGCACAATGAGTGTTTGGAATGTGTATGTTCAAAACGTAGGCCTCCTTTGGTCTTGGGCTCGAATTGAGGGGGCGCTTAGTCTTCCTGTACAGGTCTGCTGCAGCAGCAAATAAATATCCTAACTATACGGGTTATCTTACATCAGGTGCTCAAGAAGCAACCCGGCGGCACCAGGTGCACGCTTTACTGAATGTCGGACCGCGTGGTGAAGGAGATGAGGATCAGGAAGGTGGAGGCGAGGCTGACGGTGATGCTGAGGAGATAGAGCGCCCAGCTTGCTGCGGCAAGCAGCGAAGGCACGAGGCCTTGGCACACTTTTGCCAGGACGATGGGCTCGCTGGCCACAAGCTGATGATGGGGTGATGCCAGTGGCGGCCTTGGGAATGCAAAGCCAAGGTCAAGCAGGCGCGGGAAGAGCAGCACGACATGCATTGCCAGAAACGAGGATGCTGCCAAGCCCAGGCGGACAGCCAGAGCGAGGATAGTGGCCGCCGAGAACACTGCTGCCAGCACGCCGAGCTGCAACACCAGCTGCACCACAGAAGCAGGCGACCAGTCGATCAGGTAAGAATGAGTCTCAAACTTGCAAACATCTGAGCATAATCCGGGTAACACGCCAGGGCACTAAGTGCAAGCCTTATGCACTATCAAAGTCAAGTACTGCTTTCCCCAGATATGTGACTTTACAGGTTTGCACATATCAGAATCGACAGAGCCTGGACTACGGCACCACTGGCACAGACCTTATCCCAGCGCCGCCCATTGCGCAGCCGCATGGGGGGCAGGGCATCAAGCATGGCCTTGTCCTGGGGCAGCGCAAGGAGGCGCAGTGGCGTTTCGCCATCGCTCTCGTTGCCCTCCTCATGGGCAGTAGGAAAGGTGCTGACGAGCTTTGCTGCAGCAGCCGCCAGCGCGGCGGCCAGCAGGATGGCATAAACGTCCTGCACATTGCAGCAAGGCGCCATTGTCAGGCGCACCATGGACAGAGTGCATCTTGATGGCCGGATATGACATTGTCTGCTCATGTTGTGCAATGACTGCCTTCACTTGGGTTGACCCTACACAGCATTTGAGTGTGGCACCATCAAAGGATACGTGATCCAGACAGAAGATAAGACAAGCTTAAGAATCATAAGAGGTGTAGATTCTACTCTGTGCAATACTTCTAACAATGAATAATCTACGATTTATGGAAGAAATTGAATGTCCTTCAGGAGCGAACATTGGCGTATTTAGTCTCCACACGCAGGAGTATGAAAGAACATTAAGCTACTTCCATCAGTCATCAATTGAGGGCCTTCGAGGGCTTCAAAGTATGTTCATGCAACTGAGGCAATCTGCATACCTTGGCCAGCGCAGCTGCCTCACTCATGGTGACCATCAGCGCGGCCAAGCCGCCGCAGAGGCTGCTGACTGCTAGCAGGCGGCGACCATCCGGGGCAGCGCCGCCGCCTTCCCTGTCACTGGCCGTGTAGAGCGATAGGCAGATGGCCAGGACGGCACGGCCCGCCGCCGTCAAGCTGCCGTGCAGGCCAGCCAGGCCGGCCGCCGGCTTGGGTGCCACGAGCGCCAGGCTGGGCCCCAACCCGCGACCTCGGGAGCTGCCACTCGTGCCATTGTCGTCATCGTCGTCATCATCGAGGTCTGGCTCGCACTCGATGTATGCCGGGAGGAGCGCAACAGCCGGCCCGACAGCGGCGGCGGGCTGCTGATAGCTTGCCAGGCTCAGCGTGGCAACGCCATGCTCTGGCGCAGCGCCGCTGCCCACGTCCGCATCAAAGGCCTCAGCATCGCTGCACTCGGCGCCAGGTTCGCTCTGGAGCTCCTCGACGCGCCAGTACGGGAACAGGCCCTCCTGCGCCGCCCACTCCCGCAGCGACAGCTGGTGTGGCAGCGTAACGGCTACCTGCGCCGCGCCCATCTGGGCCTCGGCGAGCGACACCGCATTGTCCCAGAGGAGCGCCCCGAAGAGCGGCGGCGGCGGAGGCGACAGAGTCGAGCGCCCGTAGCCGGCAGCGGCAGCATCGACGTTCACGACACCACTGCCACAGGCTGGCCACCCGTCGACGTCCCAGAACTCGTCGTCGGCGCCGTCGGTGCTTGTCAACGAGTTTGTGCAGCTGCTCTCGGTGTCGCCTCCGTCGTCATCGGAGACTTCGCCGACATAGCTGCGCCCCTCCTCCTCTGCGTCGTCCAGCGGCATGCCCACGACCTCAAACGGGTCCTCGCCGAGCAACCGCAGCGCTGAGCCGCCGGCACCCCACTGTGCTTCGCAGTGCTGCAGGGCGAGCTCGACGGTCATGGCGCAGCGCGCGAGGCGCCCGACCGGCGCGGCCTCGTCCTCCTCCGAGATGATGTGCAGAAGCGTGCCGGCCCCGTGCTGCCGTGCTAGCTCGACGCCCATGGGCGCCGCCATGTCGCCCACGCTCGAGTGCTGCGGCAGGAGCAGCGCGAGCGCGCGGACGCCTTCCAGCTCCTCCTCTGACAGCGCGCCCAGTTCGTCATCGGCGCCACCAGAGTTGAGCAGTTCTGCTTCAACATCGTGAGCGTCCAGCAGGCAGATGTTGTGATCCGCGAGCCGTGCCTGGAGCTCTGTAAACACCAACTTGCTCATTCAGTCCTGAGTATGGTCAAGCTTCAGTCAGCTTCATTGACAGTCAAGCCTGTATATAACTTATACATACATAAACATACATTTTATGTGATTGTAATAAGTCTCTGTTGCGCATGTCAATTTTGCCTCAGCTCAGCTGTAGCTCGGCATCGAGGACGCCTGCCAGAAAAATACTTACTGGGACTAAGCCGCGCCTTGATGGACGCCTCGGCGCGCTCCAGAGCCTTCTTGGTCAACAGCCGCTGGATGTCATCCATGGCTGCCACGGTTGCGGAGCAGCAGAGCCGTCAGCCGTCAGCCGTCAGCCGTCAGTCGTCAGCCCTTGGGGCCCTGACTGCGGCAATAAACAACGACTGGCCAAAGAATCGGCAGTGAACTCCGCAGTTAAGACCTGCCAAGCGGTCGAGCGCCTCATCGCCGAGCTTGCGGTCCATGGGCCAGTCGACAACGTCGCCGTCGCCAGCGCCGCCGCCGCCGCCGCCGTCGCCGCCGCTGCCGTTCCGAGCGGCGGCGGCGCTGCC
>WELB01000067.1:121895-133784 GCA_009602725.1 Spirogloea muscicola | reverse complement strand
CAAGCGCATGCGATACACTTGCGCCAGCGACCCGGCTGCAGGAAAGTCTACCGGTTCACCATGGAAGCGACGGGCGATTGCGTGGCGGGCGAGCTGGTTAAGTAGCTCAAGCCACCGAGCGCCCAGTGCCCCATGGATGTCAATTGCCAACGGGAAGAACTCGTCTTCCGGTGGATGGTCGGCGTACTTGATCTCTTTTGCCCAAATGGAGTTTGCCCGCATTTGCCCCCATTTTGGAGTGCCACTTCTTCTCCAAATGGGGGCAAGGGCTGTGATAAGCCAGCCCAAAAAGAAGCTACTGAGGGTCCATCCTACACTTCGTTCTGACATAGCGCCTTAGGCCCTCCGTCTTTTGGCTCCTTCGAACCTTTTTCAATTCTTTTCGGGCTGGCTTTTCACAGCCCTTGCCCACATTGGGAGAGCCACTTCTCCCCCCTTTGAATTAGCGGGTGTCCGTCACTTTCCAGCGCTCCCTAGCTCACGCAGTCAACTTGCGAGCAGGCCGCGCTAAGCATGCTGCATCTGGGTCCAGGCGGGGTGTGTCTTTCCCATCCCTCCGAGACGTCTTTCGCAAACCGCCTCCTCGGTCTCCATCCACCCTGCCTCAGTGGCGTGGTGCAGTGCGAATGCGGCAAACGCAGTCCAGACGCGGCATCTCTGGCGGCACATGCTCCAATGCGCACGCGGTGGGGTGCGGACCGGCATTCACGACCTGCTCCGCAGTGCAGTGTGGAGTATCTTCATGAAGCAGGTTCACAGTGGCACTGGAAAGCTCCAGCGACATGCCTCTAACAGCTGGGGCGGATGGCCGCCTCCATGCTCGGCGCGCTGATCCCGTCGCCAGCGCGCTGGGCGGGGGGCCCCGACTCAGTGCAGACGTCGTCACCACCGACTGCGTCGATTCCAGCAGCCCAACGCTCGCCGCAGGAGGCGGGCTACGCAGTCCACCAAGCGGCGGCGCTGCTGGAATCGACGCAGTCGGTTGTGACAACGTCTGCAATGAGCCGGGGCCGCCAGCCCAGCAGCGCGCTGGCGATGAGATCGGCGCGCCGGGCGTGCAGGCCATCCGCCCCAGCTGTCAGAGGCATGACACTGGAGTTTTCCAGTCCCACTGTGGGACCGGCTTCCGAAAAAATGCCGCACATCGCATTGCGCAGCAGGTCGTGAATGCCGGTCCGCTCCCACTGCGTGCGCATCGAAGCATATGGGCTGCCAGAGACGCCGCGTCTGGACTGCACTCGCCGCACTCACACTGCACCACGCCACTGAGACAGGGTGGATGGAGGCGAGGAGGCGGTGTAGCAGAAGCGGACGCAGGACGGGTCGACAAGGCCTTCGTTGGCACGGCTCCCCCCGCTCCGTACCACCTCCGGCCCCCCTTCCCCCACTTGCCAACTTTCCTGCCACTGCCACTGCTGCTGCCTCCCACTCCTCTAGCAGCTCCAGAAGCGGTGCAGGTCGAGTTGACAAGTCCCCCATTGGCCTGGCTGCGCCCGCTCCGTGGCAAGCACGGCTGCAGATCGTGCCCCTGGCCACCCGGCCTCCGATGGCCCCTGCCCTCCCGCTCCTTCCCTAGTATAAGGCTTCATTTCGTGTAGCCAGATTTTGCACTGCAGTTTTTGCACTTTTTGCATGTATTTGCTTGAACAATGTGATGGGCTTGAATTGGCCTAGCTTTCATGTCATGCGCACAGCGCGCCTTCTCTCTCTCTTTCCCAGCTGCGAGTTACTCCGACTTGCTGCTGCTCACTCGTGGTTACTAAGCTTCCATCTGCAGTAGTCTCGTGTCTAGCTGTGTGGTTTAGAGCGCATTCCGGCTCCTTGGACCTTGTCCATTCTTTTTGGGCTGGCCTTTGCCAGCCCCTACCTTCCATGGGAACGCACTTCCTTGTGATGAGCTTACTCTTATTCTCATGGGCTGGCATCTCTTTGAGAAAAGAAAGACTCTTCCAGTAGTGGGCGATGGCTGTGATTGGCCAGCCCAGAGCAAGTTTCGAAAGGGCCAGGTATGCACCAAAGGCCACAGCGACTCAAAGTGGCCACTGGGTGCTCAACATCTCCAGTCCATCATTCCTTGTACATTCTCTTTGGGCTAGCGTTTCCCAGCCCCTACCTTCTACGGGAGCGCACTTTCTTCCTGTTGAGCAGCCGCAAGTCAGAGATCCTAGCCTCCAAGGCCAGTGTAGCCTGGAACCTTCACTTCCACCACTAACATACCATTTGCCACCGCTAGCCTAAGCCTTACTTTGCGCGGCTTGCGTGGCACGCTGTGTCCCGCAGGCGAGGTGAGCAGGCTGACTTCAACGCCGCTGGCTCCTTGGCCCGGGTATACCGCATGCGCCTCTCCATTTCCCTTCAGCAGTCCATGGCCCACGCCTTGCACCTGCGTGCTGGCTGTGCTCTTGCTGAAGCCTCTGGCTTTCGTCGGGGATTGTTTTCCGGGCAGCTAGTCTTTCAGATTTTGCGGCTCCTCACTTGTAGTTATTAAGTGGTTCATCCCACCCCAGTTCTAAGATTGCGCTTTTGGCTCCTTCGTACTTTGGCTGCAATGATCCAGCCGTTTGGTCAAGCCATACGAGAAGAAGGTGCTCGCCCATTGAGAAGAGGGGCTGGCAAAGCCAACCCAAAAAGAATGGACAATGTTCAAAGCCAAAGAAAGAGGTGCTGAAAAAGGACTACACTACAAAGTGCAAGATGGTGCAGAGGGAGATGCAGATGGCTGCATACGGGTCTGTTGGCACCACATGACCGGCCGTTTGGGGCAAGTGGCCCGTCAGGTGGCGGGCTGGCTAGCCGGGCAAGTGGCCCGCCCAGGTGCGGGGGGCCCCGCCCGTCCCTAAAATACCCCTCGCCAGGATCCGCCCGTTTAAGCGACGATCTTTGCGGCGGGCCATGGGGAGCCTTGCCGCTGCTCGCCGCCGCAGCCGCCGCCGCACCCTGCCGCGGGGCTTGCTGCGCCGGCGTGCGCCCAAGTGGTGGCGTCGCCGCCGGACGGCGGCGCCACAGGGAACCTGTCTTCCGCTGCGCCGATGCACTAGTGCTTTGCCTGTGTAGTGGGTTGGTCCCAAAACCCCCTACAGCCCAACTCAATAAGGACTCCTCTCCCTAACTGCGTCTGAATGGCGAGGTCCTCTACAATCTGGTATCAGAAGCGAGTAGGCAGTCCAGCCTTGAAACGCTGGCACTGGTCAATGGGCTTCATTGGCTCGCTGCCTGCGATGAGCTGGACGCTCTCCGCATGCAAGGCAAAGGGAGCGAGGGCTTTGAGCCCTATGTGCGGCGCTTCTGTCTGCTGCTGTCCAAGCTACGCAGCGAGCCAATGAAGCCTATTGACCAATGCCAGCGTTTTAAGGCTGGACTGCCTACTCGCTTCCGCAATCGGGTCGCGGTGGATTCCGCAACGGCGCAACCTATCACGGACTTCACCAAGATGGTGGAGCACGCCCGCAAGGTGCTCAGCACGCCGGACATTGCCGGTCCGGGCAAGCGTCCCCTGCTGGATGCAGGCGGTTCTGATTGCAGACCGAGGCAAGAAGCGGTTCAACCCACGGCAGGTCTCGAACGCGCGTCCAAAAGGCGACTTTCCCAAGCCGCGAGTGGAAGGTGCTGGCTGCTTCAAGTGCGGTGACAAGAACCACCTGCTCAGGGACTGCCCGGCGGCAGGTCCTTCAGCGCGGCCACGTCCACAGCGCCCTATGGGCCGGGACAAAGGGAACTTCAAGGGCAAGCGTGAGTGCCTGACCCTTGCCTCTGCGAGCCATCTCATTCAGCCAGAAGCACTTGAGCTGTTAGATCTTGCTGGCATTGCTTGCCCGTCAACCAACATATCGGTTGTGCGCTCCATTCCTGCTCTGTTGCAAGGTCTGGAGGCCGGAGGGCCTCTATTTGTGTGGGTTGCCCACAACTTGCAAGTGGCTGCTGATGTCTATCTGAGCTAACCTGAGTGCCGTCGGCCTGAAGACATTTTGTTCTTCAATGTGCCACAGAAGCGCGGCGCGATTGATCGAGCTCTGCTGGGAATGTCGCTGTTGTGCTCGCATGAGGCGGGACACAGGCTCCTTAGGCGTAGTGTTGATGCCACTCAGCGTAGGCATTCCCGACCGCGGTCAGGGTATATTTCGCTCGCACCCCATCTCTTGGTGGCAGTGTCCATGGGGGACACACTATGCTTTTTTGAGGGGCTGGTTGCTGCGGCACCAGCTAGGATGCTCATAGACTCAGGGGCCTCAGTGTCCTTCATCAATAGGAATTTGGTATTTTCCACTGGCTTGCATTTGCAAGCAGATGGTCTGCCTAGAGTGACATTGGCCGATGGCCACCCAACCAATGTGCTGGGTTTGTGCCAGGTTCTCATTCGCATTCAACATTATAAAGCCGAAGTGCTTTGTTACGCTGTTGCGTTGACCGTCGCATTTGATGTGATATTGTGAGATGTTTGGCTTTGTGCCACATCAGCATGCCTTGACTTTGAACGCCAAACTTTCACTGTACAACGTGGCGCACGGCGCTATGTCCTTTGCAAGCAGCTGTCCTGTGCACCGCCGCTGGCGGCAGGGGCTTCTATTCTGCTGTCCGCCATGCAGATGAAGCGATTGAATCACAAGAACACTGTGCAGATGGCATTTCTTGTGATGGTGGCGTTCAATGACGAGTCTAAGCTTGACTTGTGTGTGAATGCTGCGAATTCACATGGCGGGGTTCTTGATAAGCTGCTGAAAGAGTTTCCCGACTCTCTTCCGGATGGTCTACCTCCTCACCGAGGTGTGGCTCATACAATTCCATTGGAGCCAGGCGCTCACCAACCTTACCGTCCCATGTAACGGCTGAGCCCTCTCGAATTGCAAGAAATGCAATCCAGGTCGAGGACCTGCTGGCGAAGGGCTACATTGAGCCCTCTCAGCCGCCATACGGAGCACCCATCCTCTTTGTCATAAAGAAGGATGACACTCTACGGATGTGCATTGAGTATCGGGCTTTAAATAAGCTTACTATCAAGAACCGATACCCATTGCCTCGGATAGATGATCTGTTCGATTGGCTTGCAGGGGCTACTGTGTTTAGCTCCCTGGATCTGGCAAGTGGGTATCACCAAATTTGAATCGCGCCTGCGGATGTTCCAAAGTCGGCTTTCCGTACGCCGATTGGACATTTTCAGTTCACGGTGCTGAGCTTTGGTTTAACCAATGCACCGGCTACATTCCAGGCGGTGATGTCGAGGGTCTTTGGCCCGCTGCTCTACGATTTTGTGCTGGTCTACTTGGACGACATACTGGTGTTTAGCAAAATGCCTGAAGATCACGTGAAGCACCTGCGCCGAGTGCTGCAGCTGCTGCGTGAAAATCAATTGTATGCCAAGAGGTCCAAGTGCGCATTTAACCAGCCAGAGCTGACATACCTCGGGCATGTCGTGGGCAAAGACGGCATACGTGTCGACACTAAGAAGACATCGGTCGTACGGGATTTGGCCTGTGCCACAAACTGTGCCTCAATTGCGCTCCTTTCTGGGATTCGCAAATTATTTCCGAAAGTTCCTACAAGGCTATGGGAACTTGGCAGTTCTCTTGCGAAGCTGACTCGTAAGGACGTACCTTGGGATTGGTCGTCCCAATGCAGAGGGCATTTGAGGGAATGCAGCAGGCGCTGACATCTCCGCCTGTGCTGGCCTTTACTCGTGAAGGCGTGCCACATGAAATTCGTCTGCGATGCCTCTTGACTGGCATTGGTGCCGTGCTCTTGCAAGAGGGTCACCCGTTAACGTTCGAGAGTCGCCTGCTGATGCCTGCAGAGCGCACTTACACTACGGCGAGCAGGAATTGCTGGCTGTGGTGCACGCCTTACGTGTCTGGCGTTGCGACCTGGAAGGTGTGGCAATTACGGTTGTCACGGATCATTGCCCGTTGACATATTCCACACGCAGCAGCATTTGACTAGGCGTCAAGCTCGATGGGCTGAGTGCATGGCACAATTCGATTTCCAGTGGGTTCATCGCCCTGGCCGGCTTAAAGTTGCGGACCCTGTGAGTCGCAACATTCGCGCCGCTGATGCGTTGGCTACCTTGAATGCTTCTGGAGTGCGGGCTGCAGGACTGCGTCCGATTCGTCAGGCTTCTCGGCAACCCACGGCTGACCTCTCTGAGCTCTATGTCAGTATAAGTCAAGGGCATGGCCAAGACCCATGGTATGCTGTGGGTGCCAACGTAAGCACCCTCACTGATGACAAAGGCTTCTGGTGGCAAGGCGACGCTATTGTGGTCCCGAACTGCAATGCCTTGCGCACAGACAACATGCAGGAGCTGCATGATACGCCTTACAGTGGTCATTTGGGAGTGAGCAAACCAAACAGGCTGTGCGACGCCTATTCTGATGAAGGGCTTTCTCAGCCCAGGTGCGCGTTCTTTGTGGCAAGCTGTGCCACATGCCAGCGTAGTAAGGCAATCTCTGGCAAGCCTGCCGGATTACTACAGCCCTTGCAGATTCCGGAGCGGAATTGGTCTAATGGAAGCGTGGACTTCATCATTTGGCTCAGGTGATAGCTACGCTTACTTGACGTGGTGGAGCTATGTCCAGCACGACGCATGAGTACATCTGCGGTCCAAGGTAGGCCATGCTGAATTAACCAAGGGCTCAAGCAGGTCACGGGGTTGGTGATTCCGGGGCATGGAGGCTTCTGAGCTCAGCTCATGAATGAGCACTCAGAACCTCTCAGTCAAGAACCCTGTTTTAACGTATAACATTAACATATAACATATAACATATACATATAACATATAATATAACATATAACATATAACATATAACCTAACCTGATTTATGAGTTATTTAACGACTGGGCTCGCCGTAGCGGCAGCCTGAAGTCCTGCCCGCTGCAGCCGCGCCATGGCCGCCGCCGCCGCCGCCGCCGCGGCCGCCGGCGTGGCCTGCTGCTGGCCTAGGTCATGAGAAGAGGCCCAGGTTCCCAACGACTGCAGTTTTGTAATCAGAANCGGCGGCGGCGGCGGCGGCGTCGACGGCGCGCCCAAGGCGCTGTCGCTCATCGGCTCGACGGGGTCCATCGGCACGCAGGCGCGCTCCCGGCCCCTCCAGTTCGCCGCCGCCGCCGCCGCCGCCGCCGCCGCAGCCGCCGCCGCCGCCAAACCCTAACCCTGGACCCTAAATCCTAACCCAAAACCAAATCACTTACTGCTAGCCTAAACCCTAACCCTAGACCTGAACCCCTTGATCCTGAACCTGAACCCTAGACCATTGAATCTGCCGTTGTTGATTCCGCCCGTGGAAGCTGCCGCTGCCGCCGCCGCCGCCGCCGCCGCCGTGACCGTAATGACGAGCGAGGGTGCGCCGGCTTCCGCAGACGCTGGACATCGTGGAGGAGCACCCGGAGCAGTTCCGCATCGTCGCGCTGGCCGCGGGCTCCAACATCGCCCTCCTGGCCGAGCAAGTGAGAGACGGCGCTGCCGGGCTCTTCCGCGGCCGCTTCCGCGGCCGCTCCAGAGACCTGTAGCAGGTTGTGCGTCGCAACATGGTGGCAAGCGCTGACAAGGGTCCATCTGTTACTTCACATTCGTGATGTCAGGCAATACGCAGTTCAACAGATTGCCGAAACATTGCTGTGCTTTTTGTGTCCAATCTCTCAAATAGTTCTGCTTCTTGACCGAGCGACTAAGCCACCGAGCTGCGGATCCAACTGGGGCGGCGCTGGTCTTTGCTTGTCGCAGTCCGGAGATTGGCAGACGGAAGATTGGCACTTGAATGTGCGAGCTTGGCCACCGCTGGACCTGCATTGCCTAACTTGGCGTGCTGCCCTGCAGATCCGGAAGCACAAGCCGAGCCTGGTGGCCATCCGGGACGCCTCGAGGGTGGCGGAGCTGCGAGAGGCCATCGCCGGCGTGCAGCCGCAGCCGGAGATCGTCGTCGGCGACCAGGGCATGTGCGAGGTTGGTCGCCTGCCCTCCGACCAACACTGAAGTAAAACTCCAGAGCTAAGATGGCTGATGTAGTTAGAGGAAAGTAGCTCAGAAAGAGGGCTGCTCCATAGTGAGGGAATGGTGACGCTTTCGTTGCTATCACTCACAAACACCGCGGCGCATGCCAGCAGGTGGCGCGCCATCCGGAGGCGCAGACTGTTGTGACCGGCATCGTCGGCTGCGCAGGTCTCCAGGTAACCCACCTCTGCGGTGCTCGAGGAGAGGTCCTCGTCTTGTCAGAAGGCCTATGAGTTCTGAGCTGCTGTGTTCAGCTTCAGTCATTGTCGTCAAAGCCCTCTAAGAGGTCATGCTGGCGCCGCCGCTGCCGGGCCTCCCTGTCCAGCCGACGGTGGCGGCGATCGAGGCCGGCAAGGACATTGCGCTGGCCAACAAGGAGACGCTCATCGCGGGGGGGCCCTATGTCCTCCCGCTCGCGAAGAAGCACGGCATCAACATCCTGCCGGCCGACTCGGAGCACTCCGCCATCTTCCAGGTGAGCTTGCCCCCACAGGCTCACATTCAACTGTAGCAGCTGCAGGGTCTGCCATTGGACTAGCTGTTACATTTATCTCTTCTTAATTCGTGGTACTATAGCTGTATAAATTATCTATTGTCTTTGTAGCCGGTGCTGTTTTCACCAGCGCTTACTTTGTGGCCATTAGCTGGGCTTACTGTCCCTCCCTCCTCAGCTGAAGGCATGCTGGCATCTGAGGTTACCCTCCATTGGTTGCTGCGCAGTGCATCCAGGGGCTGCCGGAGGGCGGCCTGCGGCGGATCATCCTCACAGCTTCCGGGGGCGCCTTTAGGTGCGCCATTGACCACCAGGGCAACCTGCTCTCTTGCTGATTACCAGAGCCTACAGTCGATGTCAGTCACCTTACACGATGGCATTGGTCATTGAGATACATTGATCACTGAGCTTCGTGTTAGTGTTGCAGATTTAGGGTTTCATGCATGATATCTAAGTTTACATTGTATAATTGGGCTTGGTCGAATTTGTCGCCAGGGACTGGGAGGTGGAGCGACTGAAGGACGCGAAGGTGTCAGACGCACTCAAGCACCCCAACTGGAGCATGGGCCGCAAGATCACCATCGACTCTGCCACCCTCTTCAACAAGGTCCTGTGAGGCTGAAACAATCTGCTCCTCCTGCTCAAGGCAACCTCCAGTTGACATGGAACCTTACATTGTCGACGCCCTCGAGAGTGTACTTCATAAGCAGTACCTCAAGCTCTGGCCAGTAAAGAGTCAATGATGACACAGAGAGGTAGCTATCTAGAATATGATACAGATTGTAGATGGTAGTATTGGTCAGCTGCCCTCACATGTGTGCACGTTTCTGACACTTCAGGGCTTGGAGGTCATTGAGGCGCACTACCTGTTTGGTGCCTCTTATGACAACATCGATATCGTCATCCACCCACAGAGCATCATCCACTCCATGGTCGAGACGCAGGTGCCCAGCTCAATTGGCCTCTCGTGACATGAGGTGCTACATGGAGGTTTCCTAGTCTGACAGGCATTCATCCCCTCCTAACATTTATGTAGTGCAATCCGCAAAGTAATGTGCAAACGGGAGGGCCACTGTCTTGTCACTGCGACATTGCTCGATGCATAGATCTTGGGCCAGCTCAGGTGCATTGGACCATTGTCCACTTCGCGACATCCTTGTCTGCGTGTAGCTCATCGGCTTCGTGACTGTGTATCATGATGTCGCAGGACTCATCAGTACTCGCCCAGCTGGGTTGGCCAGACATGCGGCTGCCGATCCTGTACTCCATCTCTTGGCCACAGCGGGTACCCACCTCCGAAGCTACGTGGCCCCGCCTCGACTTCGTCAAGTAAGCAGCAGCCACAGGAATTAAGTTACGGCGTCCTACTTGACATTTCGCTGTGCTCTTGCCTCTCTCTTTGTAATCAAGGTCATGAGCAAGGTCAGCCATCCTCCATGCATAGAAGCTCCCCGCTTGTTATGTGCCTCGCTTATGGAGGAAACGGTGTGCCTCCTTGAGGGGTGCAGGATGGGCAACCTGACGTTCCGGGAGCCTGACCACGCCAAGTACCCGAGCATGGAGCTGGCGTACGCGGCAGGCCGTGCTGGCGGAACCATGACAGGAGTGCTCAGCGCCGCCAATGAGCAGGCGGTGGAGCTCTTCCTCGACGAGAAGTAAAGCATTCCACCCAAGAGCACTTTCTGATGTGTCCTGGCACCCTGCTGTTCTGTGGAGTTAGCGTCCTTCTTTTGCTGCCTGACTATAGTGCATTCTTAAATCCAGTGTCAATCACCTCAAACTCGTCTTCACCCAAGACACTGCTTTTAGCTCAATCCCTACAAATCTCAAACCAGTGCCCCTTCTTACCAACATTGGTCTGGAGTGCTATTCAACCACTTGAGATTTGCTAGAACCTGGGGCTGGGTACAGTTTCCTCGATTCTGAACACTGGGACGTAAAGTCCTTAGGCTACGCACGTCGTATATTTGGACTTTGTTCTCAGCCCTTACGGTTTATGGAACTCTGCGCAGGATTGGCTATCTGGACATCTTCCGGGTGGTGGAGCAGGTGTGCGACCGCCACAAGCAGGAGCTCGTGCTCTCTCCATCACTCGAGGAGATTGTGCACTTCGATTCGTGGGCTCGGCGGTATGCCGCGGAGGTGACCTCGCCATCCCGCCAAGCTGTGGCTGCCTGACGACCCTCGCAGCGAGCTGCGTGATGACCATTGCAAGGCTGCTGCCGTTGAGATTGTGGGAGCCACAAGCACCAGAAGCTCAGTTACAGAGTTAAGCGCTTTTCTGCTCAGATTTCTGAGTCTGGACGTGGTCTATTGGAAGGTCTTAACCCCTTCTGCTAGGCCCCTCCCGCCGTACCTCATACGCTAGTGCTCGTCTCTGTAGCCAGGATTGCTTGAGTTTCACAGACTGGCCCCAGTCTAGCCCAAGCGAACATCGCTGGTAGTGACCAGTAGCTGCTGTAGCATTTATCATCTCTCACCATAATAGCAGTTAGCCCAGCGGGACATGAGCAGGTCATGAGCAGGTCAAAGAATCCAAAGTTTCGGCTTAATAGCAGCGCCGCCAAGAATGTGTCTCCCTGGCACAGCTGGGAGAGTCTTTCTAGGCTTATTACTTGGATCGACTGCCGTTATCAGCCAGTATTGTAATTCAGTCAATGATGATCAATGCCTACCCATGACAACATGGTCTGCACGCGCACTTCTGCTCAATACGGTATGCAAGCAGCAAATTGCGGCTTTATTGTACAAAGCAGAGCTCCCACTGGAGCTTATTCCGCCAACAATGGGAGAAGAGTTAAGGATCTGGCGCTCGAGATAATGAACTCTATTAGCGGCGAAGTGGGTGGCCATCCAGAAGCGGCTTGCCAGCCGAGGCAGTCCGAGAGGCGAGGACCGGCTCGCCGCGCAGCGAGCCAACGCCAGGCAGCCCATTGCTGCCGGGGCGGGCGAGCAGCCGGAAGCGCGAGAAGGCGCAGTCAGGCGCGAGGAGCGCCGAGGCCTCGTAGTCGGCGGGCGCGCCGTCGAGGTAGCTCTCGGCGTCGGGCCCGGCGACCTGCCAGAGGCCGAGCACGTCGCTCCACTCGCGATCGACGAGCGCGACGCTGCCGCCGCCACCGCCGCGGGCAGCGGCGGCGCGGAATGTTTGGCCCAGAATTCCATGCGGCAATGCCGAGAGGCCGGGCATAGACAGAGTCTCAATGGAAAAGTGTACAAATGCGTCGGTGAGTTTTCGGAGCGCCGGGACCTCGGGCCGGAGCTTGAGCAGGAACCGGGCAACGCCGGCGACGGCGACGTCGTAGCGGTCGACGTCGTCGCCGCCGCCGTCCACGGCGTGGCCGAGGTAGCGCACGCTGAGCGCGCCGTCCGGCGTGGCGGCGCTGCCGTCGGCGTCGGCGAGTGGCGGGCCCACGTCGGC
>WELB01000067.1:81060-111923 GCA_009602725.1 Spirogloea muscicola | reverse complement strand
TTTTTTTTTTTTTTTTTTTTTTTTTTTTTTTTTTTTTTTTCCCCCCCCCCCCCCCCCCCCCCTTTCCTGCTCAATTGCTATGGCAGCAGCGATGCCAGTACTGGCCATCCTCCCTCCACCTCTCTCACCTCTAACCCCCCATAAATCCTGCTTCACCTCCTCCCTCCCAACCTCTGTCCACGCAGATCCAGCACCCTCGCATGCCCGCCGAGCTCTTCGACGCGATCGTCGCGCCCGCGCACGACTTCCACGCGCACTCCGAGGCGGGCCGGCGGGAGCGGCCGCCGTACCTGCGCCGCTACCTCGGCAGCGCCGTCGAGCTCCCCGGCCCGACCGTGGTCCGCCTCCTAGCTGTCCCTGGCGCCGCTGCACACCCCAAAGCCCAAACCCTAACCCTGAACCCTAATACCTAACTCGAAATCCTTAACCCTAAGCCTAATACCTAATTGCATCTCACTTGCTCCTAATTGGTTCTGCGGTCCGCTAATCATTTACCTCTGCTTGTTTCATCCCCTGATCCATTAAAAGGCGGATGCCATTACCAGCAGCAATTTGAGCAGCAAGTGCAGTGCTTAGTTTTTGCGCCTCAATATAAACACCTGCTGAAGACCAGGATGTTACTTGTCCTCTTACATCTGTAACAGTACTATTGTTCAAAGTGGATTGTATATGAAATTTTTCCCTTTAAATTTTCTTTGTTATTTACGTAAATTATTGTCTGTTTCTACTCCACTTAGATCCATTAATTCAGGGCATCACTGAACCATGGTCGCACACCCATCCTGCGCGCCCAGGTGCAGACCATTGGCGCACTACACGCTGCCGATGCCTCGGCACTGCGGTCTGCCGCCGCGGCCTGGCATGGCGAGCTCGCAGACCTGCCTCGCCCACTGGTCGCTGTCAGTGTCGGCGGCCCCACACGTGCGTTCTGCGGCCACTGGCGACGCCGCTAGGCCCCTCCCGACCTCCAATACTCAAAACCCTAAACCCCTTAAACCTCACACCCTGAACCCTAAGCCCTTAACCCTTCTGAAAATCTATTTGCCTTAAAGCTCCAATTTCTTACCATCTCTCATTCTCAATTAACAGCCCTTGCCAGCTGAGTTGCTATATTCAACAAACTGGCAAGACAAACAGTCAGATTACCTTGACTTCAATCATGTGTTCGAGATATTCACCAAGAGCTTCATTCTCATCCCCAAGATTTGAAGTCCCCTACCTTTGTAAAGCATTTCTAATCACATTGCTCTTAATAAGTCCCGGCCTCTCCTGCAGGCAACTGCTGGTACGGTGGCCAGCTGGCGGTGCACCTCTGCAAGGCCCTGACGCGGGTCCTCGCGCGGTCCGGCGGCAGTGCACGCGTCTCCTTCTCCCGGCGCACTCCCTCCCACGTGCGATCTTGGTCAAAGATCCATGCTCCCCATCTGTCTCACATCCTTGTGCTGCATTTGGTGTCCTCAGCATGTGATTCTTTGAGGCTGCATGTTTGCCCATCGTGTCAATCCGAATATTAGCTAGTCAAAGTGTTGCTACTTGCGCGCACGTCCACAAGCGAGACAGATCTTCTAGGTCTGGGGTTCACTAGACCTTTTGGCTGTAGAAAACAGCGCATGTCATTGGCGCACTTATGTCGCTATATTACCTGCAATCAATGCCAGCTGTGAGCTCCAGCTACTATTGATCTTGATGCAGATCAAAAGCGTCGTTCAGGAGCAGCTCGGAGGCCATCCCAACGTGTATATCTGGGACAGACGAGGTGAGGGCCTCAGCCCAAATCTCTTCACCACCAGCATGAACTTGAAGCAGAAGGTTGCGATCAGGAAACTATGAGGTCCTGTAGTTGACGGCTTTGGCCTGGTCCAGAAGCAGCGTGCTGTAGTTCATGTGCATGTTGTGCACTTGTTTGTCACTAGTCACAAGTCCTTCCTTTCCATCGGCCCGCTTTGTGCATTGCTTACAAGGCTAAATTCCTTCTTGCAACCCCACATTACTTTCCTTTTCAAGAATTGCATTCCATCTTGAACCGCATCTCTCAGTAGTGTAAGATACACCCCCTCTGAATGATGTTGAGTGGCCTCCATCCAAATCTCGTCATGGCAGGTGCCAATCCGCACTTTGGGCACCTGGCATGGGCGGACGCTTTTGTCGTCACCGCGGACTCAGTCAGCATGCTCAGCGAGGCCTGCACCACGGGGTGAGCAAGTGCACATCTCATGTTGACCACGACACACATGCAGTCCAGTTCAGATCCCGTGCAGCTGTAGACTCACCGGAGTTGTGCAGTCTGGCTGTGCTGCCATGTGGGCGATTTCCTAGTACCATGTCTCAGCTTTCAGGCGAGGCCTAGTATCACAGAGCACATAGCTGTTAGGAGGTCTAGTACTGGGGCATGTAATGAACCCCACAGTCTGTGATGAGGAAGAGCCTCAGCGCATAATGGTAAGCACTAATGCCCTGCGTAGGAAGCCGGTGTATGTCGTGGGCCGGGACCTCTGCCGGTGGAAGTTTGCCGCCTTCCATCGGCTGCTCGAGGAGCGGGGCGCGACACGGCCGTTCACTGGAGACGAGCCGGTAGGCCCAACCCCATCTCTTCTCAGATCCGGCGTCTGCAGCATAGGAGCTTCGTAATGTTCAAGATGCATAATTAGTTTAGATAACGATCTGGTGTTGATAGAACACAGACGTGGAATCCTGCAGACTTGCAATCTCCATGTCTGCAGCTGTTTGTCCTGTGACCACCTCAATGTTTGGTTAGCTGTTTAAGTGACTGCCAATGTAATCAGCAACCCTGCATGAGCTCCTCGTCACTGTTTGGAGGTATAGTGGCCTGCTTCTTCGCATGCCTTTGGCGCACTTTTGGACTAAGCAGATAGGACTAGCTGGCAGATTGAGGAGTATTGGAGCTACCCGCCACTGACGGACAATGCCAATGCTGCTGCCAAGATACGAGCCATGATTGCCGAGCGCAACTGGAGCATTGCCCCGCGCTCTTGAGTGCATGTCATGAACTTACTACTCAGTCGTCTTGTGCTGCTCTCAACATTGAGTGGAGCGTAGCACCTACAATTTGCATGGTGGCCTCTGTGAGCAAGCCCAATTTTTGCCATGCCAGAGCTGACGGCCTGCTGCAGCAGAGCCCGAAATTGAGCTAAGCAAGTTAGTCCATCTTAATGTCCAGTCTAAGCTCAACCCAAGCGGCCATGCAGAGGAGGTAACTTGGGACATGCACATCAGTGAGCTGCACTATTGGCTGTTGTCAAAATCTTAAATGGAATCAGGCTTCATGACTTTGAATAGCGCATTGAAGGCACCAAACGGAGTGCCATGCAGCTACTTGCATAGGAGCAGACAGAGAAGAGCAAAGAAGGGAGGGACCTGCCTGGTCACAAGGGTGCGGGTGTGAGGATCATTTGATCTGGCAATTGCAGATTATACTACCAATACATATGTCATTTACGAGGTAACAGGATGTAATTTGTGCAAAGTGTTAAACTAGCAGACTAAATCAGGATGGCATTATGAGGGCATGGGGCAGTGGCAGATGGGCTGGCAAGGATGGGGCTTGTGCCGCCGTCACGGCAGCACAAGATCCTCTCGTGACCCAGTTTGCTGGCAGCGTGCCAGTCGATGCGGCTGTGCCGAGCAGCGGCAGAACCTTGGGCCAGAGCTGCGGATAAAGGATAATTGTCAGAGGTTGGGGCTGCTAACTGCGAACCAGCGGCTAACTGCTGCTAATATACAGCACATGGGTGAAGGCTCAAGTTGTTGCCTGAGCCAGGACACGTATGCAGACTGACACACTGCCACCTTTGCACACTTACCTTTGTGGGCTGAAGCTGGTCATCTCGGGCTCGCTTGTTGGAAGGACGCAGAGACGTCTTGGCGAGCAGCTACACTTGCTTATACGCAAGCAGCGCCTCATTTTCATGTGGCGTCCCATGCACCTGGCGTGCCTGGCGCATCATCCAGTAGTAGTAGGACTGAGCAGCCAATACCACAGCACGCAGTTGTTTTTGGCATAAGTGGGCTGTCACCCTTGACTCTATAAGGATCTCAGTACCTATACTTGCACATCTAAGCCTCATGCAAGCCGCGAGCTCATGGACACGGAGCTCACAGTGCGGGCAAGCAATTGTGTTCTACACGTATACCTGGTGTAACTGGGGCATTGCGGCGCACATAGAGATTGTAGAGGGTGCTGTCACGAAGCTCTTCTGCCTGCGTCACCTGGATGGGATCGAAACCTGCATCCCTCAACAGATCCACCTGCATAATCGTTGTACAAGATCAGTGGTCTGCATATTGTAATACAACAAAAAGTGAGCTCCCAAAAGTGGCAGGCAAGTCGCCATTTCCTAGATTGAACGCCACATCAACTGAATCAGAGTTTGGTGATGGAGATTGCAGTGCCACAAGATAACAAGTAAAATTGAGTTGGTGTTGTTGGTGAATTACAGCAACCAGTAACCCGTTACCTCACAGATCGTTTGGGTTGCGGCGCGTGCCAGAAGAACAATCTATGATATGCACGACTTGCTCTCATCCTCTGAGAAAGAGTGTGCCATGAGCATCACATCTTACCGCTGCCTGGAGCTGGCCGCTTTGATCATGAATCTCCAGTATAACCTGCATAAGAATGTAATCTCAGAGAAGGAGCTAGTAGAGTAAGAGCGAGGAGTAGGAGGTATCTGCTACGATGATTCACTTCAATGCTCAGTTTTAGCATAGGCACTACAGTTCTTGCATGGGACAAAGGAGAGGACTCGAAATCTAAACGATCTGATGAGTGGCGGCTCGCCTGTTGAATGAGGGGCCAGTGGCTGGACCGCACTCCACGAAGGACGTCAAGCTCCGCCCGCTCCACATCAACCTTGAGGAGGTCAATGCGCCTGCAGTATGACATTCAGATGCGCTGATGCCATTATGCCATGATTAGGCTGTTCTGGCCTCAAACTGATTGGATTACTTTACTTAACAATCATTCATAGCCTCTAATTCCACTTTGGGGGGTTGTGAATGCAATGGCAATCAAAAAAGTGCTCACTTGAGGTCCTCTTGGATGATGATGTCGGAGAGGCTCACCAACGGGCAGGACACCTGGCCAGAGGACCAGCAACTTAAAGACCATCAACTTCGAGCTCAATTCTGAGGCCACGCAGAATTTGCACGTGAACCCTGACTCTCCAACGAGCAACCCATTTCGGGCCCGCTTGTGCCTTCCTCTGGCTATACAAGGAAGATGAATGTCTAGGAAGGTAATTAACGTGCTTTAGGAGTTGAGATTGTTCATAAGTACATCAAAAATTGGTCTATGCCTCTAGATAAGTGAGGCCGGAGACACCTTGGTCTGCTTTCCCAGCATGTGCTGCACGAAGTTGCGCACTGCTGCATCATACAGCCACGTGGGCCAGCAATCCAGCAGCCACCTCCCAGCAGATGCCTGGCATGCGCAAGGCAATGCCATGATACCAGGGTGAGACCAGTCCAGGCCAGATAGCAGAGGGCATGGACGAATCCTTGATAGAAGGATGACGAGAAGACAGTCTAACCTCCTTCAAATTCCGCATCTTCAGATTCATTGAGATCTAAAGTGCAGTGCATCAGTTAAGACTTAAGTGTCTGCTAAGTCTGCTCTCACGAGTGTAAGTTCTCATGGGGCCTACCAAGGGACCATCCGGCAAGAGCTCAGATCCTCCGAGCGTGTTTCTGAGGAATATGACCATGGCAGCATCTACCTGCGTGATGCAGGCGCTGGCAGCTGTGACACTCTTCAAGGCCAGCTCCATGGCCAGCTAAGGAGCACAGCGCTGAAGAAGTCTGGTACTTGACCACCCCAAAAGCAAAAGCTATGATTTCTGCCTCACCTCGCCAGGGTCTGGCCTCATTGTGCTCCATCCGGAGGCCCGTTCGTAGAATGTGAACTCTGCCTGCACACACGAGAGAGAGAGGGATAAGTTGCAGTATTCTTGATGCAATTCTCCTGCATGTTCTGGGCTGCAGCGTCCACTCTCGCTGCATCTCAGGGCTCCGGCTGCTTGCCGTGTCGGTGGACCCGTCCGAGACAACAACGTTGAGCAGCCGCACCTCTGCCACTTCTGCTGGTACAGGCGATGTATGCCACAAATGGGGTCAAGCTCGCACGGTTATGATGACTGTTGGCTGAATGCTGGCGCGTACATAGTGACTGTGCCAGCAGTTGTCTAGCGAGCCCCACTGAAAGCCTCAGATGGAAAGTCCTTCAATTCGAAGATCAAGCTGGTGTGCAGCAGCGTGCAGCTCACACCGCGGGCTGGCTGCTGCCGCCTGAGCGATGCGAGGTTCCACTGCAGCGCCCCAAAGTTGGCGGCGATGGGCTCGATTGCAATGACAATCCCGCCTGGGTAAGCCTGGCCGATTGGGTGCCGCCAGAACCTCCATCAAAGCTGGCGGTGCTTACGGCCGTTATCTTGCGAGCCCTTGACATTGATGTGCTTACAGCATTGTTAATGGGAGCTCACGACTAATCACAGTGACCAACAGGAAGCTCAGCGTCATTGGTCTGGCTTTTGCTCACTTGCCTTGGCCGCCAACATGGTGAAGAAGCCGATGTTGGCGCCCACATCGACGATGACAGCGCCGGGTACCAGCTCAGCCTGCAGCATTGAGGTATCACAGTCCAGCCCAGCATTGCATGCGAGCGATTACCAAGCTGCAATACGATGGACTCTTTGCCATTCGACGATGTGACTTCTGGCAACTTGAGCATCACATATAGACGAGCAAGAAGCACAACGTCATCTGATCTCTATCCTAGCCGAAGGCCCAGGCCAGGCTCCTGACCCTACACTCTGCACCGGTGATGGATCTGCAATGGCGGACGCTTTGCTGGGCTGCGGCCATCACCCCAAGCCGTTGGTACTGCGCTTGCTCCACGACCTCCCGATACAAGAACTCCGCGTCCAACTTGCTGACATACCTGCAGCAGTATACGACGCCAGCCGAGATGGAGGCGGCGGTTACGTGGGCGATCCACCATCGTGCACGCGGCACATTGTAGTGCCGACACACTGTATACACTGTAAAGTCACGGCAGTGCCGACGCATGAGGCCGCTGTCGTCACCGCCATCATCGTCGCTCCCAGTGCCGCCAAGCTGCAGCCATTGCCAGCCTCCTCCGCCACCGCCGCCGTGACGGCGGTGCATCCGAGCTGACCTTAGCGGTGCCGTCCAAGCATATGCAATGACGTTTCCTACAACAACTTGGCAGAGCCCTGGACGCACTTGATGGGTAGGCCGTCGGGCAGCACCATGGTGCTCAGTTGGGCGTCCGCCCTTTCTGCCGCCATCGCCGGCGCCACCGCCGCCTTCGGCAAAACCACCCACTGTCGCCTGCCGCGCTGCCATCTTGCAGACGCAGCAGCTGCTGGGAGCCGCACAAATGGCCACCGGCGGCGCCGCCAGCTTTATCAGCGCCATTGGCAGTGGTGATGTGAGCCTCCCTTAACGCGCCTCCATTAAGCTAATACCAAAGGCCTGCTTGTGGACATCGACTGCGTCGACTGCAGCCGGCGCACCGATGTGGGCGGGCAACTGCAACCACTGCTCAATGGAGATAACCCCCCAATACTGCCTCACACTGCCACTTATGTGTGGGCTTCCCAGGCCACTCGCTTCTCTTCGGGCATCTTGCTATGGAAAGACGTAGCGCGGTGTGCCGGTGGATAATGCAGGGTGTTTACAGCAATTCCAAGCAAGCTGTTCTGTTCATCAATACACCGGCACAAACTTGCGCGTGCACATTGTTATGATTCTGCAACCATTTAGCGTGGGGGTTTGCGACATGCTCCAGTTCATTGTGTGTTATGCCAAACTGGTGAAGCGCGCTTTGCATCTTGTGCCAAGCTGCAGGTGAGGAAGGCTCATTTAGCCTTCGCACAGCGGACGTTGATCTCTTGCATTGGCAAGGTCAATGGCCAGATCTTAGCAGACTAGGCTGCCAAATTGCAACTTCTAGCAGCGGGAGCTGCCACGCCCGCGCCATCACCGGGCTTGCCCACCAAATCCTTGCTAGCGCTTGCAGCAATCTAGGCCATCGAGGCGAACGATGGCGGCGCAGAGCGTCCGCAACAGTCACCCGCTGCTGGTCACGCAGTGCTGAGGCGACGCCTCGCCGCCATCATCAAACGACCAGCCTGCGGCGTCAGCCGTTCACGGCTGGCATCGGCGGCGATGCCAAGGGCGCCATCAACGCCGGCGACGAGTTGGCGACGCCGCCGCCGCCACCGCCGCCGCCGCCACCGCCGCCGCCTTCAGTGGTCGCTGTGCTTGGCGCCGCCGCCGCCGCCGCCGCGCGGCGCGGCGAGCTTGGACGCCATGCCCTCCACGAAGAGGTACACGGCGAAGGCGGCGACGCCGAGGCCGAGGCCCGGGAAGGCGTGGCGCCACGGCGAGCGGATCATGGGGTGGAAGCGGTACTCGTCGCGCGCCCGGAAGAAGTCCCCGGGCCCGCCGCCCGCCATCGCCGCCGCCGCCGCCGCCGCCGCCGCCGCCGTGGCGATGGCTGCCGTGGCACTGGCAGTAAGCTAACTTTTGCTTAGAGTAACAGGAGTGCGGCTGCCCATTCCAAAAGAGCGGCAGTAAAAGCTCGAAGTGAAAAAATATACCCAGGGGGAGGCAACACCACTTGAGTAAATTGTTTCAGATAGGAAAAGCAATGCCTCACTGCCTCAGCTCACGTTTGACATTCATATTTTGTCCCGTGGTTGTTGAGCGGGTCAATCTGCTGTGAGTTATGTAGATCAGAGGAACGGCGTCGGCGGCGGCGGCGGCGGCGGCGGCGGCGCAGGACGCGGGCGCCAAGGAAGGCGGCGGCGGCGACGGCGAGGGTGTGCGGCTGAACGCCAAGGGCAGGCCGAAGATGAAGCACGACAAGCCGAAGCCGTGGGACGAGGGCGACGTCGACCGCTGGGCGGTGCAGCCCTTCGACGCCGCGGGCTTCGGCGGCCTGCTGGAGGAGAGCTCCTTCGCCACGCTCTTCCCCAAGTACCGAGGTGCGGCTCAGGGCCCTGGGGTTCGGGTTCAGGGGGTTAGGATTTGGTGCCATGAGGCCGACTTGCGCCCATGGCGAGGCTGCTGACAAGGAGCGGGAGCGAGAAGCCAAAGCCTGATCCCGACTCGTCAACCTTTTCTCAGTCCTTTGTGCTCAACATGCTTCCTAAGCTTCTGTGATCGGTCTCTAGTCTGTATTTATGTCTGTAGTCTGTGGTGTAGTCTGTAGTCTGTAGTCTGTAGTCTGTAGTAGTGGTGCTCCGAGGTGGTGGCCATGTGTGCTGCTTGGGCCTCAAAGCCCTTGGAATTGTAGCTCAAGGCGTGCAAAGGCATGCATGGCTTGCTTGAGCTCTGACTCTCACGCTCGGTTGCCGCCGGGCGATGCTCATGCAGAGAAGTACCTGCGAGAGGCCTGGCCCGCTGTCACGCGCGCGCTCAAGGAGCACGGCATCGCCTGCGAGCTCAACCTGGTCAGTGGGTTCTCGCTGGCTCCCATGGACTTCCCAGTGCTGTCCAGCTGTAATTGGTGCCTGGCTGTACGTGCAGATAGCGCTCAAAATTCCTGACTACAGGCTTAACCTGGGATTTAGAGTCTTCAGCCAGTGCCCATCAATAAAAGAGGTCCGAGAGACGCCTGAAAGTACTTGCTGCGAGTGCTGCCGAGGTCGTAGCTGCAGAGTGTTGATATGCCAAGCTCGACAGGCAGTTGATAGTGACGTCATTTTGTGCTTGAAGCGAGCCTGCGATATGATACCATGTCCTCAGGACTGGTGCTGAGGTTGCTAGTGATGTCTCCGTCACAGTTGGGCCTGGATGCTGGCAAGCCCTTTGCCTGCGACCACCTGCGAGCAGTCCAGAGTCATTGAGCTTAGGTATCAGACATTTGTAGTTGGGGTCTTAAGGGTCGAAAAGCTGAAGTGTTTTGGCGCATGCAAGCTCCTTCGTGTGGAACGCGTCGCCTCATCTGACGGTTAGTGATGAATTGTATGGCAGGTCGAGGGCTCCATGACTGTGTCCACTACGCGCAAGACCAAGGATCCATACGTCATCATCAAGGCCCGCGACCTGATCAAGCTCCTCTCACGATCTGTGCCGGCCCTGCAGGTAAGCAAGGCAGGGCAGGTGCCAGATTTGGCTCCTCGAGAAGTAGCACTGTCACACTGAGCTCCTCAGTGCCAGTTACATTACATTATGTCCAGTCTGCAATTACCAAAATCAATTATCAATATCACATGGTGGCTAATAATGTCAAAATCACACGGTGGCTGTTGCATAAAACGAGTAGGCTTAACCTGGACAGACATTTTCTTGTCCAGGTTAAGGTCCTGCTCTCAAAGGTTACATTGCACCATCACTTCCAGGAACTCATCTGATTTTGGAAAGGCATTCCCTTTGGTGAGCAGGCTCTTAAGGTCCTGGATGATAATGTGCAGTGCGACATCATCAAGATTGGCAACCTGATCCGCAACAAGGTCGGCCTGCATTCTTGAGTCACGATTGAGCCACATGAGATTATCCTTGGGTACTCTGTTTGTACTTTGGAGACTCATAATGGTGTGCGAGCAGTACCAGGGGCTGCTCCAATGTTGACATTGGCTGCACCCATTGCCTCTGCGCCAGGAGCGGTTTGTCAAGCGGAGGCAGCGGCTTCTCGGCCCCAATGGCTCCACCTTGAAGGCCGGCCTCTACTTTCTTGGACCTTGCCCTCACAAGAGTCTCCCTGCCGTTCCATGTGATGCCTCCGCGTACTTGCTTCTATGCGTGTGCCAGTTTGGCATCTTGGCTTCAATAGCTTCGTGACATTTGCTGCAAATCTCGTCAAGAGACCCAAAGTCTTCTCATACTCTGCTGCAAATTTCTTCGTGCAGGCAATTGAGCTTCTTACGGAGTGCTATGTCCTGGTCCAGGTACTTTCGTCTTCCAATTACTCAAGGGTTTAGGCTCTAGCGTCCATCTTGTATCAACTTCTTCTTCTTCTTGGCTTCTGTGTGCTTCCTTGAAGGCCAGTTTAGGAATGGGCTTGGCTGGATTCAAGTAAAGTGTAAAGCAGCAATGTGTCAGTGTCAAACTTTAGTGCTGAATTGTCATTGAGTAGCTCAGCTGCCAACTCAGCTGCCAAGCTTGACTGCAGGGCAACACCGTGTCAGCCATGGGGCCATGGAAGGGCTTGAAGGCGGTCCGGCGCATTGTCGAGGATTGCATCAAGAATGTGCACCCAATTTATCACATCAAGGTACTCAAACGCTTGCTTCTCCTGATTGGTCAGGTTCTTACAGGAGCATCTGTCGTGCTTGATTGCTGCTCATTGCGTGCCTTGCAATCTTACTGCGCTTCAGATCAAAGCTCTTTGTACCTGTCTCTTAATGGGCTGTTCTGCTGACAGATACTTAATTGTCTGCATCAGGCATTGATGATCAAGCGAGAGCTGGCCAAGGACCCCGAGCTCGCCACACAGAATTGGGAGCGCTTCCTCCCGAAGTTCAAGAAGTGGGTCACTTCAGTACCAGACTTTATCTAGAGTCATGCTGCCATGAAAACATGTTAATGGCCTGTGTGACAGTTGCTGTCGTGCGAATGCTGAGCATGTCTTCTGCTCGCTCTGCTCTTGGGAGCAGGAAGAATGTAAAGCACAAGAAAACGGACATCAAGAAGAAGGAGTACACACCATTCCCGCCACCTCAGCAGCCCAGCAAGGTCGCTATATACCTGCTTACTGTCCATTTCGCAATTTGCACTCTACTTGGGCAGATTAGTGCAACATCTGAGACTTGTAGTCCATATGTGTTTGCTGCTTGTTGTCCTTCACTCCCTTACTACCTTCAAGTAGACTCTCAGGTTGCTTATGGCTGCTGCTGGGCTTTCGTCCTGCTTGGAGGCATGTTCCTCTCCATATTTTGATCGGGATTGTTGGCAGATCAGTTATTTACCGATACTTGGAGGACTGATTTACAGGTTGATTTGCAACTGGAGAGCGGCGAGTACTTCCTGAGCCAGGACAGCAAGAGGCTCAAGAAGTGGGACATGAAGAAGGAGCAGCAGGAGCAGCGCGTGGCTGCCAACAAGCGCAAGCGGGAGGAGGCTTTTGTCCCAATCAAGGTAATGAACAAGCAAAGCAAGCATGTGTATTGGACACTTCTTCTGTAGTGCCTTCATCACTTGTTCATCACTTATCATGGCTACATCATGAGATATTGCAGCAAGTCCTGACTCTGCTATCATCGCGCTGACTGCTGAGCTAAGCCAACTCCTGATGCGCTTCACATGCCCTTTCTTCTGCAGGCCACTGTAGAGCCAGGTGCAACACCCGCTAAACCAAAGGACCAGCCTGCAGCCAACTCTGTTTCCAAGAGTGACATGGTCGCCATGACCGAATCGCTCAAGGCAAGAGCCTATTTCCTTGACCATTTCGGCTCAGTGCTGCTTTGTAGCCCTTTTAGGAGCTGGCACTGGCTCATTAAGTGTCATCTTTTACTTCCCTAGATGTCTTTGTGGTCATCCTACTGATGCTGGTCGCCGAAGTTGGCAATGTACAGAGGAAGGTAAAGAAAGACAGCAAGCAGACAAAGGGCGTGGAGAGAGGAGGCGCAGAAGCATACCTCCTCGGGGGCACCGCCAATGAAGTGTCATCCAAGTCGCCCAGCGCGGGTGCTGCGCGCAGGAGCACAGCCCAGGAGGGAGGCAAGGCCGACAGTGGAGCTGGCAATGAAAGAGCTGTGCCGGAGGCTTCATTCACTGCGGTCAAGGATAAGTCGAAGGCTGCGGAGAAGAGCAAAGGCCCTGCAGAGAGTGCAAGTCCCCTGGCGGAGGAGAACGGGAAGAAGAGGAAGAAGCGGCGGGCTGAGGCATTGTAGCCATCCAAAACCTTTTGATCAACTAATAATTAGTGGTCCATAGATTGGTCCATAAGATTTAAGCTAGCACACTCAAGCCACTTGCTGGATAGCCATGAAGCACTGAAGAGATTGCTATGGGGCCCTCTGCTCGCCCTGGCAATGCCCAGGATCTTTCGTGCACGAGGGCAAGGCTACTTCCTGCAGCTTCTGCTCCAAAGTTTCTTGCAGCTTCCAGAGGCTGCATGTCTTGCTTGTGGTCTCCCCTCACAGACACTGGCACAGTCTACTCGCTTAGACCATGTCACGAGACAGCCGTGGAGCAGCACCATCTTCCATGTCGAATTCTCGACGCCCTTTTGAGGGACTCCATACGTCCATTTGTCCTGCATGCACTGTGCACGTGCTGGAAGTCTGAGAGCCCGAAAGTGAGCTTTACCCAGATGGTGATTGCTGCAACGACACGACAGCAGCGCCTGCAGACGGCTTTAAAAGCCAATGACGATCTGCAAGCACCTGGCGCAGAGGCAATTAGTAAGTCAGCCATCGAGCGGAAGGCAGGGGCGGACCCAGCTACGGTGTCAGTCTGGGATTATGTGGGCCTTCTTCGCTCGCCAAAAAACTCCAGGGACCAGTTGGTCTGCACAACAGTATCAGTCTTTGATACAGGCTTGCGATGATCATGGCCGTCTGTGCTGGAGAGTCTGCAGCAGTGCCCAAGAAGTATATGGCCGACTGCTCCATGATATCATGCACATGCAACGTGGTGCCTCTAGGCAGTGCTTGGGATGTGCGAGCTTCGTCCTCTCTCCTCTCTCTCTCTCTCTCTCTCTCTCTCTCTCTCTCTCTCTCTCTTACTCTCCCCCTCCTTCCCTCCCTCCCTCCCTCCTTCCTCCCTCTCTCCTCCCTCCCTCCCTTTAGTGTGAGTGTGGCTTCCGTGCGGAGGGCGGAGACCTAGCCACCCACATGCTGCGGTGTCCCACAGGCCCTGAGGTGGTGGGCGTCCACAATCTCCTACGGGACGCCCTGGCGGGCTTGATGCGCGAGGCCGGCTACCGCGCCATCGTTGAAGTGAGCAATGTAATGCCCATCACCACGGATTCCCAGGGAGGCCATCACCGTCGCACCCTGGACATTGTGGGTGTACAACCTGGCGGAGGCCCACGAGCTTTGGTTGATGTGGTGGTGACTGAGGCATACAAGAGTTCCGCTTCCACACACATTGCTGGCCATGCAGTGGGAGGTGCTGAGCAGAAAAAGCTCCGACACTACTCAGACTACCCCCGCAGTGACCACCTCCTCCCGGCCGCAATCGACACTTTCGGCTGCTTGGGTCCTCGCTTCCATACCCTACTCGAGAACATAGCGAGTCTGGGATATGCACGACGCGAGGATATGCTCCCAGCCCAGATGGGTATGCCGGCAGCCTATCTGTCATTTCTGCGACGTCGAGTGTCAACCTGTCTGCAACGAGCTCAGGCGTATGCTCTGCATCAGAAAGCTGGTCGAGCCTTAGCTGCTGGCACAAGAGCTAGTCAATTGCCGTCCGGTATTCGAGCGTCAGCTAGCGACCTCTATGTGCTGACTCGTGGTTACTGAGCGGGTCAGCTTAGCAGCAGGTGACGTACATTTGTCCAATGTGCTTGCCTTTGTACTTGGCCACACATGGCCTCCCCATCTCTTAATATACGCGCATTCCTCCCACTCTCTCTTCTCCCTAACCCATAAACCCCCCAAAACCATGCGCCCCAGACATCACTCCTCTCTCAAGCGCGTGGGCGCCATGCCGGCCGGCGCGCCCGGCCCGCCGCCGGTGGCGGCGGCGCCGGTTAAGCGCGAGCCCGGGGCAGACGAGGAAGCTGGCGGCGAGGCCGGGCCGGCTGCGCAGCGCACGGCGCCTGCCAGCCACCAGGCGGTGGCCGGCAAGGCCGAGGTCAAGGAGGAGCCGCCAGACTTTGCTGGGTCCCCACCAGTAAGCAATGGCGGCAGGTACCTGAAGGAGCCCAGGTGAGCAACGTACAGCCACGGTAGTGTCAGTGCAGCAGCGTGAGACCCTTTGGCCGCCTGAATTGGTTAACCCCTAGCCATGCTCCAATCACCACAGCTGCAGTCTGCGCGAGCTCGCCTTGCAGCCTGCCAGGCCTGGCCGAGCTCGCTGCGCCAGTCAAGACGGCAGTGGACAAGTTTGCGCTGCTTCCGGCCTTCCTCAAGGTGGGCACTCGGTGCCCTGCTGGTGCTACTTGCAGAGGGAGGCCCTCCTTCAGCCTCCTCTTCTGCAATCCGTTATGGGTTTCATCTCTGGGGTTTAGACTTTGGGCAGGAGGCAATGTGCAGCGGCAGTTATTACTGATAGTGATCAAATAATGCTAATACTTGCCAGGTACAATGTCATTGGCTGTGGTGCAGGTGCGAGGCCTGGTGAAGCAGCACATCGACTCGTTCAACTATCTCGTGGATTGCGAGATCAAGAAGATTGTACGCGCCAAGGCCAACGAGAAGGTCACGTGCGACATCGACCCCAACTTCTACCTCCGGTCGGCTGCCGCAGCACCCCTTCTGTCCTGTCATGCAGCAAAGAGCAGTGCGGCGGTCTCAAGTTGACCGGTAGACGGGCATCAGAAGTAGACCATTAAACCCTCACTGCAAGGTCTTCTCGACGTCTCAAAGAATACTGAATCAAGTATAGGTGCAAATAACCAGTAATCACTCTTAAGTACAGCTGAATAAACTTCTGAGTGCTTCGAAAGGCGATATGTATATAAGCGTGTGCTCGTTGCAGGCTGCGCTCGAGTCAAGCATTTGCGGCAGCTGCTTGCAGGGGCCTGAGACTGAGGCGGCCAGCGCCACTGTCGGCGTTGCAGGTACACAGACATCTACGTCGGCAAGCCGTGCATCGAGCAGGACTACATCGTGGAGGACATCAGCCCGCAGCAGTGCCGCCTGCGCGACATGACGTTGGCCCCCCTGCCACCCTCCTCTGCTGCTTGCACAAACCTAAACCCTTAAACCTAAACCCTTAACCCTAACCTAAATTCTTAACCTAAACCCTATGCTCTATCGTATCCTCGCGGCCGACTTTCTTGTTAGAGGACATGCATTACTTCATAATAGAATCCGCAGTTGCTGTCAGCCGTGGAATTAGCGGCCCTCTTAATGCCGCCCTTGGAGTGTGTGTAATCACTAATGCACCCGCGCAGGAGGTTGCAGGTATGCGGCTCCCATCAGCGTCGATGTTGAGTACACACGGGGCAAGGAGATTGTTGTCCGCAAGGGCAAGGGCGGCCAGGTACAGAGATGTCTTACACCAGTTTCAAATTTATTAGCTGTGCAATTTAGAGGGCCTGGGCCGCATGTATACAGCTAATAACCGGTACTCAGGATTGTGGGATCAGAGCTCACCTATCTTGTTGCTCTGACATGCACGCTCTCGACAGGGCGCGCTCGTGATCGGGAGGATGCCGCTGATGCTGCGCAGCTCGCGCTGCGTGCTCTTCGGCAAGTCGGAGGCGGAGCTGGCCAGGCTAGGTGCCCTTCTGGTCCTGGCCCAGAGCAGCCAAATCACCGTACTTGTGGTGCTAAATTTAACAATATTCTAAGCAGAAGTACTCATTGATGCTTTGTTTGCGCTGTGCTTATTCCAGGTGAGTGCCCATTGGATCCCGGCGGCTACTTCATCATCAAAGGCGTGGAGAAGGTAGTGTGGCAGTCGCCACTGCAAGAAGTTGCTCGTTATCTTGTCTGCAGCAGATTGCTAGTAAGTCACTGTGCTTGATTTGCTGCGAGAATATTTGAGTGGCAGAAGAAATTAACCAGTAAAGCGCATTTCTGGAGTCTGAGCTCCAATTGCTTACCATATTTTGTAACTTGAGAGGCAAAAGGCTCCTGAATATGACCCCAGCTGCTGCCGTGATTTACGTTATGAACACAGGTCATATTGATTCAGGAGCAGCTCTCCAAGAACCGAATCATCATCGATGTAGACAACAACGATAAGTGCGTGGTTCTTGAGCTCTTGTTACTATAGTTATCTGCTCACTTGTCCTGAAGCACTTTCCTCTTAACCCGCTTCTCCTTGCATTTTTGCAATGATGTCAGAAGCAGCAAAGGTGCACTGTGTTGGTGTTGGGCCTGTGTATCTCCTCATTCAATTTATACATTCATCTGGATCTGCCTGGCTACATATCTCTACATGTGTATGTCATTTCTCTTTGCATCGCAGCCTCAGGCCTCTAAGGTTAAGTTGAGCTCCTCATTTTCGCTTTGGCAGTGTGACAGCTTCTGTCACGAGTAGCACTCATGAGCGGAAGAGCAAGACCAACATCGTTGTCAAGCATGGCCGCTTGTTCCTCCGGCACAATACTTTCAGCGACGTGGTCAGTACTGCTCTCTATTCAAGACAAGAATCCTGACTTTACTACGTCAATCCCGCCACCCCAAGCACAAACCTTCTGCTCCGCTGATCAGCATGCTGTCAGATGTGCCGCTACTTGTGATGCAGCTTCGTGTGTTGGTCAATCCTGCATGACCTTTGAGGGCAATGTTGGTTCTGTATTGGAGCAGGTGCCAATTGTTGTTGTGCTCAAGGCCATGGGCATGGTCAGCGACCAAGAGATCATTCAGATGGTGGGACGTGACCCCAAGTTTGCAGACATGCTGGCGCCTACTATTCAGGTGAGCTTCGTCACCAAGATTTTTTCGTCTTGACTGCCTCGCCGCCTTTGTCAGGCTATACAGAGATGATCAAAATGCGTCTAAACGTTGAGCTGCGCCTCCCTGCAGGAGTGTGCCTCGCTGGGGATCTTCACGCAGCAGCAAGCGCTCGAATACTGTGGCTCTAAGGTGGTGAACGAACACTGTATGTGGCATATATTGTGACTTCTGAAAAGTAATCAACGAGCGAGCATCTCGGATGAGCAACTTGAGAGTGGTGATTAATAGCAGTGGCCAGAAGCACCATGACTGAAAGAATGGTTGTGGCATAGACGCGGTGTGCGCAAGAAGGTACTGGGATCAACACACGGTCCAAATGTGCGCTGCTGTGTGTCAGGTGAAGAGTGGTCGGCAGCTGTGGGTGAAGACGCGGCGCTCCAAGGTATCCTACCTCAGATCTACTGTGTATGTCATATGCTCTCATTTGCAGTACTTATGACCATCTCTTCCTGGCTATTCTGGGCTGTACATTTTCGTGTAGCTAGCCCCTGTGTTTGAGATCCCACATGCACGATGTCAGAGCAATCTGTTTTGTGAATGGCAGGTGGATGAGGCTAGAGACATCCTGGCTTCGGTTGTGCTTGCACATGTGCCGGTAAGCCCAAGAGATAACTTTGTCAATTGGTTTTTGAGTGACCCCCTTTTGGCTGCAATTGTAGAAGCTTCACGACCTTACCCTTACAGATATCTGTATCTCCACCTCCTACCTGGGTCTCTGTGCAATTGAATGAATTATGATGGAAATGGATGGCCATGCATTAGCATTAGCATCTTGAATTTATGCTGCCCAACTCCTGTAGATGGGAGAAGTTGGTGGTCTACTTGATGGTAGATCTTTGAGCAACTTTGCTTCTCTGATTGCAACAGGTGCATCAATACGACTTCCGGGCTAAATGCGTCTACATCGCCGTAATGATCCGGAGGATGCTGGAGGCATTGATAGACCCTGAAGCTGTTGACGATAAGGTCCTCACCAGTAACTACCTTCCACTGAGCAGAGGTTATCTGCAAACATGTATGCTGAGGAGTTCCACGCAGATGCCATTCTTGATTGAATTGTCTCAAGAGCCCAGTAACGCAGTGCCAGAAGCACAGTGCATTTCTGCTGTCAAAAGGCACACAGCTCAAAATTCACTTTCATAGCATAGCTGCTTGGCAGCTTGAAAGTTGCTTGGCAGCTTGAAAGTAGGAGACGTAAGCAACAAGGCTGACGGGTTGATTCCTCTGCCTCGGCAGGACTATTATGGGAACAAGCGTCTTGAGCTGGCTGGCCAACTACTGTCGCTCCTCTTTGAGGTATTCTTGGCTTCCTTTGTTGCTTAGCACAAGGTGCAGGTCCCAGCAATTTGACTGTACATGACACGAGCCGATGCAGGAGATTGCTGCTTGCTTGTGCAGGGCGCTCGAGATATGTTTCCTGACTTGGTTGCTGGACTGTTTGGGCAGGATCTGTTCAAGAGGATGAATATGGACCTGAAGAAGCAGGCTGACATGGTGCTGTCCAAGCCCAACCGTTCCACACAGTTTGACATTGCCAAGGTGGGGACAGCCTGGTGCTAGTTTTAATGTCACACGTAGGCCTAGGTAACTGAGCATGATTTCTTAAAATGGGTATGCATGGTCATGTCCATGCCTTGCTGTTGCTCCAAGCCACTTATGAAGGAAGGCACATCACAGCTTCTTAACTAATTGCTAAAAATGGACAGGCTGTAATACTTCTCGAGTGAGGTGCTTGCTGCGCCACAGTGCATCAGGTCGGACTTCCTCAGTAACGGCCTGGAGCACGCCATCTCCAGCGGCAACTGGACCGTCAAGCGCTTTCGGATGGACCGCAAAGGCGTGACTCAGGTCAGTGGGGATAGTACAACTGTGACAACTTCTTGAGGCTGCCAAGGCCAGTGATTAGCACAATTGTCAGCTCCAAGCTTCTCCGATAGCATCTTGTGTTTGTATGCAGGTGCTGTCCCGACTGTCGTTCATCAGCGCCATGGGCCACATGACTCGTATTACCTCTCAGTTTGAGAAGACTCGCAAAGTCTCTGGACCTCGGGCTCTCCAACCCAGCCAAGTAACCCCCAGACCTTGAAGGACCTCTTATTAGCTGTCTGTGATGCAACAAGTAGTCTGGCTTGAGACGGGTTTCGAAAATTTAGCAGCTGAAGGGAATCGCTCGATGGCTTTGCATGCTGTGCAGTTCCCAACACTCAAATGTACGTGGACAATTGGATCTTGTCGACTGATACAAAACCACTGATTTGTGCTCGATCGGCGCATGCACTGCTTGACCAAGCCAGTGGGGAATGCTGTGCCCCTGCGACACTCCCGAGGGCGAGGCGTGCGGCCTGGTCAAGAATCTAGCGCTCATGACGCACGTCACAACGGACGACGAGGAGGGCCCCCTCATCCGCCTGGTAAGGCAACAGCAGCTCACCATGAAGCAGTGCGAAACTGATGGCCTCCCATTATAAATTCTAAGGGATGTCCTGAGGCATTGCTTACATCAAAGTTCCTCGATACTTTGCTTGCACAGTGCACGTCGCTGGGAGTGGAGGACCTGAGCTTGCTGTCCGCTGAGGAGCTGCACTCCTCGTCCACTTTCCTTGTTTTCCTCAACGGATCAATACTTGGCGTGCACCGCCGCCCTCAAGTAGGCCCAAGCCTTCTAGCTTGTATGGCCTGAGATGGCGTTCCTAACTTTGCACATGATACTCACAGATCCTGCCCACGTACTGCGTGTCAGCTCTGTTGGCGTTCTTTACTTTGCACATGATACTCACAGATCCTGCCCACGTACTGCGTGTCAGCTCTGTAAGCACGCATGGCTCTGCAAGACATTGCTGTAATCGGATAAGTGCTTCATCCACCAGATACCAACCTGAACTGCATCCTGATTTCGATGTAGAAATTTGCAAAAGCGATGAGGACCTTGCGAAGAGCTGGCAAGATCGGCGAGTTTGTGAGCGTGCACGTCCACACAAGACATGTGAGTAACACCTTCTGAGAGAGATTCAGTGGAGGCAAAATGTATCTGATGCAGCCACTTGGGGTTTCTAAGTTGACATCTGTGAGCACTACAAACTGTCTGGTCACAGCAGGAATTATCAATGTCTTGACGACTGCAGGCACATCTAGCTCCACAAGTTGTAGGCTTTACATTCAACAGTTGTTGGTCTTCACCCATATTCACTCATCCTTTTGAGTCGATTCCAGCTTGCTCTCTGTGGATTCCCTGCCTGCAGTGCTGCGTGTACATAGCTTCCGATGGAGGGCGCGTGTGCCGGCCGCTCGTGATTGCCGACCGCGGTGTGTCGCGGGTGAAAGAGCACCACATCAAGGAGCTGAAGGTGTGAACCGGCTTCTACAATAACAGGGCCGATATGATAGTTGCCATGGCATATGTGCACTCTTAGTGGCTATTGATGAAAATAATTACGCAAGGAATATGAGCCTGTCTTGGGTCATGCAGGATGGTTTCCGCACCTTTGATGACTTCCTCCGGGAGGGCCTTGTGGAGTACCTGGATGTCAACGAGGAGAACAACAGCCTGGTAAGAGTTAACAGGCTGTTATTCGTATGCACATCCAGTAACAACCATGTGGCCTACTGCTGGCAGCCCCTCTAGATCAGCCAGACTTTGGGGCAACGCGTGGCTGCATTTGCTATGCCATTCTTCTGACATTTTCGAAAGTTGCTGTTGTGTTATGCTAAACAGTATGATTCTGCGTCTTCAGCCAGTGACCTTGGGCTCTCACGAGCAATTCTTTAAGCAGCTTGTGGTGCCGATGTGCAGATAGCGCTATATGAGAAGGACGCTGTTCTGGAAACCACGCACATTGAGATAGAGCCCTTCACCATCCTGGGCGTGTGCGCCGGCCTCATCCCGTACCCCCACCACAACCAGTCGCCCCGCAACACCTACCAGGTGCATCCTTCAGTCATGATAGTTTTGTAATTATCATCCTCTGCTTGCTTCGCTGTTCTGCATTGTCAGCATTCCTAGTGCAGGTCTGCGTGTTTGTCTTCTGATTGGGTACTGCTTCTGAACAAAAGTCACGTAACTGACAGCGTGCATGTTGGCATGGTGCAGTGCGCCATGGGGAAGCAAGCTATGGGCAACATCGCATACAATCAGGTGCCGACCCTCTGCTCCTGCTTCTCCCTGCTACTCTTTGTCTCCTCGGTTGAGGTCCAAAGGCCAAGAGCTCCTAACATCACCCCTGTCTAAAATGGGAAGCACATTCTGCATAGCCACAGCAGTGATTGATGGTGTGAAGCTATGCTTTGGTCGCTGTTATTGTCTTTCACTTAGACTGCTAGAACCCACTATTTATATTCTGTCTTGTGTATGCGTGTGCACAGCTTCATCGCATGGACACACTGCTTTACCTCTTGGTCTATCCCCAGCGGCCGCTCCTTACGACCAAGACCATTGAGCTGGTACTCCGTATCTTGTGCCTTCATGAGAAAGATTGTAATGGGTGCATCTCATACATGTGTCAAGCAAGTGGATTTTGTCACTTTGTCTCAAGCGAAAGTATGTTAGCAAGACTTCAGAGAGATTGTATCCCTGCTGTGAATGTTACGAGAACGAACGTCCACCCGTGCATTAGCCTTGCAAATGTCTGAAGGTTGAATGCTCTAAGAAGCAGTGACATCACTTGTGCGGCTACTCAAGCTCCTGTAAGATACTCTGCAGATTGGTTTTGACAAGCTGGGAGCAGGGCAGAACGCCACAGTGGCTGTCATGAGCTACTCTGGGTACGACATTGAGGATGCCATTGTCATGAACAAAGCGTCCTTGGACCGGGGCTTTGGCCGCTGCATCGTCCTCCGCAAGTGAGCTCAGCAGCATTCTCTTTCCTCTGCACGAAATTCCCTTGACCTGCAGGCCAAGACTTATACGTACACAAAGATAGCAGTGTTCCTTAAATCCGCCGCAGCCAGCTAATCTCAGCATTATTGTTGCTGCAACTTCGACATCAGCTGTTTGGCATACTCGGTGAAGCAAGCAAATAACCTATGAGCACTCATTCATGCTGGAAATGTCATGCTCATGGAGCAATTCATTGATGATAGTTGTAGAAGCACTGACCACTGCCTCTCCGGCAGGTATGCGACCAATGTGAGGAAGTATGCCAACAGGACGTCCGATCGTATCGTGCTTCCTCCGCTCCTGCCGGGCAGCAAGGGGTCCACTGGAGCTAGCGTGGCAGCTCGCTGCCAGGTATCTGTCCTCGCAAATGCTCGCGAAAACGAAATCAACAATTAACACTAATAGCAGCAGATTATCATAGAATGACAACCTCTAGGGTCCTGATTATCTGAGCCAGCCCTGCATGTTCACGGCCATGCATGTTTCCATCTCCCAAGGCCATTCAACTTTGCGTCTGTGGCACTGTCGCACAAGACCTGCAGTCTCGTCAACCTTGCCTTCTCTGTGTTGAGCTCAGCTGCTGGACAACGACGGCATTGCATCGGTCGGGGAGATGATCCGACCTGGCGACATTTACGTGAACAAGCAGACGCCCACAAACACGCGCGATCCGGTCCCCAACCCCATGGCCATGCCGGACAGGTTTGCTTTATGTGGCCCTCTTGCGTGCTGCCGCTGAGAGGGACTCTGCCCATATGACAGTTCACGATTAGATTGACCTTGTCAGTGAGCAGCATAATGTAATTTGTTTTTACAGTTAATTGCTTCTACTACAATTGATACTGCTTCTAAGCATGGCCTCGTCTTGCACTATGCAGCTTCTACAAGGGTACCCCGCAGACCTACAAGGGCCCGACAGGCGAGTGTGCGGTGGTCGACAACGTGCTGCTCACGTCCAACGACGAGCACCAGTTTGTCATCAAGTGCCTCGTTCGCCACACCCGCCGGCCGGAGGTGCCCCTCACTCCGCAGCTCAAGGGCCAACGTGTGGCCGAGCACCTTGGTCCCCTTGTATCATGTGCTTGTTCTGGCCCCAGGCTGATAGACAGTCCATGAAGTCTGCATATACAGATGTGTAGACATACTCCTGGCACACGGTCAGGCAGACCCAAGACTCTGTATCTCTGTTTTGGATCTATGTACACAGTTGTGAACATGTGATTTTTCTCGATGGAGTTGCATCCACTGCCTTGGCAGCTCTGAGGGCCCTCACAACGACCCCTCGGTCGTGGTCATGGTGCCCAGGTGGGCGACAAGTTCAGCAGCCGGCATGGGCAGAAGGGCGTGTGTGGGACGATCGTGCAGCAGGAGGACCTGCCCTTCTCGGAGCGCGGCATCTGCCCAGACCTCATCATGAACCCCCACGGCTTCCCAAGGTACCTCAATTGTTGGTTGTTAGATCAGCCTCAGACCTTACAGTACCCTGTAATATGGATGCCAAACCACCGGTTTGTGAAGTCCTAGACAGGCGCTAAGTTGGTATGTCAAAATTAGATTCTATTCAAAGCATAACCTCTGTAGTCGGCCGCATGCTCTCACAAAGGAGTATCTTCTCGCAAGCCTCACATGTCTTGCTTTCTTACCGTCGTCTCTTTGTCCAGCCGAATGACTGTCGGCAAGATGATCGAGCTGCTGGGCAGTAAGGCCGGGGTGTGCAACGGCAAGTTCCACTACGGCACGGCGTTTGGGGAGGTCAGCGGCCATGCAGACACGGTGGAGTCCATCAGGCACGCGCGTCTTCTATCCTCCCCACAATCAGCATTCTTCCCCAATCTAAGCTCCACCATGTGAACTGACAGAGAGTGCTGCTATTTGTCCTCGGTGCAGCAAGACCTTGGTGGCTCATGGATTCAGCTATAGCGGCAAAGACTTTTTGTACTCAGGTGAGCATTGGTTTCACCTGCAAAGTACTCTTCGGGTGCCCTTATGCTGTGCGGTTCGAAGGCCCCGTCCCGGTTCCCAACTTTTAGATTTGTTGCCTACGGCCCAGTCCCAACTCCTAACATGACTGTCACACGAACTTTGGCATAAGCTTCACCCTCACTTTTCAAGATTGACCCTGACCCTCACCAGATGCAAATCCATTGTTGGCAGGCATTACAGGGGAGCCGCTCCAAGCTTATATATTCATGGGACCAATCTACTATCAAAAGCTTAAGCACATGGTACACACAGTTTCCACCTTTTTTTGTTGCAAGGGAACCCCAGCTGTAATTGTAATAGGCATCAGGATTATTTCCCAGTAGCTCATCAATGAGTAGTCAGACAGTCATTGCATGTACAGTCACTGTCCTTCCCTGATGCATTCTGCCTACTCCACAATGTGGGTCTGGTAAATAATAACCCCACAAATGTGAAGGTTGATGGCTGGGTTCATGGATGCAGCCAATGCTCCTGATTGACTCCCCACCTTATGGTGACTTACTGCTCCTCCATGCAGGTCCTTGACAAAATGCATGCGCGCGCACGGGGCCCTCGTGTGGTGCTGACGAGGCAGCCCACCGAAGGCCGCAGCCGGGATGGAGGTCCGCCACCCCTCCCTTGAAGCCCTCGCTACCAGACAGCCGAGTCAGATGCTGGTGTCAATGTCTATACCAATGTGCACTGCTCTTTGTTACACGTTTGGTTGGCACAGGATTCGGTGACTTATAAGTAGGGGTTCCGGATACAGATTGCAAGGTCTTGTTTTGCAGGTGAAGGATTGGTGGTTGGTTTAGGACGTTGAGGATTGCCACATGATTGCAGCATTTACGCCGTCCATTTGTCCTGGTCGAGCTTAACCGGTGGACGCATCAGCTGGGCAGGCTCCCGGCTCACTCCTTTGTTGCGATCCATGTGATTGCGGCTCACGTGGAGCAGGGCTTCGGCTCGGGGAGATGGAGCGGGACTGCCTCATCGCGTACGGCGCGAGCATGATGATCCTGGAGCGCCTCATGATCTCAAGTGATCAATTCAAGGCCCACGTACGTACTCGCGGAGATAATAGAGATCGCTAACCACATCCTCCCCTCTAGAATGTCCTTCTAGTGTCCTCTATAATGTCCTTCTAGTGTTCTCTAACCATCGTCCTCTCTTCCTCCATCCCCTTGACAGCCGCCTGCACTCTCCCCCTCATTCTCACTCTACCCTCTATTTTCCCTCTTCTCCCCCCTCTCTTCCGCCCTCCTCGTCTGCTACCCACCCTCCCCTGAATCTATCCTCCAGCGTGGCAGCAGAAGTCGCAGGGCCGCTAGGCGAGGCTAGTGCTCGTTCGTGTTGCAGAAAGAGGCAGCTGAAGTGCGATGCATGACGTTGTCGGCGCAGGTGTGCACTAAGTGCGGCCTGTTGGGGTACTACCACCACAAGCTGCGCACGGGGCTGTGCTCGCTCTGCAAGACGGGCGAGCACGTCGCGACGCTCAAGCTGCCGTATGCCTGCAAGCTCCTCTTCCAGGTAGCTGCCACCGCCGCTGTCGCCGCCGTTGCATAGCAAGCAGTGCGCTCTATCAGCAAACAGTTCTCTGCGTGTCCTCTTTGTGCGGCTGCTATCACCTGCGACCAGCTGAAAGCCCTTGCTTGGAGGAGTGTCTTGGCGTGGAGGCCTTTCAGAGAAGGGACCCAAAGAGGCTGTGCAGTGGGTGGCTCCGCAGACATAGCCCACTGACTGAAGCTCGAGTGTGTGCTGTGGTGCTTGCAGGAGCTGCAATCAATGAACATCATCCCCCGGCTGCAGCTTTCAGAGGCCTGAGAGCTCGAGGATAGGGCCCCGTACATTGTCGCTGCCGAATGGTGCACAGCACGCTTGGCCACTCTTGCTTTCTTCGCTGCTGGAGGTAAGGCTGAGATGCTACCTTGACTGGACTGGCCTGAGGAGCAGCAGCAGAGGGGCTACCATAAATACTAGTGCCTACAGCATGTCATGCAGCAGGCTGCTGAGAGGAAAGCACTGGTGACTGATTCATGAGGTGTTGTGACGCTGCAGGGTTTGCCTGTCGCGGCTTGAAGGGCTACATTATGCGAAGGCCAGGCGGAACAGGTTGGCATTGAGCAATACCATGTCTCTGAGGTGACAAGGACGTGACATGCGTGAAGCTGCCAGCCTAGCTGCCAAGCTTGGGGCCAACTGACCCCGTCTACTCATCTCTACTACCAATGAGCAGCAGGATGCAAATGTTGCAGCTCCGCTCCAACATTTGACCGCTTCAACGACAAGCTTCTGCAAGATATTTCGCTGCTGACGCCTCATGCTTACAGTGCACACTGGTGTGCTGAGCGCACCGCCAGCTGCTCTGGCTCACATTGGACTGTAGCCCATGCCCAGGATGGCATTGCCAAGGGCAGCCATCACAGATTCTCGGTTACTAGCAGTAAAATGCTGGAGCAAGCAAGCAGTCCAAACGAAGTCAGGTCAGATTGTGAGAAGAAAAGACAGAACAGCAAGTACATTAGGCCAGGTCCCTGCAGGGTCGGCGGCCCAGAGAAACTCACATTCCGCCAGGCTCCTATTTCACGAGCCTGCAGGATGTGTGAGCTGCGGAACAGGCGCCGGAAGTCCTCAGTCCAGAGCTGGCCAACGTTCACAAAGTTCTTAAGCTGCTTGCCCTGAGTGCAACCTCATGCAGATGCAGAGTGTCACATTCTTTTTGCCAAGCATCACAATTGAAAGCCAATAATGCGCTACTAAGAGTGGCATTTGCCATGAGACTGTCCATCTCCAATATCCAAATCATAAGCACGTATAGCCTTGCCTGTGCCTTTGAAGATAGATACCTGCAGGCCAAAGAAGCTTCCAATGCTTGTGAACCCCTCACTGTTGCCCCAAAGGTCCTCATACTGCGGAAGCACTACCAGTCAACATGTCAGCAAAAGCGCTACGCCAGCTTATATGCGTGAAGCTCAGCTTGCACACGATCCTAAGCATCCCAAGTATATCCACTGTCACCTTGAAGACTCTGAGGTTCTCTTCTTGTAGAACCTGAGCCGCAAGTCCATTGGCTACACAGGCATAAGCCAGGGAGCCTCGACAACCCTCTTGTTGCAGCTCTCTGATGACTATGTTGATGCCCTCCTCTTTGCTGGCATTGCAGACTGCCTAACATGCACAAAAGTACAAGCAGAAACGATCGATGAGCTGTTGTTGTTGAATAAGAGCGTGCGGGTGCTGAAGAATAGCGGAGACCTACATGCAAGCTGGTCGCCTTGTGCTCTTCCTGTATCAGCATTCTCCTCAATCTCCTCAGGTCACTGTGCCCTGCAACTGGCAACGTGTTCTTCTGCAGTCTTGGTAGCTGCAACTTGTCCGACTGGCACTTGCGAACAGCTGTGAGGTACATCTCAAGGACGACTGATCTGGGATCTCGAACAATAAGGCTGATGCGAGATGGCCTTGGTAAGGATAAGAGCAAGTCATCAGAATAGTCCTCAATCTGCCAGGCAGCACATGCCGGAATATCAGGTCATTAGTGCCGTGCAATTATGTAGCCCTCTTCTAAGGTGGACAATAACGACATCACAGACAGCCACTACCTTGTCTGGCCATACGAAGGGTTCAAGACCTGGAATGCATCGTGGCTGCAGCTTATATCTGCATCTCCACTGTCACCGAAGACCAGCCCTTCTCGTGCCGCAAAGCTTCGTAGAGTCTCTCTCCACCAGCCGCCACCAGTATTTGGACCGGCCACGTTGATGATGATTGGGCGTAGACCTGCTCGCAGGGTGTCACTGCGACTTGAAATCGTAGACTGAATGCGCATGGGACAGAGGAGGGCAGCAGAGTAGACTGCCGATGTGTAGACTGCATAGCAGGACATAAGAGGAAGCGTTACAGCAGCAAAGCGGTGATCCTGATATACTGATAATGATTATAGCTTCAGGAAACAATAGGCTCCAAGCAATAGCTGGATCATTGCATCATGTCATATGCATGATAAGGTACAGGACTGATGACGGACCTGCTGCAGAAAGATTGACTTCCTGCGTACTCGCATATACCAGAGATAGGCCAATCACGCCGAAGATGCACAATCCGACCAGCACAGAGACGACTGCTGCAATTTTTGTGCTGCTCTTTGCCTTCCCGCGCATGCCGTACATTGCAAGCGGCAAGATTATAGTCACTGCAGCAGAACAGAAGCTCATTAAGATGCGCATGAGATCAGACTAACGGGAAGTTTGTGCGCTTGTGTGTATCACACTGAGGTGAGCAGCGCTGGAAGATATGGCTGATCTAGCTTACCCATAATGATGGCCCATATGTCCTTGTACCGAGTCTGTGGCGACATGGTCACGATGCTACTGCTTCAAGTGTATAGTCTTCTAGCTGATGAGAGCTCTGATCTGCGACGTCGTGATGCAAGCGGAAGCGGCCCAGCTCGCAAGCTGCAACCACAGCATGTTGGATCGAAGTCTTCGTGACCAGATCAGCAAGCGGTATAGAATGACCTGCGAGGCGAGGCGACATAACGGGCGCGAGGTGCTCGGTACGCGCAGCACTTGCCGCGTCGAAGCGGCGCTGGCGCGGGCGCTGGCGGTGGCGGCTGCGAGCGGCCTGCAGTGGCGGGGGGAACGCGAGCGTACCAGGCATTGGGTCTATTCTAAACGAAACATTAACGGGGGAATATATGTCAATGACAGACGGCTAAGATTACCGTCAAAAGCTCATCTTAATAGGTGGTAGTCGGTCGGCAGCACTGGTTAAGGCGGCGCGCGAGCTGCGGCGTCTCGCTTGCAAGACGAGAAGAAATCTTTCAATGCTCTTCCAGAGCTTCCTAATATCGGCAATAGGTCGACTAACATCAGCATCAGCTTTGATTTGGGCTACTTAGCATACTACAATGTCATCAGGACGCCAGCTTGTAGTACAGGACAGTAGTAGCAGGATACTCCACGATAGAGCAGAGTGTGTCTACAACAAGTAATCGGCAATCAGTCAATCAATGTGCATGACAGCATCATCGCTGACAGAGCAGGATAAAGAGTGACCTTGTCTGGGTGATTCTTGATTAGGCTCCGTTTCACTTTTTCTCTAAGCTGGATGATGAGGAGATTAGATCGTTCGTCAGTAAGTTGTTGTTGCTCCGTTTGACTCCCAAGTAGCCAAACAACGTCGATCTACGTACTTGAGACATACAATGACGTACGTCAGCAAGTATGTTGACACACCTCTCTTTCGTCATTGTTGTACGCAAACGCCTTGTGAACGTCAATGGCCAGTGCAACAAATAACCGGCAGGGCGGTCCGCACATTGCCCTTACTTGACGCCCCAAAGAAGTTGACAAGGGGCCGGAAAGAGCAAACCATGCAGCTATGCAATCTGGCTACCAGGGCAAACCCTAGTCAACAGGCGCAAGTCGGAGTAGCTAGCAGCAAAAGAGAGAAGGGCTCGACCAGCACAAGAGCGTCGTCACGTCAGAGCCCAGCAGCAGCAGCCAAAGCGCGGCATGCACGCGGAAACGCCTGGAAGCTGGGAGGAGTCAGACTAAGGAATGAATGAAAGCTCTTCTTATTTCGGGCTGGCACAGCCCGAACTAGACATAGATCTTGCACGATCTCGCACGAACTTCAGAGAACAAGCACGAACTTATTTCAGGCTGGCACAGCCCTCGCCCCTCGAAAAAGCTCACTTCTTCAACGAATGAACAAGGTCCAGAGGGCCAAAAGGCGCCAAAACCATACAGCCATGCAAGAGACTACAGCGCACGAGAGCTTAGTAAGCCCAAGTCAGCAGCCTAAGCCTCTTTCAAGAGAGAGAGAGAAGGTGCGCGGAGCGCATGAAATCAAAGGGAGGCCAATTCAAGCCAATACATTGTTCACGCAGAACTAGTGCAGGATAAAAGGCTATATAAAACGGAGCCCTATGCTAAGAAGTATTCCAAGAAGTACAAGCTCTTCCGAAGAAAGTGCTCGCCTATAGAGAAGGGGGGGCTAGCAAAGCCAGCCCAGAAAGAATGGACAAAGTCCAAAGCCAAAGAGCGAAGAAGCTCTGTGGGCGCGCACTCTCTTCTGAAGAAGCGCACAGCTAGGCATCTAGACAAGAAGACACGACGAAACCACAGGAAGCCGAAGGGCTCGCCCCCTTCTTGGGTGGATGGCTGCAGCTCGCCAAGCCCAGACGGGCAGAAGATTGCGATGTGTAACTCTCCCTGATCTATAATCCACCATCTGCACCCCCCGAGTTTACCCCCGCAGTGACCACCTCCTCCCGGCCGCAATCGACACTTTCGGCTGCTTGGGTCCTCGCTTCCATACCCTACTCGAGAACATAGCGAGTCTGGGATATGCACGACGCAAGGATATGCTCCCAGCCCAGATGGGTATGCCGGCAGCCTATCTGTCATTTCTGCGACGTCGAGTGTCAACCTGTCTGCAACGAGCTCAGGCGTATG
>WELB01000067.1:69558-80287 GCA_009602725.1 Spirogloea muscicola | reverse complement strand
GCCCCCCCCGACGCCCCACCCGCCATTATCCGGCCCCCCGCCTGGCCAGCTGGTGCCGCGCTCCCCACCTCCCCGCCCGCTCTCCATGCCCGCCCTCTCTCTCCCGCGCCCACCCGTCGCTGCCCGGGCTTCCAGGCCCCCAAGGCCGCTGCCGGAAGCGGCTGCTGCCGTTCCATAGCTTTCATTGGAGCAGCAGAACCCACACGACTGACAGGTATCCCCACGTCAATTGCGGGAGGAGGACCTCTGCCACATCAAGAGCTTGCGCTTAGCAATTGTTACCAGCGGCGCCTTCTCGGCGGCAACCCCGGCGGCGGCGGCGGCGGCAATGGGGCGGCATCGCTGCCTCGGGCGTCCTGTCAATGGCGGGGGAGTCCGGGCTCGGTGGCGGTCGCCGTCTGGGCGGCCACAGTGCCGAGTCTCGGCAGAGGGCCGGCGCTGACAGCCGCGGCTGCCGCCGGCCTCCCGGCTTAGGGCCATGGCCACGGCGACCTTACTCGGCCTAGAGTCAACTGGCGCAGCCGCCATGCCTCTGCGGCTGCGACCTGCAATCTATGGGGAGCCTGTAAAAGTCCTCAGAGGCACGCGCCTGGCATGGCGGCGGCCGAGAGCCGCAGCCAACCTCGCCGTCCCCATCACCAGCAGCTGTTGCAGGAGCCATGGCTGCGCCGCGCCGCTCTGGCATGCAGCACCAAGCGCTGCCTGCCGCAGGGCCGCGCCAGCGCCGGCGCCGAGTTTGTGGGCGGCGCACAGATACCGCCGGCAGCTCAGCCGAGGCCCGCCGCCTCCGCGCGCCGCCGCCGGCGAGCTCGCTGCGTCGGCGCAGGGCGGCCTGGACGTCATCCAGGGCCTCGGCCTCGACACGCTCCTCTTTCTGGTCGCCACGGTCTTCGTCGTCCCCACCTTCAAGGCGATCAACCTCAGCCCTGTGAGCTTCCCTAGGTGCCCATAACCATGGCCGCGCTCGCCGGGGGGGGCGGCTGCTACCTGCCGGGCCGCCCCTTGACAATTTGGCACTGGCGCTGGCGCCGCAACCATGCAGATTCTGGGGTTTTTGCTCTCTGGCATCGTGCTGAATCAGTTGAAGCTCATCCACAACATTGCCGACGTCAAGGCGCTGTCGGAGCTCGGCATCCTCTTTCTGGTACGTCACCCGCAACAGCCGCCACCATGCCGCTGCCGTTCTTGCTGCTGCCTGTTCGAGAGCTGCGCCACTGACGATGTGGCACTGGTTGCAGCTGTTTGAGATGGGCCTGGAGCTCTCATTGGCGCGCCTCAAGGCGCTTGCCAAGTACGCCTTCGGCATGGGTCTCGCCCAGGTGTGCTGCCGGAAGCCACTTCGGCCGCCGCTCTTATGCTGGAGCTCATTGCTACGCTCGGCGGAAGGCTTAGGCTGGCTGGGCGCTGATGCAGGTGGTGTTGTCGACGCTGGCCTTCACAGCGTTTGAGCTGCCGCCAGAGAAGGCAATCGGCACGCGCGTGCTCGAGTTCCTCTTCCACGCCCGCCCAGACTTGGTCTGCTCTCCCTGCCGTGCTCCTCTTTCGCTCGTCACCCTGTCACACCTCCGCCCGGCCAATGCCAGTCGGTGCCTCGTCCAGCCACTGCTCCGCCAGCTGCCATCCACGTCTCTCTAAAACCCCCCCCCCCGCCCTCCTCCCTGCGCCTCTTGCTCTGTGCTGCAGGTGAACATCCGGTCAGTCGACGAGGCGCTGGTCATTGGCGCCGCGCTCGCCATGTCATCCTCAGCCTTTGTCCTCCAGGTCCTCTATGGTCGCCAGTGCTGCCAGCACACCCTTGTCGTGTCCACTGCTGTGGCTTCAGGTTAATGCTTAGACTTGCCATATTGACGGAAGAGCTGTTGCTGTGCTCCGGGGGTTCTTCCATCCTTCAGCTACTTGCGGAGAAGGGAGAGCTGCCGACCAAGTTTGGATCGGCGACGCTTGGTATCCTCCTACTCCAGGTGACAATTACGACCACCACATTTCTATGGCCACTGATAATCAATTTTGTAATGGCTGATTGTGCATCATGCATGTATGTTGTGTAAACCCTGCACGCTCGTAATAGTCCCTCCGACCTCTTTCGGCAATCCTTGCACCGCTACATGATCTTTGGCAATCCAACATTCGAGCCCCAACACGAAGCAGCTCGTTGTTCAGCTGCACATTGCATCCGGCAGGGGGGCTGACTTTCTTGTCAGTCATGTCGGCGCCATCCTTGCAGGATATTGCGGTGGTGCCTCTGCTCGTCATCCTCCCAATTCTAGAGCTTGGGGTAAGCTGCTGATACTGCCACTGCCAGTGGCCTGGTGACTGAGCCACCAGCTCGCATGATTTTTGAGTGGTGGTTGCTGTGGCGATGGTCATGGTGGCAGGACTTCACGGACGAGAGCATGATGCCGGTGCTGGTTGCCGCGAGCCTCAAGGCGCTGCTTGGCCTCGGCCTGCTGCTCCTGGCTGGCCGTCTCCTCCTCCGCCCGGCGTTCGAGGTCAGTGTTGGGCCCTGCCTGCACATTGCTGGTTGCTCGGTGGCAGGCCGGCAGACCCCTCATGCTACTCTGCTGCCGGCGGTGCGCTCATTCTTGCAGGTGGTGGCCGACTCGCGGAGCCCTGAGGCGTTTGTGGCCATGTGCTTGCTCACCGTCACTGGCACCTCCTTCCTCACCCAGAAGCTCGGCTTCAGCGACTCGGTACGGCACACCCCTCTATCTCTGCCCTCCTCCCTCCTATTTATCCCTCGCTTCCGCTCGCTAGCCTAAAAGCGCAGCGCTCCATGAGCCCACAAGCTTTGAGATCGAGGCAAGGCCTTTCTGATCAACCTGCTGGCTGCCATCCTTCCGCGGCGCAGCTGGGCGCGTTTCTGGCTGGTGCGCTGCTGGCGGAGACCAACTACCGCACGCAGGTGGAGGCGGACATCCGGCCCTTCCGCGGCCTCCTCCTTGGCCTCTTCTTTGTCACCACCGGCACATCCATTGACCTCCAGGTGTGCTGCAGCACGATGGCGCCAGCAGCTTGAGCAGGACTGGCTTGACTCAACCCAAAACAACTTACTCAATGGTTTTGGGGCCCCAGAGATCACTTGACCTTGATTCGAGTGTAGCAATCCTTTCCCAATGCTCTACAGTGAGAAACATCAGTGCCAGTTATCCATGAGAAGTAAAGGTAGCTGCTGCGGCCTTGCGGTTGGTCTCAGACGCAGCAGATAGGCCCCCTGACGCCGCACTGCTTGCAACGGGCCTACCTGCCGGTGCGGTCTGCAGCTGATGGTGAAGGAGTTTCCGAACATCATGGCGCTACTCGGCGGCCTGATTGCAATCAAGACGACAATCATCACGGCACTTGGCACGCGCGTCGGCCTCACCTTCCCCGAGTCTGTGCGAACTGGCCTCCTGCTCTCGCAAGGCGGCGAGTTTGCATTTGTCGTCTTCTCCTTGGCCAACGAGTACGCCTCTCACCCGCTCCTCTCCCTCTCCCCTGCCCTCCTGGCTCTCTTGCCTGCGCACTCCATGTCAGCTCTCTCGTTTTGTAAGTCTCAGCTTCAGAGAGCCATTGCTCAAATTTTGGGGTTTTAGGGATCAAGCTGTACGGTCCAGTCATCTCGATCACCTGAATCCGCTGCAAGTAGTCATCACTCATCCATGCACTTGTGGAGGCACTGCAGCTGATGGCAGAGGTGAACTTGTGCCGAACGGTGGTATTGGCAGGCTGGGCGTGTTGCCGCTGGAGCTCAACCAGCTGCTCATCATCGTCGTAGTGCTCTCCATGGCACTCACGCCTCTTTTAAACGATGTCGGGCGGCGTGCCGCCGAGGCACTTGAGAAGCGAGGCGACGATGCGGAGGCTAAACAGCAGGTGATGATGTGCTTCTTGGACAGCCTGTTATCTTGGAGGTGCCATTCCTTCTAGATAGGATCCGGTCTGTTTAAGCTGTACTCTCAAGCAGTGGCCACAAGTAGTAGTCCCTATAGATAGTCAGGAAAGTCATTTGGAAAGCAAAATAGCACAGCCCCAATGGTTCTCAGATGAGAAGACGAGGGCGAGGGCCTTACAGCTAAGATGAACAAGCAGTCGACTGCCATGCTCTGCTTTCGTGTCCTGGCTTTGGTGGAAGAGGCCATCTGTATCTCTACAGATGCCTGAGGGTTCATGCCTGAGGAACGGGTTGAAACCCAACTTGCACAACTTTCAGTGTCATGTCCGGAAACCTTGTGCTGCGTCAGGAACTGCGTCAAGAACAGGATACTTTTTGTTGCTTAATCTTGCAGCTACGAATAGGGTCAATTGTTTAGGGAACCCCAAATTCTAAACCCTAACCCATTCAGCGTAGACTAGCTCAATGGCTTGTCCTTGCTGATACAGGTTGAAGCAACTCTTCTTGGTTCATGTTGTCCTGACTGGCCGAGTGGCCTAGTGGATCTGGCGGTTTCCAGGGTGGCGTGCAGGCACTTGTTGATAGTGATGGCCACACGTATGACGCGGCGGACCCGGTAGTCATCATTGGCTTCGGGCAGATGGCGCAGGTCGGCCTGCTCCGCAGAGGACGCCTCCCTTGGTGCCTGTCGGTCCAGTGTCTGACAGGAGCTCGCGGTTATCTAGTTAACCTTCGTATTTTGTCTGAGGCACAGGCTTGCATACCTGATGATTCATACATTGCTGGGTATGTCACGCGGAAAACTGGGCTTTTACACTCAGCGCAACAATAGATTTATACTCTGCATTCACAAATTTTTCAGCATGTTTAATTTTGGTCGATGACCTCTTGGACGCATGTGCAGGTTCTGGCCAATTTCCTGGCCACGCCGCTTGCAGCAGGTGGGGGGGTCGTTGGTGCTGGCTGGCCATATGTCGCCTTTGACCTCGACCCCAGCAGAGTTAAGGTCTGTGCTCCGATGCAGACCCGCACTGTCGCATGTGCATCAATGTGCATGGCTTCGCTAGTGGCATTCCCACACGTGCACAGAGGACATTGCCAGAGGTTTTTGCAGCTGAATGGTGGCGTCCTTAAGTGAGATAGAGTCACTCCTTGCTGCAGCATCCACTTCACATCAACAATCTTGACCTTCCTTGTGCAACAATTTCTTGATCTTGCGATGTCTCCTCATGCTGACCAGCCTCGCCTGCTGGGCACGCCCCTGCCTTGTGTGGCCTGGTTAGTCCTGAGTAGATTGGGACTAAGTGCAAATCAAGCTTTGGCTGAGCAGGCCGCAAGGAAGCTTGGCTTCCCCGTGCTCTATGGCGATGGATCCCGGCCAATGGTGCTGCAGACGGCGGGCATCACGCGGCCCAAGGCGGTGATGGTCATGTACACGGGCAAGCAGAAGTCGGTCCAGTCGGTTGAGCGCATCCGCCTTGCCTGGCCAGGGGTGAGCTCGGCTTCCCAAGTCAGCCTGACTCTCAGTCAACACAATGAGAGAACCAACCTTCTCTTGTTGAACAATATGTTGGGGGTGATGTGATTATCCACTAATCAGCGCTAGTGGAAGAAGCTGTCGGCTATGTCGGGACGTATCTTATGTTAGACTCTCTGCATTACAATGTATGTGGATGGAGTCTTCGAGCAGCAAGATGCAGCTGTTTGCGCTCATGGGCTGCTGCAAATGCCAGGTGCCCATCTATGCGAGGGCACAGGACCTCCATCATCTGCTTGAGCTGCAGGTTGCCGGTGCCACTGACGCGGTGCTCGAGAACACCGAGGTGATTGTGCCTGGGCAGAGACAGCTATGACATCTTACTTGCATCTAATAGATGCTCAGCTGCATCACAGCCTTAACCTTATCATCAACCTTTTCTGTTATAGATGTATGCCACTGTCCATCTTCTCATGTGAAAGTTATGTAATACTTTGGCTTGCTCCCTCGCTGTTATATCCAGACGAGCCTGCGGCTGGGGTCAATCCTGCTCAAAGGCCTGGGTGTGCGGTCGGACGACGTGACTTTTGTGCGGCGCATGATGCGGCAAAGCATGGAGCTGCGAGCGCGCGAGGTGCTGGAGAAGAAAGACGGGGCAAACGCCACGTGGCTTGCGCCCTTCCAGGTGCACAGGCGGCCCTCACCTTACACTCCAGATCCTGAAACCTGGTTTCGTGATGAACACCTCAAGCTCTGAGCTTCGAGGGTCCAATTTTGCCATTGCTGTGCCTCCATGCATTGTCCTGCTCCTACCTGCGACACATTCTTAGACTTCTGCCCTTGCTCTGTGTCATGGTCTTTGCATGATCAGATTGCCATTTTGTTAAGTACATTGCTCACAGGCCAGAGCTGGACTTAGAGCACCCATGTCCATAGAAAGATATGTCAAGAGTCGCAAGAGGGCAGACCCGCTGTCTTGCGGTCTGGCGGTGGTATATGCAAACCTTACTTGCAGTTGCCACCAAGATACTCTCTGACCTACAAACACCCAATCCTACATGACATTCCTGAGTCCTTAATCTCATCTTTGCATCTGGGCTGCAGGCCAAGCGGAAGCAGACATTCGACGCCAACGCGGGCGCAACAGTGCACGCTGGCGAGTGCACCGATGGCGAGGCCATGGACCTCCTGCCAACGCCTGTGCCAGTGCCCAATGCTAGCGGCCGACCTCCGAGCCGTGGGATGCAGCGGCTCGACGGCCGGAACGCCGCCTTGCGCGCGGTCGCGGAGTTTGCGAGCAAGCCAGAGGCGGCAGCGCCCGTGAGCCAGGAGATCACGACTCGGATGGTAGCATCGCTGTCGCAGGCAATTGCCGGCGCCAGTGGCAGCGACCAGAATGGCAGCCCCGTGAATGCCTCGTCCCCCGCAGGCGCACTGGCCAAGGCCGGCAGTGGGGACTGGGCGACGTCGCCCGCCGAGGGAGCCGACGCGGCCGTGCTCGGGGCAACGACTGCGGCTGAGGAGGATGAGCGCGGCGCAGACAGGCCGGCCGCCCGCCAACGGGGGGCTGACGGTAACGATGCTGACACCGATCCGCGCGGCGTGATGCTTTGCAATATCGTTGACTATGATGGGCACGATGACGATGATGGCGACGACGACGATGAGTACTACTTCGGCGGCGCTGGCAAAAAGGGCGCCGGTGGCAGGCAGGGAGGCAGGGAGGCCGTTGACGAGTCGATGCAATTTGTAGGCAGGAGGTAGGACTGAGGGCTTTCCTGAGGAGGCTGTAGGCCAACTGAGTTTAGGCGTGACCTCAAACACAACTCCTAAACATCTTCTGCTCAGTCCCTTAGCAACTCATTTGCGCAACTCGAACGTGTTTGCGGTGAGGACCGTGAGCTGTTCAGCCATGTTGCTGCGCACTGCTTTGGTATATACTTCAGAGCTGAAGTCTGAACTGTCCCGGGGCGTCACAAAGTCCCCACAGAAATGTTGTACAGTGTGCCTTCAAGCTCCAGGGGTTATGCCAAGCTCCTGGGAGCATCGTTTGAGTTGAAGCCCACGTCAGGTACATTTACTGCGAGCATTTTATTCAGGCTTTGAAGCTGGCACTCGAGGTAGATCAGCTGTGTTGGAAACATAGGCAGCCAAAGCTGAGAGTCAGCAGCCCACTGTGCTCCAGGGCAGGCAACCTCACTGTGAGTCAATCCCTCTGGGGCACCTTGCATTAACGAGTAAGTCTGCAACAGTGCATGTGATGAGAACCTGTGGCTTGACAGAAGAGCAGTACGCTAGATGGACCTTTACAGCGGTTGAAATGTGCGCCAAGCTTTTCGGCAGTAAGTGCGTGCACCCTCCCTATAGTAGTGGACTTCAGCACAATAGAAATGAGAAGTGGCAGTTATATTGTACATGCATAGGCTGGCAACATATACACGACCACCTCAGCACGTTTCAGGCTTGTGGGCTACATTTAGACTCAAAGTCTGAGAATTGAGCTTCAAGCTTGGGACTCAAAACACAAGGATCTGGAGAGTGAAGCATTGAGCAACAAGCAGTGCCACTGGTGTGTGTATGGGTCTCCAGTGACAAGGTGCAGGCTCTCATGTTGTGCTGCGTTGGGTGGCTCTCAGTCATCCATCAGAGCATCGCCACTGGCAGCATTAGCGTCCTCCAGGATGGCGGCAGCAGCAGCCTCCAGGGCCTGCCGTGCTCCGCCGCGCCGCTCACGGAGCCGTCCGACCGCCACTGGCCGACGTTGCTGGGCAGCCAGCTGGAAATTGGAGCCTCGCCCGCCGCCGCTCTTGCGTGCCGTTTGCGGAGTTGGGCTCCTCACTGATGGGCTCGCCACGCTTGCAGGCTGTGTGACATGTTGCTGCGCAGCGAGCTGGAAATCGGAGCCTCGCCCGCCACCGCTCTTGCGTGCCGTTTGCGGAGGTGGGCTCCTCCCTGGTGGGCTCGCAAGCTGCGTGACATGTTGCTGCGCAGCGAGCTGGAAAGTGGAGCCTCGCCCGCCGCCGCTCTTGCGCGCCGTTTGCCGAGGTGGGCTCGCCACGCTGGCGAGCTGTGTGACATGTTGCTGCGCAGCGAGCTGAAAATTGGAGCCTCGCTTGCCGCCGCTCTTGCGTGCCGTTTGCCGAGATGGGCTTGCCACGCTTGCAAGCTGTGTGACACGTTGCTGAGCAGCAAGCTGGAAATTGGAGCCTCGCCCGCCACCGCTCTTGCGTGCCGTTTGCCGAGGTGGGCTCCGCACTGATGGGCTCGCCACGCTCGCGAGCTGTGTGACATGCAGCGCGTCAAAGTGGAATGTGCTGAAGGTCTCAGCCGCTTGCGCCTGCTGACGGGCCTGCAGGAGCTGCTGCACAGCCCTGCGCAGTGATAGATTGCACAGCAATTAACACGAGTAGACAGTGAAGAAAGAGCATTCCCATCAGGTAGGACAGTCTGTTCAGGTAGGACAGTCTGTTCTGGACAAAGGACTCAGTGACCCCATTGTAGTTGTTTACAAGCTGCGCCGCATGAGGCCTCCTCCAGACGGCCTCTCCTCCACGCAACCAGCGATCGCAGCGGGGTGTGGCATCGGTGCGAACCTGCTGACGGGCACAGCTGCTGCCTGCTGCGGTGGCTGTGACGACAATGGCGACAACGACTCGTTCTCGACGGAGGCGGCCGCAGCCGCCTCCACGAGGCCACCATTGCTGCCTGCCTGCCTGGAGGACTCCAGTATGGTGCGCCACGCGAGCGAGTGCGTGCGCTTGAACTCTGGGCTCTCGGCCGTGACCTTGTCGAAGCACTCCTTGGGCGTCCGGCCCTCTACCTGCACAATGAAATGAACAAGCTTCACTCAGCACGAGCATCATAAGTGACTTTACTTGCGGTGTTTTGACAAGATTCATGGTCATTACGGATCGTTATGGAGGGGCCTAACCCCGGCAGCATTGACCAACCTTGGCAGCGACGTCGCGCCAGAAGCCCGGCAATGTGGGGTCAAGCGCCAGGACCGCCTCCCGCAGCTTGCGCTCCTCGCTGCTGCTCCAGCCGTCACCGCCTGCGCCGCTGGCCACCGCCCGGGCAGCGGCCCGCCGGCCTGGCGATGGCGACGAGGCTGGCTGCACGCTGCCGACATCGGCTGCTTTGAAGGCCCGATTCTGCTCGAGGAGGCGGCCGAGCTCCCGTCCGCTCCGCCTCGGGGGCGTCTGCAGAGCGTCAGCACCCGCCGCAAGCACCGACAGCGACAGCTGCGAACGTGGCGGCGGCGCGCCCACCACCGCCGGAGTGCTCGCCGCGGTGGCCTCGGCACTCGCCGTCGGCGTGGCTCCAGGAGCCGCAGCTGCTGCGGCCTTTGCCGTGCTCTGCCCCTCCGAGCCGGCGAGCGGCGGCGGCAACGACTGCTTCTCCTCATCATGCGAGGGCTGAGCCCGCTGCTTCTGAGCCGCCTCCAAGGCGAGGCCATGGCCGGCTCTCTCCTCGCCAGCAGCGCCCGGAGTCTGTGCTGCCGGGCCCAGCCGGCGCCGCTTCCTCGGTGCCGGCTCCTCCTTGTCGAGCTCGGCGTCCACGTTGACGTCGCCGGCGGCGGCGGGCACCACGTCCGCAACTTGTGGGCTGGTCGTCGGCAGCTTTGGCGCGGCGTGGAAGTTGAAGAGGTTGCTGCTGCTGCGCGCCGTGCGCTCTGGCGAGCCCTCCATGATGTCGAGAATGCCGCCGTCCTGCGACCAGAAGGATTGATGAGACCAGTATCAGAATTTAACCCGCGGCAACCTTAGATACAAGTATGCTAACCCTTTGGCAAAGTGGGACTCCATTATGGAAGTCACTTTCCAATGAAGCTTGGGCAGGTAGTACAGTTCATGTGATGGTATCCTGTAGAGCTACTAAAGATGGACTGCATGACTGCGGGGGACTACAGGCAACGGAAACTGTGAGCCGATGTTCACAGACACTCAGAGAGTCATCACTGTGCGAGCTCGTCAAGATGCGGGTCCTGCGGTGCTCAATCATGAGATAGAGAGACGAGGTTAAGGCCGGCCTGCCGAACCTTGGCGCGGGCGAGAGTCTGGTTGCGCCAGTACGCCAGCGGGGGGACGAGCGGCCGGCCTGCGCACGGCAATCAAGGCACGCGACATAGGCACAGTAAGATACCGTGTTAATTATCATAACACCCAACGCTTACGTCGGCAATGGAAATGCGTTATCATGATGGGGTCCAACGTTCGGGTTTAGGGTCTAGGTTTAGGGTTCAGGGTTTAGGGTTTGGGGATCGGCCACGGGGCCGCGGTCATGGGGCGGCGCGCACCGCTGCGGGAGAGCTTGAGGCCGTACGTGGCGGCGAGCCGCCGCTCGTGGGCATCCGCCGAGGCCGGCGCTGGCTGCCGGCCGGC
>WELB01000067.1:41927-60794 GCA_009602725.1 Spirogloea muscicola | reverse complement strand
GGTCGTGGTGGCGGCGGCGGGTGCGGTGGGCGCGGAGGTGCCGGTGGCCGTGGAGGCGGCGATGGCCGTGGCGGCGGAGGCGAGGGAGGTGGGGGGTTCGGCGGCGGCGGCCGTGGCGGCGGTGGAGAAGGAGATGGAGGTGGGGGGCTCGGCGGCGGCGGCGGCTGGTGCACCGGCAGGAGCTGCACCCACTGCGAGCGCGTGCAGGGCGTGCCGCGGTCCAGCACGAAGAGCATGTAGAAGCCCGGTATGGCGACGTGCTGGCTGGGCGGCGGCACCGCCGTCGCCGCAAAGTGCTGCATCTCCCCATCTCCAGGGCTCAGCTGGCAAAGGGCAAGTGAAAGGGTTACTGTCAGCACATGGTAAGTACAGCAGAGTGCGAATGCCCCGCGGCAGTGGCTCATCCCTCAAAGTGGCTACCATCCATCGTTTAAGAAGCCCAGAGTATACTACCGTTAGTGTGACGGTCTTGTGGGGTGCATACCACTACGTCAGTGAGGTCGAGCCAGATGAATGCCTGCCCCATCACGAGCGAGTGCGTTGAGTGGCCTGGATCCAAGATCGCGGCCTGGAGGCTGCTCGTGGTTGCGTGATACTCCACAAGGCCAGTGATGCCAAAAGGCTGCCCGTATGTGAAAGAGCTCGGATACCCCGTCAACACGGGCTGCACGCTGCCGCTTGTCAGGTACGGTGGCAAGTAGGCCTGCAGGCTAGAAAGCAATTGTCAGGATTGCTCGTGTTTTTGTCAGCCCTTTTGTATGTACAGGGAATGGAAACATAATTAACAGTAAGTGCTGAAGAGCACACAGAGTGAGTTGCAATAAGAACAACCCCTGGTATGTGGGATACAAATACACAATAGATTGATCAGAGAAGGATACTTAAACAACAGTAATTGCTGGAGAGCACGCTACCTGCATGACGAGGTTCGTTGGGAACAACCCCTGCGTTGTGACGTTGTTGCCAGGGTTGGGGTTGCTGCCAGCGACCAATACCCTGCCGTCAACGAATGTGGTGACGACCGTGTGGTAGCCTCTTGGTATGTTGGCATTGGCGTGCAGCTCACGCATTCGGCTGCCTACGCTGTGGCCTGGGACATAGAGCACTGGAAATAAGTTGGGACCTCCCATCCATTGCTGCGTCAGGTGCGCCTGCACAGAGGACAGGACGGGCGTAATGTGAGCTCTTGTGTTACATGACCACACAAGACGAGCTCAGCGTACATTCCATACACTTTTCCATTAGACAGGCCATGTCAAGTTCAACAACCAGCTGGAGAAGCAAACTTGCAAGTAAGATAATAGCGACGGCAGAGCGAGCGAGCAGCCAATTGGGATGTAGAGCTGCGGAGGGGCACCCGTCCTGCCTTCACGCCGCAGCTCAGCAGCAGTGTGCCGTCCGCGAGAATGTTGAGGGACCCCAAGATGCGTGGGGAGGGCATGACCTCCATCTCCCATTGGGCTGATGCCCCCAGAGCAGGGCTGATCCTCCCGCAATTATCAGATGCGGGCACAAGCCCGCTCTTCGGCGGTTTGCCGGGATTCTGCAAGGCTGCGGCGCTGTTGCTGGTCCCCCCACATATGAGGACCTCCGACAGCCAGCCATTCTACGCACCAGCTAGCACTGTGAACGTTAGCCACTTCCATGGGTTTCAAGCTTTTGAGGAGACAACATGAGGAAGGAGCGGAGCTGCACCAGCACCACCTGGAAGATGTGCAAGATCAAAGTCCTTCTTTTGTAATGACTTCGACACCCGGCGCCAGGCACTTACCGTGGACGAGAGGGGGAGGACCGCAGAGGCGGCCGAGAAGGGGTAGTTACGCGAGTGGCTGGGGTACGGCATGTCGGGCAGCTTGATGAAGGTGTCGCTGTTCGTGTCCAGCAGCACGCTGGACACATTCGAGAGTATGAAAAGCTGCCAGCCATGGACGACACAGTCAGCCTAAAAGCCTGGTCCACAATTTTGGCGCCTCGACTGTGCACACCGGTCATTCAGTAGCTGCGCAAGTGCGGTAGATAAGGGCTGGCATTGCTGTGACTCATGCCCGTGCTGCTGACCTTGCTGCTGGACGGGCCAAGGTTGATGAGATGAACGAGTGGGTAGGAGCTGACGTAGTATGTGTCCTTGTTGGGTGCGATCAGTAGCGACAAGTTGTGAACAGTGTCTCCAAATTGCACAGGAAAGTACTCATAACTGCGGCGGCAGCAACGGCAGCGGCGCAGAGTCAGCATCCAAAAGTGCAGTGCTGAGCGCCGATTCCACGGTACCAGGTTGACGGTGACGCAGTGGCTTTGAGTACATGCAGGGCAGACAGGAGCGAGGAGGCACCCTCAAGAGAGCAAGAGGGCCAAGGCGAGAGGAAGACGGCACTTGAGCAGGTTCTCACTTTGGAATGGACGCACGGCCCATCTCATCACTCACACCCGGCAGCTGCTCAATGTCGTTGCCACCGCAGATGAAAATGCGTCCGTTGGCGATGCGCTGAACCGAAGGGTACCACCGGCCCGCGATGAGCATTGCAATGCGCGACCAGCCACAGTGGTACGCTGTGCACGCCTGGGGCGTTGGGTTGAGGAACTGTGCTTGTCACACCGAGATCACCGTCAGCCAGCTGTCCCTGAGCCTGTTGACCAGGCCAATGGTTTCACGCCTGCGTGGCTACCGAAGCTGCACATTGGTTAGGCAAGCAGAGAAGTAGGTGGACGAGCAAGTCATGCTCCTGCAAGTCCTCGTTGCACGGCCATTCCGGCCACGATCGTGTTCAAGAGCATCGAATTACCGGCGGGTAGCAGACAGAGAGGCGGAGCCGCACCTGGACACGGTTGGCACCAGGCGCAAAGTTGCCGCCGGCAGTCATGATGGTGCCATTCTCGAGCTTTGTGCCACCGCAGCACACAAAGTCGGAGTCGCAGTAGGTGAACTTGCTGGTAGTCCCAACATCCCTGCACGCAACGAGCACACATACTGAGAGTCTCAGGTCAACATGCTATTTGTCCATCAATTTCTTGCGCACGCAGAGATGGACATGCATGTTGCTCAGGTGCTTGGCCCTGCACCTCCTGCGTGGTGAGCGCCGGGCGGCCAGCAGCAGTGAGCAGCGGTGTCACACAGACCCGGTGATGGTGTACTCTGCATTCCCGACGGTGTTGGGGCTACCGGGGTACTTCGGGAAGCCGGGTATGTGGAAGAAGATGAACTCGAGCACGTCAAAGCGGTTGACGATGACGTGCACGGGCGAGTACGTCACATTGGAGTCGATGATCCTCCATACGCCCTCCGAGCTGATGACCTGCACCGCAGCCGCGGCTCCATGCAGCGAGAGTCACGGTGCTTCCTTGTCGTCCTTGCTACTATGGCTTCTACTTTACAAGGGATATCTGGAGCCTTTTTAAGTTAAACTATTTGCACTGCAATTCTTATTGCTGATGCGTGCCAATGAACGAGAAGCCAAAGGGCAAGGCAAAGGGCCATTTGGAGGCCGGCTGCCAGTAGCAGCACCCCCTCCGCTTGCTCCAGGCTGTTGGGTCCTCTCGGAAGCCCGAACAAAGCTATGGGGAGTCAGAGCCGGCCAGGAGGCCCCCATCTACTGACCTGCGCGTCGGCAGGCCGTGAGGATACGAGGAGGGCTGCGGCGAGCAGCTGCAGCAGCGCCGCTGCGACGGCAGGATGCGGCCGCCGGCGCATGGCCGCCGCGCTGCTCGGCGGCGGCACTAGCAGCAAGACAGCGAGGGGCTCCTCTTCCCACCTCGTGTCAGCTCAGCGAGCTCAGCGAGCGCGAGGCCGACAAGGCTGGCCGAGTGAGGGCTGAGCTACAAGCCAGACCCCGCCCCCCTCTCCCTCCTCTCCCCTCCTCCCCTCCCGACGTGGGCTCCACTCGTGGGGAGAGAGCCCAAGTGGGTTGTGGGTTGTGGGCTGCCGACTTGCATCTGCATCTGCATCTTGGCAGTGCAGCTGCGGCGAAGGCCGGAGGCCCGAGGTGGCGGGACGTGCGTTAAGTGATGGGGAGGCGAAGCTCGTCCCAATGGGGGACTGGGAGCAATGACAACAGAAGAGCCGTTTCTATTTCAATGTGGGAGACCGTGCGGGCGCCGGCCGCTCCAGCTGGCATGGCCGCCGGTGGCCGGCCCGGCCGGCTGAGCCCGTGCCGGCTCGTGATTCTGTCCTGGTGGGGCCCCGCGCAAGCCGAGGAGGGGGGGAGGGAGGGAAAGGGGGAGGAGGCGGGGGGAGGCGCAACCTCGCCATCCTATTCTGGTGGGACCCAAAAAGCTAGAGACGTACCCAGGAACACCAAGATATCTACGGAGATAGGCTATGCCTTGACCCTCCTTCCCTGGATGGGAAGGAGGGTCAAGGCATAGCCTGTTTCTTAATACACACGCATTTCTTCCCTGGATGGGACTCTGTTCCATGCTTTTCTGGGCTGGCTTTCGAGCTTTTTCTCTGGCCCCTTCAAGATTTGTTCATTCTTTGTTCTGGGCTGGCCTCTCACACACACCTCTCACACAGCCACCGCCCCTCTCTTGTCCATTCCTTTGGGCTGGCCTTTCCCAGCTCCTTCCTCTGTTGTGTTGTGTTTCCGCTGTTATTCATCCTTCATGAAAAGCTGGCCAATCATAGCCATCGGCCCTCTACTGGAAGAGTCTATATGTTCTCCCTTCTACTGTAACTGCACGTTTGTCGCCACCTCCCGGGAGCTCCTGCTTCCCGGGCCGCCACACCCTGGCCCGCCGACCATTAGCTGCGGTGGCCATGGCCGCCGCCGCCATCGCCGCCGCCTGCGGCCGGCGCCCGCGCCCGCCGCCGGCGGGCCGCTTTCCAGACTTCTGCCATCCTTATCACTGTTCATTCTTTTCTGGGCTGGCGAATACACAGCCATCGCTGTTGATATGGAAGAGCTGTTTCCTTCAGTAACCCCGAGTCAGCAGTCAGCAAGTCGGAGTAACTTGCAGCTCTGCACTTGCTGACTAGAGGTTACTGAGAGCCTCCTTGTCGTCTTAGCACTTAGTCCCCTGCTTTCTGCGCCATTCGGCTCCACTTGACCTTGTCCATTCTTTTTCGGCTGGCTTTGCCAGCCCCTCTTTCTCTATGGGCGAGCCTTCTTCTTTTGGGCTGGCTTCTCCCAGCCACCAGTCAATTCGGCCGCGCTTTTCTCTGGCCAGGGGACCCACTTCCAGGCATCTCTGATCTGCGGCTGCTTAGCAGGGTTTACTGAGTGATTCGTAGCAGCTTTGCTTCGTTTTGTGCTTGCTTTCCTTAGCGCTTCCCCTGGCCCCCTACTCGTACTTTGTTCATTCCTTTTTGGGCTGGCTTGTCCAGCCCATCTTCTCTATGGGCGAGCCATTTCTTCTCTCCTCAATGGGCGAGCCCTTTCTTCCTTCCAGGAGCCTAGCATCTCTGATCTGCGGCTGCTTAGCAGGGGTTGCTGAGTGATTCGTAGCTGCTTTGTCTCATTGTGAGCTTGTTTTCCTTAGAAGAAGGGCTCGCCCATTGAGGATAGGGGCTGGAAAAGCCAGCCCAAAAAAGAATGAACAAAGTACGAGCGCTTCCCCTGGCGAGCCTTCTTCCTTCTCGTCCTTTTGTTCACTCGTTTTTGGGCTGGCTTCTCCAGCCCCTATCCTCAATGATGGGCGGGCCCTTTCTTCCTGGGCCCGCCGGCGCCCTGCGGCGTGCCACGTGGCAGCCTCCACGTGGCCATGCCGACGTGGCAGCGGCAAGCTGGCGCCGTCAGGGCCCCCGTACCGCCGCCGCGCCGGCCGCCGCGCCTCCCGCCGCGAGATGCGGAGCTCCTGGAAGGGGCGGGGGCTCTCGGCGGTCAACGGGATCCGGTCAAGGGCTGACGCGGACGCTGACGTGGGCGGGGCCCTGGGCACCCCCCCGACATGAAGTAAAGAAGCTTCTTCCAATTTGACGGCCATGGCTGTGAGAGGGAAGCCCAAAAGGAATGTACGAAGAGTTCGCAGCTCCTCGGAAGAAGGCAGGGGCTGTCAATGCCCAGCCCAGAAAGGCAAAGGGGCAATGTACAAGGTCTGGCATGAAGGCTGGGGATGGTGGGCGGCGCGCAGGTGCGCATGAAGTGAATGCGCGCAGGTGCGCATGATATGAGAGGGAGCCCAAAGCAAGCCAGTATTGTGTGAGAAGATCATAGACATCTACCAGAGGCTAAGAGCAAGCGCGGCCAGATTGACTGGTGGCTGGGAGAGGCCAGCCCACAGGGATGGACAAGGTCTGAAGAAGCCGGAGTGCTAAGGACTAAGAGGCTAAGGTAACAAAACGAAAGCTCAACTGAAGGGGGAGTCTAGTACCCAGCGGAAGGGAGGCCCGATCAAGCCAATGCACTGCCCAGGCACAAGCTTGTGCAAAGCCTGGGGCTACACAGAGCAATACTGAGGGGGCCTTAAGTAACAGTGCGAGGGGAAGCTGAAGGGAATTTCAGTATCCACGAGTGACCAGAATCAACTTTGATAGGCTAAGTCGGGAGCGGGAGGACCGCCACAGAAGTTGGTGGCATGCTATTTGCAGTCTTCCCTGGCCCGGTCAACTGATGTTCTTTCTTATCCCACTTCGGGGCCATGCTCGTTGAGAAAACGATTTGAGAGTGCGTTGAACTGCCGGCAGGTTGTGAAACAGGGCTACCCTTTTGATAGAAAGTTGCTGTGAGAGAAGATAAGCGCGGCCGAATAGACGGGTGGCTGGGAGAAGCCAGCCCAAAAGGAATGGACAAGGTCAAAAGGAGCCTAGTTGCTGTGAGAGCTTGGTGGCCCCTGTTTGTAGCGCGTTTGGGCTAAGGCTCACTCGTTGTCATGCTACACTGTCTTTGCCCCCAGAGTGGCGGGAACCCATACATCGTCTTTTGGGTCTCTTTTGGGTCAGGGCGTGCAGGGACCAGCTCTACGCCACCTACCGCTGTCTTGGTCGCTGATGCCAGATAGATTGCAAGGCTGCTGCTATCGTCATGGGCAAGGAGAAGGAGCGCGGTATTCCTGTATGACCACTTGTTCTCTGCCTCGTCGCGCTTTCGTCTGCGCTTCTGGGGCTTCCCTCTTGACCTTGTCTATTCATTTCGGGCTGGTGAGAAATGGGCAAGGCCAGCCCCAAAAAGGTCGACAAGGTCCAAGGGAAGCCCCGAAAGGATGCGGAAACCACTTGGCTGAACAAGTGGCTACTCCGGATGGCTACTTACTGATCAGACCCCAAAAGCTGCAAGTTGGCTGTTACTAGCAGCCGGCAAGATAAAGAAGCTCTTTCATGGTGGCGATGGCCCTGAACAAGCCAATCTAAAAGGCATGGATCAGGTCACAAGGGGCCCGAAAGCGCAACCACGTGACTAAGCAGTTGGTCAATGCGCATGACTATTCAGATATCCTGTAGTCAACAGCCGCAAGTCGGACTAGCTGGAAAGTAGTTACCAACTGAAAGCCTAGAGGAGCCGGCCAAAGCGCGGCCTGCCCGTAGATGCACGGCAAATGCCTGAGAAAGCTGGAGCCAAATGGAGAGGCGCATGCAATACACATGTTAAGCAATCCGGCCGCTATCAAAGCCGGGCTTCTCGCCCTGCTGCCCTCGACACCGGGTCACCAGTCGCCAAGCGAGCCACTGGAGGAGGTCGGGGGAGGACGCCTCCAAGTCCTAAATGCCCCGTGGGCCTCGTCTTCTCCTCGACGTCGTCCTCATCGACGCCTTCCAACCAGGGGCACCCACACCGACTGTGCCAGGTTGGGCGACGCATCATGCGGAGAGGAAGAAGGAGAGACACTATAACGACCACCCCCTGGGCGACCACTTCTTCCCATGCGCCATGGACATCTACGGCGGCTATGGAACGAAGTAGTCTGCCCTCCTCCATCGCCTGGCACTGCATGTTGATGCCCGCCGACGTAGTCGGGCGGGTAGCTTAGGCCATTCTAGCGTCCCGCAAGCCATCGTTGCATGTTATAGGATGAGGCTATCATTGAGTCTGCAGCGCTCCCAAGCACTCGCGATTCACCAGCGTGCTGGTCGTGCATTAGCCCAGGCTAATGGCTTCCGTGGAGGGGATTCGGCTCCTCAGTATAGCTTGTCAGATATGCATGTGCTTACTCGGGGATATTAGCGTCCCCCTTAGCCAGCTCATTACCCAGTTAACAGGACATTTGTAAGGCTAGAATTGGCCTCCCTTTCAATTTCAAGCGCACCGCGCGCCTTCCCCGTGGACGTCGAGTACCAGTAAGACAAATTCGTCCCTTATTGGGTGGTTCACGTACTTGCTCTCTTCAGGCTGCAGAAACTGCAAAAGCAATGTTGCCCAGCTCCTTGCCTTAGAGGTGTGGTTCTTACCTGTGAACACTAGCTGCAGATGCTTTATCTAGATTTGTTCGTTGAAGTTGCCATCTCCTGTCTTGCAACCATCTGCCCTAAAGGTCACCGAACGTTTGTCCGATGTAATGTATGTGACAGCTTCAATCTGCACAGTCTGGTGGAGCCCATGAGAGGTAGATTGATACACGAGTTGCCCTGCAAGAGATGTCTCAGTGTAGACTTCATTACCCTACCCTCCTCCTACCCACTCAACTGCTAGTCCTGGCACAACAGGTGCAAGATTAGGGTGAGTTGGGTTGAGCGAATAGGTTGTGCCAAACCAAGTGCATGCTGGTAAAAGACAATGGTCAAAGCCCCAGTACCATCTGGAGGCAGAGGCAATCAAATGATGCTGCGTAGGAAGGCCCCATGTCCTCCACAAGCTCTTGGTCAGCGGCGGAAATCACCGCTCTTTGACCTGCAGACCGCATGACCGCATACTGAGCTTCCCGCTGGATAAAGTGCGCCACTACTGGGCAACACAACCTAGCTCATCCCTAGCGCTTAGTACAGACCCGAGTCGGGCATTGTCTTAATGTCGAGTGGCTGCTGCGTCACTTGCTTGATGTTGACTTAGATGCAAGACGTAGATGCAGGACCCTTGTTTGCTCAAAATTGACGCAGCCTGAAGTTGCCCCACTTCATTTGTCTTCTCGATCATAGAAGAGTCAATCTGCAGATACGGACTGACACAAAAGCAAGTCAACAGAAGCTCTTCTCTGTTTCTTCCAGATGGGCGAAAAGCGAAAGCACCTGGGACAAGCCAGCATGCGCTGGTATGTCAGTACTATGTTGTCCTTCCATTAAAAGCAACATAAGTGCCGTAACGTGCCCTCCATTTGGGAGTGCTAACGATGCCGGTAACCTTTCGTAATCGAATCGTGGCTACCGTTTGGGAGTCCCAAACGGTGCCGGCTATTTTGCTACTCGGAGTGTAGCTAAGTAAGGTGCGAGGCGCTGCTTCGCGGCAGGCGCCATGGTCCGGGAGTAGCAACCGTTCTCCAGGAGTCGTGGTCTGGCAACGGCAGCCCCTTGGTATCCCTTCGTATCCCCGTTGTCAGGCCCGCCCCTCCGGAGCTGGACCTTGGAAGGAAATTTCGTGTATTTGAAACAATCGAAGGCCAGTATGGCCAAGTACAGAGGTAAGCACATCTTATGACGTAGCAGCTAGCATCTAGCAGCTACTGGAGCTGCTAGTGGAGTGAGGCAGCAGCTGTGCCAGGAGGAATGGAGGGGTGGGGGGGAGAAGAGGGCTGGAAGTGCCACGATTGGGGCCTTGACATCCTGTCCTGCTGGAGCTGCTAGAGGAGGAGTGAGGCAGCATCCATAGCAGGAGGGATGGGGGGGTGGGGAAGGATGGCCGGAAGTGCCGATGAGGGCCTTGTCGACCTGGCCTGGCAGCAGTGGCAGGAGGAGGGATGGCGGAGGGGAAAGGGAGGGCCGGCTGCTAGAGGAGTGAGGCACCAGCAGTGGCAGGAGGAATGGAGGGGGGGAGGAAAGAGGGCCGGAAGTGCCGACTGGGGCCTTGTTGACCTGTCCTGCTGGGGCTGCTAGAGGAGAAGTTGGGCAGCAGCAGTAGCAGGAGGGATGGCGGGGGTGGGAAGGAGGGCCAACAGTGCCAATGAGGGCCTTGTCGATCTGGCCTGGCAGCAGTAGCAGGAGGAGGGATGGCGGGAAGGGGAAGGAGGGCCGGCTGCTAGAGGAGTGAGGCAGCAGCAGTGCCAGGAGGAATGGAGGGGTTGGGGGGGGAAGAGGGCTGGAAGTGCCGATTGGGGCCTTATCGACCTGTCCTGCTGGAGCTGCTAGAGGAGGCCCGGAGGTGCTGCTGGCCTCTCAAGCTGACCAGCGGCGCCGGGAGCAGGGTGCTGCCCTTCCCGGTGGCTCGTTGCCTTTGGGTCTGGTGTCCTGCTACCGTATGCGACTGTCTATGTCCCTGCAGCGCTCCCAAGCGCTTGCTTTGCACCGCCGCGCTGGTTGCGCCCTTGCAGCAGCCTCTGGCTTGCGCAGCGGGGTTGCTCTTCCTCCCCTCAGCTCATCTGACTTCCTACTGCTCACACGGGGGTATTGAGGGCGCCCTATCTGCCTAGCCTTTGGCTCCGTCATGAACACCTGTATGCATCTGGCTGGCATTTCACAGCCGATTCTTTCATATCAGCAGCCGCTTTCTCTTAGAGGAGGAGTTGGGCAGCAGCAGTAGCAGGAGGGATGGCAGGGAGGGGGAGGAGGCCCGGAGGTGTTGATGAGGGCCTTGTCGGCCTGGCCGGCGTCCGTTTCAGAAGCTGCTAGAGGTATGGAGCAGCAGCAGTGGCAGGAGGGGGCGCCCAAGGGAGCCGCGGGGCCTGGCACAGCGGTGGCGGGGGCGGCGAGGAGGACTGAAGCCGCCGCCGTCGCCGTCGCCGGGTGCCACAACGGGTCGGGGGCAGAAGACCTTGGGGATACCCTCGTCACGATTACTGGGGAGGGGTGGCAGATGGACCGCTAGAAGTAGTAAGCTTTGGCCACACTCATGAGTCGGACCAATGACGCCCAGGGAGAGGCACAGCCCTGCTGCCGCCTGCTGCTTCAGCCGCCGCCACAGCCCTGCTGCTGCCGCCTGCTGCTCAGCCCGTCGCCGCAGCTCGTCGCTGCGGGCCTCGCCGCCTCTCTGTGAGTATCCTGGCTGCGCCCAATGTGGGGACAGCTACTGACCCTCAATAGATTCACCGCCTTGTGGCGGTGCCTCAGGGTAGACTTCCGCTGCGCTGTGTGCGCGTGTGTGCGCTGGCGTTCTCCTATAAGAGGGTTGTCTCTATATACCCCCATGTCCGAAGCACAACCAGCACGTCCTTACCCTAGCTGTGTGTATATGGATCGGCACAATATGTTGGTATCAGAGGAAGGTTCTTGTATTTAGCCAGTCTCGTATATATTGTGTTTGACGGCTGATAGTGCGAGGATCCTTCTGTGTTCTAGACTGAACTTCTACTTTCGACTTTAATTCTTTCCAGACTGTACATAGAGCTGTCATCGGTGAAGCACCACATGTGCAACCCTCTCGCCTTCGACATCCACGCACCGGGCTTTTGAGATGCCGAGTGGCTCTTCCCGGCGACAACTCTGTATTGCCAGGTCAGTACTTGCCTGCATAAAGCACATGTGACCGGCGGATTGCCGGCCAGTATGGCACGGAGGTGGAAGCGGTCGCGGTTGGGCGGCAAAGTCTGGCTGTATGCCAGGAGCTGGTGTTACACTCGTGGGCCCTCCCTCCTGCTGCTTGTCCAGCTTCGTGCTTTGAAGGTATGGCACACGTGCTGTCATAATTGCTGTTGGTCCTCTGATTACCTTTGTACTTGGCCACACATGGCCTCCCCATCTCTTAATACACACATATTCCTCTGATTATTACTTTGCCAGTATTGATCCGCGATATGTCTGCCGCCTCTGACTTGATCCGTCAGTGTGTGGTGTATAAGGCATGGAGCCGCCGGACTTGAGTACTTGTTCTAGCCCTCTTCCACTAGCAGGACAACCTCCTGAGGTCGAGAAGCTCACTGGCGATCTGGCGGAACTCCAGGCGCCAAGCTCGGATGGCCTGACCTCTGACGACGTGCGGTGCACTTGCGCGTCTTATGGAGCTTCAGGAGGCCATGGTCCCGTGTGGGGACCCGGCAGTAGCCTCCTTCACGGAAACGCTCTTGGAGGAAGTAAAGACAGTCCTCGCCCGTATGTGCAAGGGCGAGCGTATCTGTAAACTGAAGGCCAAGTAAGTGATTCGCAGCTGGGGCGTACCTGGCCCGCCTCTCCGGTCGAGTTCAGTGGCCAAACCCTCAAAGGTGGCCTCAACGCCTGGCTCGCGGAGATCCTTGCATATTTCGTGCAAAGTAACAGGGCGCGCAATCCCGTGTAGGTCTTGACGCCACGTACTTTTCTGGAGATTCTGCCAAGTGGTGGTTTAATGCGAAGAAGTCCTCCACCCCGGGAGTCTATAACGAGTGGGACTTCTTCATGCGGTCGTTCATGAGTATGTACGGTAAGGTGCACGCCGAATTCAATGAGCGCAACCAGTTAGGTGTCTTTCGGTTGCACACCAACGACTTCGAGGACTACAAAACGACTTCAAAGACTACGTCCGCCATTTCCATGCGCTGCTATCAAAATTCCATTGCAGGCCGATGGACAACGCGAACGTAGTCCTCGAAGTCGTTGTTGCGCATCCGAATGAATTTTAAGTCGTTGCGCGCGCATTCAACTCGGCGTGCACCTCGCTATACTTACTTATGAATGACTAGACGAAGAAGTCCCACTCATAGACCCCAGGGTGGAGGACTTCTTCACACTTTCCCACCACTGGGCAGGATCTCCGGCAGAGAGGTGGCAGCAAGACGCACACGGGATTTTGACACACTGCACGAACCATGCCAGTATCTCCGCGAGCCAGGCGTTGAGGCCAAGGATGGCCACTGAATTTGGCCGGTGAGGCGAGCCGGGTACGCCCCAGCCACGACTCCTAGAGAATGGCGCGTGCTGCGAAGCAGCGCCTCGCACCGCACCTAGCTACACCCCGTGTGGCAAACCTACCGGCACTGTTTGAGACTCCCAAACGGTAGCTACGATACAATCATGTAAGGTTACCGGCACCATTGGCACTCCCAAACGGAGGGAACGTTACAGCTGCAGTAGCGCCTTAATCCTCTCCAGCCTGGATATTGTAACAGGCTTGAAGTATGTGTACGCAATGTCTGCATGGTAACTGAAACCAAAGCCTAGTGGTCGTACGAACACAGTACCTATTGGAGTGACATGTGTAGTCAGCTCTTGTGTTCATGTACACAGCTGATAAGATTGTCCATAGCATAGGTAAATCTGCATACCATTTCTGGAGTGACAAAACCGAGGAACACTGATTTGCAAGGGAATGCTGACTTGCAGCATAATCTCATCTGCATATCGTATCGTGGATCTGCTGAGTTGAATGCTCAAATTTAGAGTGAGGGAGCTGTTTCTCTTCTGAACGTTCAGCGCGACGAGGCTTCGTGGACGGAGAACGAGGTCTATCTCCTTGAGATATGTTGAAGTGGTGTGGCTGTGTCACCACCGGTCCTTCCAAGAGCAGATCAACTGCCGGAGCAATACTTGGATGCTCAGCAGCGACAACTCAAGGTCATTCTGACCTCAAGTTCATGTACAAGGTTGATGAACTAGTAAGAGTGCAATTGTCACAAGAAAGATCAAATTCTCAATGCAGCAAAGATTCCCTATGCAATGAGATCAAGTCCACTCAGCCCAGTAGATTGGATGCAGATAAGATGCACACGTTACTCACGGAGCTCCCCTCCGACCTTCTCGCTTACATTGCCATGCTCATTGCAGAGGAGCTGGGCAATGCAATGATGTCAAGCCTTAGTGAGTTGATTGATAAGCATATCGAGAAAATGACAAGGCTCTCCACTTACATCTACCCGGCGTCTGTCAAGAGAAGGGTGGCCAGAAGCAGCTCAAGAAGGCAACGTAGAGCAGAGCAATCTACGAAGTAAGCAAGGGCAGGAGTGTCGAGTCGAGGAGGGGGAGGCGGTGGAGAAATCTCAAAGTGGGGTTAAGCGGTTGGATCATAGTAACCAATATATACTGGTCATATTCAAGAGCTTTGACGCTAGCTCAGCTTCACTTTTATTTTGGGTTGACAACCCGCAATACTGTATGCTAATGTACATGAAGGCCTATGGCTACCACATACTAATGAGTGTGCCCACTGGGGCGACAGGAAAGACATTAGGAGGCCGGTGTGCCAGCAGACGCGCAGCCAAGAGAAGCGATGACATCTTCAAGGTCAGGCATTGATAATGAAGGCAGTCCTTGTTGCAGCTCTGCTTCCCTGGGTGCACTGGCTGGTGTCAGTCACCTCTGCGCTTTCTGTGAAAATCTCTTCACAACATAATAGCGGTCGCTAGCAGAAGATGAGAAGGAAACATCGTGGAGGAGGAGGAGAGGGAGGCGGAGGAGACGGTGGAGGAGGAGATGGTGGCGGATGCGGCGGAGGCGGAGAAGGGGATGGAGGTGGGGGGCTAGGAGGGGGCGAGTGTGGTGGAGAAAGAGACGGAGGAATTAAGCTAGGCGGTGGCGACTGCGGCGGAGGTGGAGAAGGAGAAGGAGACGATGGTGGGGGCCTAGTGGGTGGCGGACTTGGTGGGGGGGGAGACTTCACTGGTGGGGGAGGGCTACGAGATGGTGGTAATGGAGGGGCCGGAGATGGCAATGGAGGCGGTGGGCTCGGTGGTGGCACTTGTGGCGCAGGTGAAGCTGGCAAAGGAGGTGGGGATTGTGGAGGAGGTCGTGGTGATGGTGGCGGTCGCGGAGACGGCGGCGGCGATGGTGGCGGTGGCGGCGGCTGGTGCAAGGGCAGGAGCTGCACCCACTGCGAGCGCGTGCAGGGCGTGCCAGCGTCCAGCACGAAGAGCATGTAGAACCCTGGGATGGCGACGAGCTGGCTTGGGGGCGGCGCTACTGTGGCTGTGAACTGTTGCATGCCTTGGCTTCCAGGGCTCAGCTGGTAGAGGCAAGCCACAGGACTTCAGTCACAATGTTAACAACGAGGCTTAGCGCAGATTGTATTGCAGCCATGCGACAGCAACATTCGGAATAAGCCCGGCTACATACGAGGTTGAAAAGCTCACCATGACATTAGAGAGGTCAAGCCAGATGAATGCCTGCCCCATCACGAGTGAGTGAGTTGAGTGGCCCGGATCCAGGATAGCAGCCTGGAGACTGCTGGCGGTTGCCTTCATCTCCACAAGGCCGCTTATGCTGAAAGGCTGCCCATAAGTGAAGGAGCTCGGATAACTCGTTAAGATAGGCTGCACCTTGCCGCTTGTGAGGTAGGGTGGCGAGAAAGCCTGCAGATCAGTGAGCCTTTGGTCAGTACTGTGGCAGTCTTCCCCACCTCTTCGAATGGAGCAGGGAGCTTGAGACGGCGAACTGTCAAATACCTGCAAGGTGAGGTCCGTTGGATATATCCCCACAGATGTGATGTTATTCCCATTGTTGGGATTGCTGCCAGCAACCAAGACCCTGCCATCAACAAATGTTGTGGCGACTGTGTGATAACCCCTTGCCTTAGTGGCATTGGCCTGCAGTTCGCGCATTCGGCTGCCAACACTGTTGCCTGGCATGTAGAGCACTGGGAAGAAGTTAGGCGAACCCATCCAGTTCTGTGTCAGGTGTGCCTGCACAGATGACAGATGAATTGTGAGCAGCAATTTTAAGGGTCCTGCTAAAAGCTCGACACATCCATTGGCTCTCAGCAGTATTTTGCAGTTGTTATGTCAAGAGATTTGAGCCTACTGCAAGGCTGGGCAATTCGTTGAAAACTTTCACGGCAAAGAATGACAGCCAGAGACACTCGGTAGCTCCAATCAGATCAGTAGAGAGCTGAGGATAGGAGAGCTATTTAGTAGCTGGCAAAGGGTGCAGAGCTGCCGGTAGGTACCCGTCCTGCCTTTGCACCACAGCTCAGAAGAAGTGTGCCGTCTGCCAGGATGTTGAGTGAACCCAGAACACGTGGCGTAGGCATGACCTCCACCTCCCATTGAGCAGAAACACCCAGACTGGGGCTGATTCTCCCGCAGTTATCTGATGCAGGCACGAGCCCACTCTTGGGTGGATTGCCAGGGTTTTGCAACGCACCGGAGCTGTCGCTGGTCCCACCACATATGAGAACTTCAGACAGCCACCCATTCTGCACGTCAACTCCACAGTAACAATCAGACATTGGCGGCAAGCTTGACCTTCTGATGAGCCTGAGAGAGGAGCAGCGCTGCAGGGGAGTTGCTGAAGGACAGCAATTGTGTACAACCGTGGAAAAGACCTTACCGTGGACGAGAGAGGGAGGACTGCAGAGGATGCTGAGAAAGGGTAGTTCCGCGAGTGGCCAGGGTAAGGCATGTTGGGTAGATTGACGAAGGAATTGTTGTCCGTGTCCAGCAGCACACTCGACGTGTTCGAGAGGATGAAGAGCTGCCAGCAGTCACAATATTGCGCAAGCCTCAAAGCTGGTCCAATCTTCTACATGTGCACCTTATCCAGCTGTCCACGGATCAATATACAAGCATCATCTGGGAGCGCTGGCACTGCTTGCATCTCAAGTGCAGGTGCTTGCCTTGCTGGTGGAGGTTCCGACGCTGATGAGATGGACAATAGGGTACGAGCTAACGTAATAGTACGCCATGCTGGGGGCGTTGAGGAGAGATAGGTTGTAGCTGGTGTCCCCAGATTTAGCAGGGAAGTACTCGTAGCTGCAGCAGCAGCGGCAGCATTGTCAACAACCAGCAGCACGCTGCTGCTGCCACAATCGCCACATCATTGGCATCGAGCCTGCGTAGCGGGCAATTGCATGCAGTCCCGCAAGGTGAGAGCACAGAGGCAAGCAGGGCAGAAGGAGGAGAAGTCTGCTCTCTTAGAGAGGAGCGAGCAGAGTCACACCTGGGGATGGCTGTGCGGCCTGACTCGTCAGTCATGCCCGGCAGTTTCTCAATGTCGTTGCCACCAACGACAACGATTCGCCCGTCAGCAATACGCTGTACTGAGGGGTACCACCGGCCTGCAACAAGCGACGCAACGCGCATCCAACCGCAATGGTATGCTGTGCACGGCTGGGATGTCGGATTGAGGAACTGCAGTCCGAGGTCACCGCCAGCAAGCTGTCAGCAAGCTTATGTTGTTTGCTGAAGGCCCTTGCTCAGCTTAGCGAACTCAAGGGAAGCTGCTAATCAGGAGGCAAGCATGCGGACAGGCAGCAAGCTAGCAGCTGGTGTCCTGAAGTCTGCCTCGCTCAGCCTCGCCGCTCAACAGCACGCCCAGGCCTTCTAAGCAGCGCTAGTGAACAGCGAGCCGTGCTGCGGCATGCTGCACCTGGACGTAATTGGCGCCTGGCGCAAAGTTGCCTCCGGCTGTCATCACGGTGCCATTCTCGAGCTTCGTGCCGCCATTGCAAACAAAGTCAGAGTTGCAATACGTGAACTTGGTGGTTGTCCCGTTGTTCCTGCACAGGAAGTGGCGGCGCTGACTCTCTGTCAGATGCTTGTGCCTGCGCCGTGCTGTGTGAGGAGCGCCAGTGACAGTGGGGTCTGCGGCAGCACACAGACCCGGTGACAGTGTACTCGGAGTTGGTAGCCGTGTTGTTGGATCCGGGGTACTTGGGGTAACCCGGAATGTGGAAGTATATGAACTCGAGCACGTCGAAGCGGTTGACGACAACATGCACGGGCGAGTATCCCAGGTTGGAGTCGATCACTGCCCACGAGCCCTCTGTGCTCAGGACCTGCAGCGCAGCCCATGCTCGCGCCGGACGAGTGTCACAGGGCTGTCTCTGGGCACCCATTTCCAAGCCAGCAGGGCACTGGCAGAGGCGAAGTGAGGCGTGGCCGCATTGGCTTGTGGCAGTCAGCCGCCAGCCGCTACAGCCAGCCCCCTCCATCGCCCAGCAGACCCACGGTTGCTCGGGAGAGCCCGAGGAGCGCGAGCGAGGCACCGAGGCTGCGCCGGAGCTGACCTGCGCGCCGGCGGGCCGCCACGCGACGAGGGCTGCGGCCAGCAACGGCAGCAGCATCGCCGCCGCCGCCGTCGTGGGAGGTCGCCGGCCCATGGCCGCGCTGCGGCGATGGCGGCCAAGGGCCGTCCTCGCAGGTGGCGTCGAGCTGTGGCCAGCAGTCTGCGGGCACTGAGCTGTGGGCGAGGAAGTGGAGGGCCCACTCAGCCAGCCTTCCGCCCTCCTCTACCTGGCTTCCCCCCCCCTCTTCTTGTACTCTGTTCATTCTTTTTTGGGCTGGCTGTTCCAGCCCATATTCTCAATGGGCGAGCCCTTCTATCCCCCCCCCCCCCCCCCCCCCCCTCTCTCTCTCCTCTCCTCCTCCCTCCGCAGGCCCCCGTCCTCGAGGAGAGAGAGGAAGTGAGCTCCTCCCAAGCTTCGCTGAGGGCTTCATTCCCTCGCCATTCTCCCAAGCGGGGGCTGTGTGAGAAGCCAGCCCAGAAAGGAATAGGCAAGAAGACGAGAAACAGCTCATCCACATCCATATCAACAGGATCAGATGAAGCGAAGCGGGACATATCAGGAGGGGGCGGAAGGCGAGCCCGGAATGAGCTGGGCAAGGCCCGAAGGAGGAAGAAGAAGTGATCTTTCCGAAGGAACCCAGTGAAGAAGTGGCACTCCCAATGGGGGCAAGGGCTGCGAAAAGCCAGCCCAAAAAGAATTCACAAAGGTTCAGAAGGGCCTAAGAGCGGTGAGCAGCTACAAAGGGGCCTGAGGATGCAATGGTAAAACAGGGGGAGGATGCGGTCGCCTGCGCCGCTCGGGCAAAAGAGATCAAGTACGCCGACCATCCACCGGAAGACGAGTTCTTCCCGTTGGCAATTGACATCCATGGGGCACTGGGCGCTGCTTGGTGGCTTGAGCTACTTAACCAGCTCGCCCGCCACGCAATCGCCCGTCGCTTCCATGGTGAACCGGTAGACTTTCCTGCAGCCGGGTCGCTGGCAGTGTATCGCATGCGCTTGGCCGTCTC
>WELB01000067.1:13748-27403 GCA_009602725.1 Spirogloea muscicola | reverse complement strand
CCTGCGGCCGCCGCGCCCGCGCTCGAGCGCCTCGGCCTCGGCCGCCGCCCGCCGGGCGAGGGCCCGGGCTTCCTGGCGGCCTTCCCGGGCCTCACCGAGCTCCACACGGTTCGGGAGTGGGACTCGAGCGCAGACCTTGCTTCCCTCGAGCACACGCCGCGCCTCCGGCGGCTGACCCTGCAGAGCTTCAACGGCGCGGCCGTCGCCCACAGCGGCCTCACTCAGCTCACGGCGCTCGAGAGCCTGGCCCTGCTCAGCATGGAGGTGGGAGGTGAGCGACGGCGCCAGCCCTCTGCGCGGCCGTTTTCTCATGAGCATCTGCACCGCAAGCATACAAACATGAAGAAGACTGTAGCTACACTGGCTGCAGGGCAATGCCTGGTGTTTGCAGAGGAGCCCTGACTTTCAGCGTCCTGACAATGCAACACCACGTGCTGGCAGACGAGGACGTGCGCATCATCACGTCATTCTGCCGCCGCTTGACGTCTCTGAAGCTCTCTCATCTGCTTTTGTATGGAGAGCGTGGTCGAATCTCAACATTGACAGACGAGGGCTTGCGTTATGTGGCGAAACATCTACTGCTGCTCCAGGTGCTCGAGCTGGAAAGCATCAACAACATCACGGCCTCTGGGGTCTGTCAGATTGCAGCCAATTGCCGCCACCTTCAGAGTGTACAGTTGAGCGGGTGCCCAGAGCTGTCAACAGAATTGCCGCTGAGAATACTGGCAGAGCGCCCCTTCCTCACCAAGCTGGTCAGTGATATATTCTGGGTCAAGCACTTGCGTGACGAGCTGCAGGAGCTGCCTGGTCTGGCACACCTGGAGGTAGTATCTTTGTTCCTGGCATCTGGTGAATTTGTTGGAGAGCCAGATGTGTTAGGTGCCTTCATCACCTCTTGCCCGCTTCTGCGTGATCTCTCCCTGGAAGGTCCAGTGAATGGTTGGAATGACAGAAGACCGCAAGGCTTGGACGAGCTGTTACCCAATAGCAGCAGCCAGATGAAATTTGTCACTACGCTCACCTTGAGGAATTGGCGCATCCACTGGCCACATCTGCTAGGGTTCCTCTTGAAGTGCACCCCAAGTTTGCAAGCACTCCAGCTTTATGGAGTCAGCTTAGATGAGGGCACTATTCCGCACCACCACAAGCTGCCACTGCTGCGCTCCCTTAAATGCTCGCTCCTACCAAGTGACAAGCAAATGGAGCAGCAGTTCCTGTCCTTTGGAGAATGGTGCCCAAGTCTCACGTCCTTGAGCATCCTTGGCTCTAAATCTGCGTCGGCCTCTTTTCATGGCAGCAAGATGTTGGTGGAGATGCTCAGCAATCTCAGCTGTCTGGTTGGTCTTGAGCTTGAAGCTCCTGGATATGTTACAGATGATTGGGCTTTGGATCCAGATTATTATGTTCCTGACCATTTGGATGCATGGAGCGGCCTTAAGCTTGACTCTGTCAGGAGTCTCTCCTGCCAGCAAATGTTCGCCCAACACGTGCATCACTTGATCAGTGCTTGTTCGCAGTTGCAGGCACTGCACGTGCAGAGATGCTACGTATTTGATTTGACTATTCTTCTTGATGATGTACTCTCTACCCGCCCAAACATTTGCGAGATCGGCGTAGGTGCTTCTCGCGATTTCTTGGGGTATAGAGTCCCGCTCACTAATTCTTCCACCACGAGCTGCTTAGACTTCTTTGACTCACCTTGGCGGCTTTCAAATGTTTTCAAGGGTTCGCCTAAATATGTGGACATGTATCATGTCCATCGTGATGGCAACCTCGACTCATAATGTCGATAACTTGCTTTGTTTTCCACGGACTACGAATCTGCTACCAGCATGTGCCCATGCAAAGGAACAAGGTCCGAAGGGGCCAGCAGGCGCAGGAGTGTGAGTTCCTTGATAGAAGAATTGCAGCCATTAGAGGAAGGGCTTACCAATCAGCGGACTGCACACTTCTGGGAAAGGGTCATGGAGTCAGGATGGAAACGGCAGGTTCGAAAAGCAAGTGGCTCTGTCAAAAGGGGCGAGGGCTGTGAAAAGCCAGCCCGAAGAGAAGACGAGTTCCGAAGGGGGCTGGAAAGAAAAATGGAAGTGCTCGCCCATACAGAAGGGGGCTGAACAAAGCCGGCCCAAAAAAAATCGACAATGTCCAAAGCCAAAGAAAGAGGAGCCGGAAAGGAGAAAGTGCGCGCCCATAGAGAAAGGGGGCCAGCAAAGCCAGCCCAGAATGAATGGACAATGTCAAAAGCCAAAAAAAACAAAAGGGCTACACTACAAAATACAAGACGATGCATAGGGAAGCTCAGTACCCGCGAGTGAGCAACAGAAGAAAGGGCCTCGCCCATTGAGGATAGGGGCGGCTGGACAACATCAGGTCTGAGTAGCTCGCCGCAGGGAAGGAGGCACAGCGCTGAAACACACAGACGACCCGGTCGTCAGTCGTCGGTCGTCCCAGCTGGCTTGCCTGGAAACGTCGAGTCCACGGCGGCCCGTCCCATCCAAGCTCCTTGGTGCTGTAGCCGTCAGATGATTAGTGATCCAGCGGCTGACGTCGGGCTATAAGCCACGTGACCGAACCGGTCACTAGCCGTCCGATGCGCTGCCCCGAGCGGCTCATCGTGCCCGTCCGCAGAGCGGCCCGGTTAGCGAGAGCGTCCCCCTCGGGCGCGGGAACTTAGCGAGAACGCGCGTCGCTAGCAAGCCGCTTGCTTGCGGGCAGCAACTACAGACGGACCGGAACGGGTCGACCCATGGAGAGGCTCGTCGGGGTCCCACGCATCACGCCTGCCTTTCCCGGTCCCGTGCTAACTTACCGCTAACACCGCCGTCAACCGCCCAACCACTTGCTTCCCCAGCCTTTCCCAGCCGCCCCGCTCTCTGCGCGTCCATCGCCAACGCCGCCGCCGCCGCCATCGCCGCCGCCGCCGCCGCCGCCGCCGCAGCATTTTCCGCGAGTCGCGGGCGGCTCTCAGGAGCGCCGAGGGCGCCGTGCTAGCGCAGGGAGGCTCGGACATGGTGAGCGGCGCTTGTCCTGGCCACGCTCCCCGGCCTGGTCGCCATGGCCCTGGCTTCCAATGCATGCGTTGCATGCCGCCTTGCTGCCCCTCGCACGGCCTGCGCGCCATGTTCTGCCATAGCTTGGCGAGACGGCAGTGATGGCCGTGCTCCGGACGCCGTCGCGAGGTTGGCTTCAATGGCTCGCCAGCTGCTCAGCGAGCATGACGGACGCCGTAGCTTGATTCCTTGATGCCCTGCCTGACATGCGGCAGACGACCACCGAGGAGACGCCGCTGGTGCCTCCGACCTCGGACGCGACTGCGCCGTCGATAGACACGCCGCTGGCGGCTCCGAGCGCCGGGGAGCACAAAGAGCCGGTCGTGGACACCACGAAGCAGGACAAGAAGAGCTTGAAGGAGATGGCCAAGGATCTCAAGAACAAGATCACGATGAGCAAGGAGGAGAAGAAGGTGCAGAAGGAGGCGAAGAAGGACGAGGAGAAGACGAGCAAGATGGTACACACGCTTGCTGCAAGGCCGCACTAGGGAATTCCGAGTTGCTGCCTGCTGCTGTTCGCCAGTATCAAATGGAGACTTGCAAATTTTCATGTGCTGAGAAGTCTGATAATCTTCTCAAGATGAGCCACTGATGGTAGGGAAATTACATGTCGCAGCAGATACTTCGATCTGGCACTTCACTGAGTACCCAGCTCGACTTTCTGTGCCAAGCAGGACAAGTTGAAGCATGCGGACGTGAACAAGCTCAGGGAGAAGGTGGACAAGTACGAGAAGAAGCTGAAGAAGCTGGAAGAGAAGATGCGGGAGCGAGAGGAGCAGCTCAGGATGGCGCGCGAGCTCCTGAATAGTAAGCGGGCCGAAGCTGGGGAGGACACCCCTGCCCCAGTGGTTTCAGTTCCAATGACGCCAGTTATAAATGAACCCACGCACACGATCCCCGAGACGGCCGTAGTCTAAGCGCGAAGTCTCACAGGCGTCTTAAGTGTAGACTTCACTGGCAACCTCCTGTTTACAGGTACTGTCAAGCTTGATAGAGTCAGGCTGATGGAGGGCCTTCTTGCACACTCTGCTGTACATATTTGCTATTGACTTCGCAATTAGCTATTGTTGGCTGGCCAGAGGCAGACATGTGCTGTGTCTGTCAATGGTAGGACCCCACAGGCGGGCACCTCGCTGCCGCGCAATCTGAGTAGCTGTTGTACGACCTGCAAGTGAGGGCCTGCCATTTTCTGGTCTGGCAGCAGTGGTCTGGTCCAGCTGCTTTGACAAAGCCATAGGTACTTAGGTGATTAGCTGGTCTGTATACTGGGATGGCAAAACAAGTCCAGGTATAACATGCAACCTCCCCAGGGCAGGAAGGAGGTCAGCAAAAAGGGTCAACATTCACAGCTGCCACTGCTGCCTTTGCCATGACGTTTCACCCGAACCCTGTAAACAGTAGCATGTCTACCACGTCCATCATATCCGCTGCTGCCTGCCTAAGTGTAGCGTGCTTGAGCCCGACCATTAGCACTTCTAATAAAGACAAATGCCCAGATACTTGCCCTTCCACTTCCAATCTTCCTATGTTTCAAAATGTGAGCATCAACTGATAAGGGCCTAGAAGCCAGGAGAGAGGAGAAAGCAGAGGATGGCTCCTATCATAATCAAATCAATTGCTCTTTACTCATGCCCTCATATTGGCCCTTGCGGCCTCTCTTGTACTTTAATGACACCATGTAGAGACTCTGTCCTTTGAGGGAGTTCGAGGAGAATCACATGGAATTAGCAATTGCGGATAGCATAGCTGAGCACAGGAAGAAGGGCCTTGGACATATGTTCTCATGTCAGCTTGCCTCTTTCTACTGATACGATTCATAGCTCCTCGAAGTTGGTGGGGACCTCACTTGCATGCCAAGCAGCTCCTGCAAAGAGATGACATTTAACGACGCACGCAAGTACACACCAAAGTCCTTCATAAGACGACATGTATATTGTATCTCAGACATTTTTAAGTGAGATCGTGCCAATTACAAGAGCGTTATTGTTGGGACGACGCTCACAGAGGAGAAGTGGTTGGCCACGCTGCTTGCTAATCCTCAGCCCTTGAGAATGAGGGATACCCACTCATGTGTCTTCAACTGCTGCATGCCGACGACTCAATCTAATTAGCAGACAAATCTCAGATGGAGGCGATGAATTGTTGTGATGTACTTCCAAGAAAGTAAGAGCTCTTCCAAGTGACTGCAGCAGCAGTGGCTCTCCGCCATTGGGAGACCTGCTGCTACAGGCGGCGCCGCCAGCCGTCGAATCATCGCTTGGCCACCCCCGAAGAAATTCAGTCAAAGGCAATGGCTGAGCGTCCCCTGGCTGATATCTTCGTCCTCGTCCTTCACACTCCGGCTCCTTCAGACCTTGTCCATTCCTTTGGGCTGGCCTTTCCCAGCCACCAGTCAATCTGGCCGCTGTCAAGCAATGGCTGTGAGAGGCCAGACCAAAGGAATGTACCCAACAAAAACAATGTTAATGTACAAGGTCTGGAAAGCACGTCTCGAGGCCCGGGAGCACGTCTCGAGGCCCAAGACAGGCGCCTTGCACGTTGCGGCCCCATCTGGCCGCTGCAAACTCACGAGTAGCTGCAGCATAGCCGCCTCTACCACGGCGGTGTCAGTTGCCCTCGCTCGGCGTTCTGGCCGGCATGCGAGCTGCCTGTCCTCTTGCCTTGCTGCATGCGCCGCAGCTTCTGCCAGACCCATGGGAGGTCTGGGTGCTGTGAGCTCTGCTTCTGGTGCTTCGCCCAACAGCGTCAACTTGGGTCTACCTCCCATGACCCCAATGAGCGCGACGACAGCCAGGGGAGCCGCTCGGTGTCACTGCAGGAAGGATGTGCCATGAAGGACCGCCAGCAAGAGATGAGCAAAGAGCGGCAGTAAGGGAAGCCAAGACGACAGAGTGCTGCGAGCACTGAGCATGAGGTCGTTGTGACTCAGAACGTTGCGTCCCTCCTCCGGAATTAGGAGCTGCGTACAGTCATACCTTGTTATAGGCACGTCCGCCGGATTGGCGAAAATATGTGACTATGTCGAGGTGTGCTTGTTCGTTGTAGAGGCACTATTGCCCCCAAATGTGCTTCTACCGTGACAATCAGCAAAATATCAGATTATATTTAAAAATGGCTTTTTGAATTTAGGGTTAGGGTTAGGGATAAAAAAACTAGACCCTAACCCTAGACCTAAACCCCAAACCCCACACCCTAAATCCTAACCTCAACCCTAATCCCTGTAGAGAATATGAGAGATATGTTGATTTGTTTTCCTATAGGCACTTCTAGTGGGAAAATCTGCCCCGAAAAACTGTGCCTGTACATACAGGCACGTTCCTATATCGAGTCACATTTGCCTGGGGAAAAAAGTGCTTCCCGCAAAATGGTGCCACTATCGAGGTTTTGCCCTAATGTGCCTATATCGAGAGGTGCCTATAACAAGGTATGACTGTACACCACCTTTGTGCAGACACGCGCGACTCCCAGCCACTTGACGATTCTCAGTGCCACAGCGCACGGCCGACACCATGCCGGCCTCCAGCTTGTTGCGGAATGTCGACTTCTCGGCCGGGGCAGAGGGCTGGTATGCACTTGGAGAGGGCCGCTCGGGCAGCACGCTGTCTGTGGAGACCAGCGGCAACGGCGCGCCGTCCATTGCCGTCGTCTCAGGTGCCCCACCCCGCTTCACAGAGGCCTCCGATGCGCCTACTGAGCTGTCAGGTCCAAGGGATCTGCAAATTGAGGTCCAGGGTTCAAGTCGTTGCTCATCTCGAGCGCGTGCAGGAAGGCGGAAGACATGGCACGGCCTGGCGCAGGACACAGACACTGGCGGACTGGCGGCCGGCGAGCAGTACCAAGTTGAGGCCGAGGTTCGTGTACAAGGCGGCCTCGAGCAATCCGTGACCGTGCTCGCTACCATCGCTCTGAAGGACGACAACGGCTCCTCATCTTATGTCAGATTGGGCCGCGTAGTGGCAACGGTCGGCAAATGGGTCGAGTTGCGTGGCACGCTGGGGCCGCTGCCTGCTGTGCCGCCGGCCGCCACCGTGTATCTCGAGGGACCGCCACCAGGCGTCGACCTCCTCGTGCGGCGCTTCCACGTCGTGCGCCCTCTGCCGGATGCAGTCTCGTCGCCCTCGCCCAGCTCATTAGCGCCCAAGGCATCGCCTCTACTGCCATATGCGAAACATGTAACCCTGAAACCTTAAACCCTAAGCGCTGAACCCTAAACTCTAATCCTAAGCCCTTACCGTAAACCCGAAACCCTTAACCCAAATTCTGTGGTGATCACATCCAATATTAAGCAGGCTCTACAATCAGTCCCTACAGTTGACATTTCAAGCGTGCTAGTTATGTCAATTATCACAAGCTGAAAATGATCTCCTCATTGTGGCTATCACTATCTGCCTGGCTGGTTACAGGCTTGTCGTCTCTCACTGTGTCCTCCCGCCTCTGTCGCAGTACGGCGTGGATGTTGTGATGAATGGAAGCTTCGAGATGGGCACCGCCGAGTGGCAGACCATGGGTGGCTGCGAGGCACTCAGTGTCGTTGACGCCGCTGCCGTCGCAGGGCAGGATCTCGGCAGCAGCCTACCCATGGGTGCGTGCAGAACTTGTAACAAAGCACTCGTTGTGCAGGACCTTAAGTACGCTCCGCAGTAATATTCGTGTACCTCTTATAGTCAGTTGGTTGGATCTGCTCATTACTACTAATTGCAGACAAGAGGACGTTTGCAGTGTTGGAGCCCTCCACGACTTCGTCACGCCACTTGCGTCCATTAGGCAGCATGACTCGCAGTCCCGGCAGGCACAAGCAGCTGGGACAATTGCAAGCTGAGAAGGCCGACACCTATGCATGCATGCAGGCCGTACCCTACGGGTCAGTGGCAGGCAGGCGACGTGGCAGGGGCCGGCCCAGGATCTCACATGCCACGTGCACCCGCTCCTCGCATACCGAGCCTCTGCGTGGGTCTCCGTCAGCCCCGGGCATGGCCCGCAGGTGGCCGCTGGACACAGTCAATGGGGCAGTCCTGACGTTTATGACGAGCAGTAATACAGTGAGCTCCATGGCTTGACAATACATGGCTTCCTCAGAACATGGACATAAGATGGAGAATATGGGGTTAAAGTATGGCCACTCCTGACTGTTGGGCTGCATTTCTTGATGCAGCACGTCAACGTGGCTCTCATCGTCGACACAGTTCCTGGGGGCTGGGTGAATGCCGGCCAAGTGGAGGCAGTCCCGGGGAAGTGGAAGCAGGCAATTCGCGACCGATTCACCGCATTCTCTTGTACATTCAATGCTCTCACTCTTGTGGAAGTGCTGCCTGGATTTACAGATTACCTCTCGATTGCAAGTTTTCAAGAATCACATACAGGAGTAGCCTCGCATGCCTGACCTGCTTAGTCTGCTGATCAGGTACACGGCTCGTTCCGCTTGGGCGCTCATTTTGGACTGGCAAAGCTATACATCCAGGGCCCGGCGCCGGGCGTGGACCTCTTTGTTGCCCGGGTCTCGGTAGTTGCTGAAGACCGATTAGCAAGACGGCGGGAGCTCCAAGAGAGGGCCGCAGAGGCAGGCCGCCTGTTTCAGACTCTGCTATCTTGTGCTCAGATGGCCATACTTTCCCTGACATAGCCCAACATGAACCAGGATGTAAATCTATCCCGCGAGTCCTTGCTTCCTAGGCGCTACTCAAGTCTGAATCCTTATGCAAAATTCACATCTTAATGGCCTGCATCAGCCAATCTCATGCTGTAAGCTATTGTGGTCAATGCTTTTGAGCAGGTGCGCCAGCGGAATGTGCTGCTTCACGTGACAGACGCGGTGGGACGGCCAGTGCACGGCGCCCGCTTGACTATAAACCAGACGCGCAACAGCTTCCCCCTCGGGGCCTGCCTGAGCAGGGCAGCGCTTGACAGCCCCGAATACCGCCAGTTCTTCCTCGATCACTTCAACGTGGCCACACTTGAGAATGAGCTCAAGTGGGCATCCGTCGAGGTGCGGCCCTACTGTGCTACGGGTTTGCTGCTGCGCTTCCTGATTGGGTTTGCTAACACTTTCGGTCAGCATAGAGTCTGACATGAGTTTTATAAGAAAGTGCGAGTCCTCAAATCTAAATGTAGAGTTAGTTTACGTATTTTTCAGGGAAGCCCGGGCGCAGTGGACTTCCAAGCAGCTGATTTCATGATAGGCTGGCTGGAGAAGCACAAGATCCCCATCCGTGCCCACTGCATTTTCTGGGAGGCTGAACAGTGGGTGCAGGTACATATGTAGATGCCTTGATGAAACCATGGTGATTGTTGTCAATTCGAAGAGCATGCATGTGGCTCAAACTCAGTAGCAAGGCGTACAATGCCTCACACTTGAGCAGCTTTGCTCGTGCTTATGCTGATGATCTTCTGATAGATGAATACTTTGATGTGTCTATGCGGATAAAACGTATGCATAAGCCTTCTATACCAAATTGATGCCATAGCTCTCTCATGTTTTGGCTATCTCCCTCCAGATCACTTGTGACACGCTGCCATTCTTTGTGGGCCTAGGACTGGGTGAAAGCGCTGCCTGCGCAGGAGCTTGCTGCCGCAGTGGAGAAAAGGTTGCTCACGCTGCTGCAGAGATACCGAGGCAAGTTCATACACTACGACGTCAACAACGAGATGCTTCATGGGAGCTTCTATGCCAGCAGGCTGGGGCCAGCAGCACGAGCACACATGTTCCAGGTCAGCAGACGTCCTTCTTTCTTACAGTCATAACACTGTTTCAGTGATCAGGAAGTTGCAAAGTGCGGAGTAGTCATCTCGAAACTGCCAAGGAAGCCTCAACCATATGAAGATGTAGATTTTTTGCGAAGATGGTTGTAAACATAGTCATTCTATTAATCATACTGGCATCTTTCCAGTAAGAGACTAGGTCCAGAAAAGTGATTCTGGGGTTGCAGATTACAGCTCTGGTGCATGAAGGTCCTTGACAGCGGCTTTGCTCGACGAACTTATCGACGCCCTGTTGTGGTCCTGCAGAGGTGCAAGCAACTGGACCCACAAGCCAAGCTGTTTGTCAATGACTACCACGTGGAGGACGGCGAAGACTCGGCCTCCACACCCGACAAGTATGCCGAGCACGTCAAGGGCCTAGTAGCCGGCGGCGCTCCAGTGGACGGGCTTGGCCTGCAGGGCCACATAGCCGTGCCCATTGGCCAAATCATAAAGCAGGCAGGCTCATACACACTACAAAACCCCAGTCCTTCTCATGAACTTGGTCTGGAACCTCAGATCTTGGACCCTCGTCCCTTGACCTTGAAAGCCACTGTGCTGTGCATCTGTTGTGATTGCACTTGCTTACTGACGTTGAGACAGCGGCGCATGCACTTAAGTATAGGACACTCGAAGCCCATGGCAATGTCGATTCATGGCAATATGCCGTGTTTAGGATCAGTAAGAGGTGCAGTTTTGGAATGCTTGCAGGCACTGGACACGCTCAGCGACCTGCAAATGCCTATCTGGTTCACAGAGGTCGACGTCGTGCACGCTGACGAACACGTGCGTGCCGACGACCTCGAGGTCGTGCTTCGGGAGGCATTTGCGCATCCTGCGGTCGAAGGCGTCGTCCTGTGGGGCTTCTGGGAGGCTGCAATGAGCCGCCGCGATGCCCACCTCACCAGCACCGACTGGCAGCTCACGGAGGCCGGGCGGCGGCTGGAGAAGCTCCAGGCAGAGTGGCTGACGACCAATGTGACTGGCGTCACGGACTCTGCAGGTTGCTTCCGCATGCGTGGATATCATGGGCAGTATGTAGTCCATGTGAACGACATCGGTGGCTCTCCCCTCTTATCGCAATATGTCACCGTTAGTGCTGCCAAATTGGCTGAGGATGTGCAGAAAGTAGACATTGTGATTTAGAAATAGTCTATAAGGCCAGGCCCACCTGAATGTCTGCAGTCAATGGCAGACAGACATGATCTGCTATGCCTAAGCTGCTACACTTCTTCTTCGGACCTCACTATGTATGGCGCAGTGCAGCGCTTCATTGAGGCCTTCAATGTGCAAATAAGCACACAATTAGGCCCACAGACAAGAGCTGCTTGCCAGCACAATCTAGACTGAGTCTAGCAAGACCAGCACCAACATCAAATTGTGCTGCCATCAAAGCCAACTACTCATCTGCCGTCTGCAAGAGCTTCTGGCAACTTGAGCTCCAGACACAAGGTCAGATTACGACAGGATTAGCAGCAGCTGCAGGTGGGCCTGCAGTCAGCTTCCAAGGGGTAGTGGGGAGTAACTGAGATGCCAATTCAAAATTTGCTTTCTGTTGCTTCTAAAGAGGATCTACTGATCTTCATACATGTCTGAATTGATAAGTTACACAAGGCTCTACAAATGGGTCTCCAAGTGGGGTTTGACTTTTGGAGGTCCTAGCTGTCAGAAACGGCTGAGGCCTGCCGGCCTCATAGCCGCAGGCTCTGGAGCGCAACTTTAGCGGCCAAAGTTGCCCGGCTCTGCTCTGCGAACTCTGTGACGAGCGCCAGCCGCTGGAGGCTGTCGACCGTCTCCATCGCCTCCAACCGGCGCTGCAGCAGCTTGTGCAGCTCTCCTGCGGTCGCACCTGGCCCAGCGGCGAGACCATTGAGGCAACGAGAAAGTGCGATTGTGAGCTATGCAAGAGGCAGACTTGAATAGGTCCACCCTATGTGTGTTAGACACATTAGCGCAAAAAGGACTAAGAGAGCAGATGTCAAGAAGCTGTATGATCAATTTGCAGGACCCTGATGGTCAAGTGTCTGGCAGCTCCATAGTTGCCCCAAAGGCACACTACGGGTATAGTTGGCGAGGCCTTTGCTTCAGACCTGTGACCGGCTGCAGCGCGGCAAAGGCGACACGCTCGGCAGGGCTCGAGTAGTATGCCGCGGCGTCCACCTCAGCCTTGTCGGCCCACAGCAGAGCACGCTCCAGCGGCGTCTGCAGCACCTCATTCTGGTCGCTCTGCATGTAGCAGCCCACATGATTGGCATCAAGTGACAGTCAAGGAGTTATCGTGTTCGGATCAACTCTCACTTGTGGAGATTGGACTTAGAACCTGCTAGTAGATTTAGAGCCTGGGATTGCAACAGCCTCCGTGGCACACCTTCAGCTTGATTTGCAGCAACTGGATGTCCGCCAGCGTGCTGCGCAGGTGCCCAAGCGCTGCCGATACAGCTGTCGCGTCTGCAGGCTCGTCCCGCACTGGAACGACGCGGCCCCGCAGGAACGGCTCCAGCTGGTGGCGGCAGCGGAGGAGCGGCGGCGTGCTGCGAGCGCCTCAGCACGCTACCGCTGCCTGCTGCAATGCCGCCCAACAACAACTATGTGCCTCGATACATTGCTAAGGAAGCTATAAGTATTGATGAGGAGCCCAAAAAGGAGCTGTCGTCAGATGCGGTGGGTGTCGACCACGCGGGATGTGGCGTCCGGCACCTGCGTCACGCCCAGGAGCTTGATGCGGCCAATGCCCCGGACTGTTACCAGCGCGCCCACAGTGAGCCGCCGGACCTACAAACAACAGGCATGTTAGCAATGCGTGGTCAAATGCTTGGCCCGCTTTTCCATCAGCAGGTAGGCCTGGACATGGCACAGAAATTAGAAGCAGAGGCACCGATGAAGAGGCCCGAGATTGAGGAGCTGATATACATTCTCAACGATGGCAAGGCATCCGTAGCTCGCAACAAATGACCCCTGGCCCTCGCCGGCCGGCACAGCCTCGACCACAATGTGTGCAAACAGGTTGTTGGTCTTCTCCAGCACCTGCAGCGCCTCACAAGTAGAGGGATGAGGGTCAGGATTTCAGGACAAATTGGGCTTCACTTTGCTAGGCTTCAGAGCCCACGTCGGCGGAGCGGCCGGCGCTGTTATGGTGCAGGATGGGGGCGTCTGCTGAGCGGACCTCGTCAAGGAGGGCCAGGAAGCGGGCCTCGTACAGGTGTAGCGTCTTGCTGGACGCTGGCACGAACACCTGGTGCAGCGCATTGGAGCCCTAGGGCGGGCGCGCCGCCAGTCAGCATCGATGTCGCTACGGCTGCCGCTGCAATCTTCAACGCCCTCTCTTATACCCTTTTCTAAAATTCTGAGTGATTGTAATCCGTGCTGCTGCTGGTAAGAGCGCCCAGCAGCCGCCGCATCGGTTCAAGTTCGATGAAGGGCTAAGACAAAGACAAGTTGAATAATTGACCAATTGACAATGGAATTTACTCCATTTTACTGAGATCAGGTGGTGGAGTACCTCGGATGGGCTGAATGGCAAGCACGGCAGCTCCATGACGCCAGCAGGCTCTGCGCGCCACACACGCGGACACAACAGGGCGGCCGAGCTCAATGGCGTTAGCGACTGCTGCTAGAGCCCACATTGCCAACATTGCCAATGCGGCCAGCAGAGGCTGCTGCCAGGGCCTGGCCATGAGGTGCAGGGTCCAATTCTGACGCTCTGCAAGTTGCTCAAGATCAGGGCGAAGGTTTGAGGTTTGGGGTCTTCCAGGCCCGGACCGTCATCGAGCGGCGGCGAGCTCCCCAAGGCCTCGCCGGCGCTGCTTGCCGAGGAGGGCCCGAGCCGCCGCCGCGAGCGCCACGGCGGCCCGCTGGCGCCGCGGCGGGCCG
>WELB01000067.1:0-10119 GCA_009602725.1 Spirogloea muscicola | reverse complement strand
CCCTGCTAAGCAGCCGCAGATCAGAGATGCTGGGCTCCTGGAAGTGGGTCCCCTGGCCAGAGCCAGAGGCAGCAGCGAGGGCTCTGCCGGCACGAAGGTGCAGCGCCCGGGCCATGGACCTCTGCAGCGAGACGGCCAGGCGCATTCGATACACTTGCGCCAGCGACCCGGCTGCAGGGAAGTCAACCGGCTCCCCATGGAAGCGCCGGGCGATGGTGTGGCGGGCGAGCTGGGTGAGCAGCTCGAGCCACCGAGCGCCCAGCGCCCCATGTGTGTCGATGGCCAACGGGAAGAACTCGGACGGGAAGGAACGGGAAGGAAACCCCCCCCCGCCCAGCGGCGGACGTTGACGGCGGCTGGCCGCGCCGTCTGCCCGACGGCGGCCGTTGCCGCATGTGGCCCCCGCCGGGTGCCACCCACCACCTCAGCTCTTCCGAGCCTCTCTCTAACATATGTCAGCAGCCGCATTCTTCTTGCGGAGCTCGCAGCATTCACAATAACGGGGCGAGGGCGCAATCGGGGCGGCTCGCTGCGCGGTACGGCACGCACGCCAGAGTGGCGCTCCCCGCCAGCTCCAGCCCCATCTGCGACGGCCGCTCTGCACAAAATCGGCTTCAACAGCAGAGCACGCGGTCGGCCTGGCGGCCCGTGGCAACGAAACGCAAGTACAGAAGTATCTCACAAGAGCTGCATGAGCCTCCGTACAGCGGTCATTTGGGTATGGGAAAGACGAAATGCTGCGAACATCGCAGGCTCTCCGTAAGTGCTATGGCTGCGCACCATGCAGGGACAGCTACTAAGCCAGACCCTTGGTAGAGTCTCCGCCTTATGGCAGTGCCTGAAGGTAACTTTTCCGCTGCGATGTATGCGCGAGTATGCGCCGTGTGCGCTGGCGTTTCACTCTGTAGGGGGGTAGTCCCTAAAGCCCCTAGGTCCGAACTCCAATAAGGACGAACTAACCCCTGACTGCGTGTGTAGGGATCAGGACGTCACAGGAAGGGCTGTGAATGGCCAGCCCAGAAAGAACGAACAAGGTGCAGATAGGAGGGCTCGCCCATTGAGGATAGGGGCTCGAAAAGCCAGCCCAAAAATGAATGAACAAAGTACGAGAAGGGGGCCAGAGGAAGCGCTAAGAAAACAAAGCACACAAAGAAAGAAAGCAGCTACAATCACTCAGTAACCCCTTCTAAGCAGCCGCAAATCAGAGAGGCTAGGGTCCTGAAAGTGGGTCCCCTGGCCAGAGCCAGAGGCAGCAGCAAGAGCCCGGCCGGCACGAAGGTGCAGCGCACGGGCCATCGACCGCTGCAGCGAGACGGCCTGGCGCATACAATACAATTGCGCCAGCGACCCTGCTGCAGGGAAGTCTACAGGCTCCCCATGGAAGCGACGGGCGATTGTGTGGCGGGCGAGCTGGGTGAGCAGCTCAAGCCACCGAGCGCCCAGCGCCCGCGCCCCATGGGTGTCAATTGCCAACGGGAAGAATCGTCTTCCGGCGAATGGTCTGCATACTTCAGCTCTTTCGCCCGAGCAGCGCAGGCGACCGCATACCCAGCCTTGGTGGCACATTGGGCTGGGTGGGAGCGGTCGAATGCGTCGGTAGTCACCACGTCCAGGAGAAGACGTGGCCCACCGGCTTGTGGGGTGGCCACAAGGTCTACACGACGTGCGTGGAGACCGTCGGCCCGTCGCTGGAGCGGCATGACGCCGGAGTGCTCCGCTGCGTTGAAACGCTACCGCCAGGCGCATGCGGAAGACTTGCGCGAGTGAACCGGCAGCATTGAAGCCGGGCATCGCCCCTGGCAGACCCGGCCGCCGATCAATGGCGAACCGGGCAAGCCGCTGGAGGAGATCCAGCCAGCGGCAGCCGAATGCCCCGGGTACATCAATCGCCAGAGCCGCGAATTCGTCACCAACCGGGTGGTCAGCGTATTTTCGCTCCTTGCCGCGGGCCGCCAAGCCGACCGCATGCCCTGCAAACGACGCCGAGCGGGTGGGTTTGACTGAGTCGGAAGCAGTCCGTTGTCACCACATCAGCGATGATGCGGGGACCTCCGCCGGGCGGGATGGCGACCAGGTCTGCGCGTGGAGTGTGGTGCTGGCCGTCCACGCCCCGCTGGATGGGCATGATGGAGGTATTTTCGACCGCCACTTTGAAGCCCGCCTTCATGAATACCCCCTGCATGCAATTCCGCAGGAGATCGTGGGAGGCTGTCCGCTCGCCCCTGTGTGCGCAACGGAGCATATGCGCAGCCAGCTCCGCAGGATCGGCGTGACGGGCACCGCATTCGCACTGAGTGACGCCCACGAGGCAGGGAGGGAGGAGGAAGAGAAAAGCGCTAGAAAGCAGAACATGAATCTAGTGTACAGCGTCAGTCCAGCCGACAGCCACCTATACATAGGTGGGTCTGCGGGCATAGTCCTAGGCCTGTTGTGGCCACAGCTTTTGGGCTGGTTGGTTGCTAGCACGCATGCTACTAGTGGAGTCTTTCTGTGCGCAGCTTGGGCCCAGGCTGACCTCATCATTCCTGGGGTGGACGCGCCCTACCCTCCTCTTCGAACGATCTCCGCCTCCTGTGAGCCGTCACGACGCTCGCCGACCTCCGAAGTCAGGCTAGCCACGGCAGCAGCCGGAGCAGCAGCCAGGAGCTGCAAGAGCAAGCCATGCTGGCTACTCAGGTGGAGCATAACACTCTGGCGGAGACAAGGAAGAAGCCAGATGTTTAACGTGGGTAGCATCATGTATCTCATGGTGGGCTCGAGGCCAGATGTAGCAGCAGCTATAGGGCAGCTGAGCCGGCACATGAGCGCGCCAGAGCAGCATCATTGGACCGCAGTGAAGACTCTCCTGAATTATCTTAAGGAGACAGCTGACTTCAACCTCGTCTTCAAGGGAGGCGAGGACAGCTTCATCCTGCAAGGCTTCTCCGACTCAGACTGGAGAAACAAGGTGACAACAAGGAGGAGTACTACTGGCTACATCTTCACTCTTGCAGGTGGAGCTGTGAGCTGGGCGTCCGAGCTTCAGAAGACAGAGGCGCTCTCGAGCAGCGAAGCAGAACAATTGGCCTGCACTCAAGCCACCAAGGAAGCCTTGTGGCTGAGGCATCTGCTCAAGGAGCTGGGCTATCCATAGACGACTGCAACAACCATCTTCGACAACTTGGGTGCTATCTCTCTCACTAAGAACCCATATATCATGGTAGAACCAAGCACATAGTTATACAGCACCATTTTGTGAGAGATGAGGTTGGCAGTGGAAGTCTTGAGTTCCGATTTCCGATTTGTACCCACTTAAGGATCAGCCAGCTGATATGCTGACCAAAGTGGTGCCAGCTAGCTTGCATGAGAAATTCTGTCCCATGCTTGGCTTAGCTAGAAATGGCTAGGAGGTTGAGTGTGGCCTGTCCATGTTTCAGGAAGGCTTGCATCCCTCAGGTCTAGTTATGGCATTCCACCAGCAGTCTAAGGTGGAGTGTTGTGGATTTTGTAGTTAGCCTCTACAGGTCAGGTAGACTTGGCTAATGGAAAAAGCCATAGTGCTAACCTAACTCAGAGGACGTTTCTAGCCGGCAGTTACCCGCAGACGTCTTAGGCGGCAGATATCCGCAGCTGTCGTAGTCGGCAGATAGTGGCAGACGTCTTGGGCGGCAGATAGTCGCAGACGTCTCTAGGCGGCAGACTGCGCCAGGCGGCAGAAGTCTCTAGGCAGAAGCCACAGGCAGTTGTCTGCACATGTCTAGAACGTCTCCTGAGAACGTTCAGGGCGTTCGAGCGTCTGTTCTCAAGAACTGAATAGCCACATATAAGGAGGGCACTTGCCCACCCTCAAGCTCAGTCGAGCGGGGTCCTCTTCCCCATCCAGGCTCGGTCTTCCTTGCCCTCTGCTGCTCCCCGCGCCGCTCCCAGCCGCTGCCCAGACGCTGCCACTTAGCCCTCGCTTAACCGACCTCTTTAAGCTACCGCACTGGCAGTGATGGAGACTGCTAAACCGTCAGAACTCCTACACAGCAAACTCGCCACGTGTCTCTGCTCGGGGGCCCCCCTCGGAGCCGCCACCCCCGGAGGGAGGAGGTGGGTGAAGAAGAGGGAGGTGGGGAGTGACATTAGAAAGCTATCAATTGATCAGTATATATATTCATGATAATGATAAAGAACAACCAGTGGGCCCACCTAGGTCGCTTGTGCTTTAGCGCGTTTTTTGGGCGCTTCATACTTGTTTCATCCTTTCTTCAGGGCTGGCCGATTACAGCCATCGCCCTGTATCACAAGTGTCTTTCTCTCATTTTGTTTTGATTGGCCTCTCAGGCCCGTCCATCACTTTATCAAATACAGACGCTATTAACCTTAACATCGGCAGCCGAATGTCTTCTTAAAGTCCCCCATCTTCAGAAATCCCAGGGCGCCTCCCCTCCTCCCGGATCCGCCGCCGCCGCCGCCGCCGATGCCGCCGCCGCCGCCGCCGCCGCGCCGCCGCCGCCGCCGCCGCGAAGCTGCACATTAAGCCGAGTGGCAGCGATGCCGGCCAAGTACGGCTGTGCCAACGGCAGCAGCTTCAATCTGGAGGCCCGGGGGAGAGGGGCACGAGCGGCGAGGCGGCCTCAACTCCTCGCAGAGCGGCCGAGACTTTCGACGTCATCGAAGCATGTCAGGGATATCAGGGCACTACAGCACATCTTGACGGCGGCGGCTGCTCTGCCAATCTTCCGGGCATGGCGCCCACAGAGGACGCCTCGACAAGTCAGCAAGATGGAGGCCGACGCACAGGCGAATCGGCTGGAGGCGCTATTGACTTGGCTTGTAGGACTTGTAGAGTAACAGCAAGCGGATTTGCGGGACATGAAGTCCCTGCTCAGCAGATCAATGGAGAAGCAGTAGTAAGGGCCGGCAGCATTTAATTGCAAGAATTTGCTGTACAAATACTTCTTAGACTGTCAACCAATCTGCCTCCCTCTAAAAATGTTCGCAGGATGAGACTATCCTTAGCAGGATGATCAATGAAAATAATCAATAAGCTGTAGTAAATGCCGGCAGGGCTCTGACCGCCAACGGTATTGTTACAGATTCTTTGCAAACAGTCAAACCGATCTGAATCTTTCAAACTATAAATCCATGCGATCGTCACAGTCCCGACGAGTCCAGCACCATGTCTTACTGTGCATGAAGACAAAAATTGCGTGTATTTGATAGCGAATGTCAATATGGCCAAGTACAGGGGCAAGCACGTCTGACGACGTACATCAAGGGTGCGCATCAAGGGGGCGTGCGAGTGCATCCCTCCTCTAAGCGCCTTGAGCCGCTTCTTGGACATTGGAGTGGTTGGTGTTGTCCTCGTCCGCGGGCTCGTAGTCTAGCATCAAGTCGGCATCGACCGCATCGTTGTCGTCAATGTCTTGCACATGTTGTGCAAGACGATGCACGCCCCGACATGGAGGGGCACATTCTTGAGCGGGATGTCCACCCGCTTCTGAAGAAGTCTGAACCGCCCCTTGAGAAGTCCCAATGCCTGCTCGGCCACCACTCTGGACCTTGACTGCCTGTACTTCCAGTCCTTTTGAAGGGCTGACAACCCCTCCCGGCGTCCTTTGTAAGGATTCAACATGAATCGGCGCGGCGGATAGGCTGCATCCCCAAGCAAACAGTAGTATCCAAGCTCCCCTCTCGCGCACGCCAGGCCGATCCTGCTCTGCGAGAAGACCGTGGAGTCGTGCATGCTGCCGCACCGGCCGACGTCGAATTGCCAAATCTTGCGGTTTACGTTAGCGACCACCTGCAGTACCACGGAGTGGCTCTTTCGCTTGTAGTAGACTGCGGCATGATCACTTGGAGCCATCATTGGGATGTGCGAGCCGTCGACTGCGACGATGACGTATGGGATGCCTGCCAGCTTCTGGAAACTGGCGGCCATGCCGGCCATCTCCTTGTGCACCGGCCACTTGAGTTGCTCCGGCAGCAGGATGTCTCTGATGGCTATCAGCACCTCTTTGATGTTGATGCTAGCGAATTGAGTAAGAGTGCAGATGAGGGGTCCAAGCGATTAGAGGACTCTATGGGACTAGTCGATATGAGGAACAAAGAGCTATTGAACAAGTTCGTCAACGAGTCTCTCGCTTAACTTTGGAAAGGGCATTAGAAGCTTTGACAAATCGTCTGATTTTGATTTGCACGCACGAATGGTTGATTATCATGATGCTTTTGAAAGCCATGGTAGACACTCCCGCTTAGCAAATGTGAACGTCAAATTCTTCAATGGTGATTCATAAGCTTCTGCACGCCGCTGTCTCGAGAAGATCGGTTGTGGCCCTGATTTGGCTTAGGTTGCCCGGGCGGTGCAGCGTGGCCAAAAAGTCTTGCTGCCACCGGCACAGCTGCTCTGAACTCCGTGTCCCGCTTCTCAATCGTGCCGCCGTGAGCCCCGGACCAGCTTGTCGAAGACTCTGCGCGACACTCTCACGCGCTTCCGGAAGCCCTGCTCGTCGAAGTCGACCTGCGGCTGCTGGAGACAGCCGGTCGGCTGGGTGGAGCTCCACAGGCGGCGCGGTGCTCACTCCTCTTCCCCGTGCAGCATCATCATGCCACGACAGCCATGATCCTGAGCTGCATTGCCCGGCGCCCAGCCGCCAGCAGGCCAGGATGTTGTTGCGATGCAGCACATCCGCCACCGCTTAGGCATGGGGCGCCCCATGCCTGCAGGCCTGGTCGGCAGCGGGAGAAGGGAGCTCGCGCCTGCGGGGGCGCTCGACCAGGCTGCAGGCGGCGGCGCTGCTGCTGGGGCCTGGAGCTGCTTGATGCCGCGCCTAGTATCCCGGCCCTTACCGGCCTAGCGTGCAGTTAGAAAGAAGTTAACGGCGCGGGGGGGCCGTCCATCGGTGAGGCGTTCACACTGCGGCGGCTCCGGCCTGCCACGGTGGAGGCCAAGTTTGCGGCCCGCCACGTGTCCTCTGCTCGGGCCCCCCCGCGGGCCGCTACCCCCGGGGGAGGTGGCAAAGCAGGGAGCTGGGGAGTGGACTAACAAAGAAGTGCTCGCCCATTGAGGAGGGGCTTTTGGACAAGCCAGCCCAAAAACGAATGAACAAAGTACGAGAAGGGGGCCAGGGGAAGCGCTAATTCATTCTTTTTTGGGCTGACTTTTCCAGCCCCTATCCTCAATGGGCGAGCCCTTCTCCCTAAGAAATGCAAGCACAAAACGAAGCAAAGCTGCTACGAATCACTTAGTAACCCCTGCTAAGCAGCCGCAGATTAGAGATGCTAGGCGCCTGGAAGGGTTTACTGAGCAGGGGTTACTGAGTAATTTGTAGCTGCTTTCTTTCTCTGTGTGCTTTGGTTTCTTAGCGCTTCCTCTGGCTTCCTCTGGCCCCCTTATCGTTCTTTGTTCATTCTTTTTTGGGCTGGCTTGTCCAGCCCCTATCCTCAATGGGCGAGCCCTTTCTTTCTGGAAGGGGGTCCCCCGGCCAGAAAAGCCAGAGGCAGCAGCGAGTGCTCGGCCGGCACGAAGGTGTAGCACGCGCGCGCGGACTAAAAGCTCATCATATAGTAGTAATATAACCATATCAAAGAGCACCCAGTGGCCACCTGGGTCGCTGTGCTTTGAAGCTGCACATTAAGCCGAGCTGGCAGCGATGCCGGCCAAGGACGGCTGTGCCAATGGCAGCAGCTCCAATCTGGAGGACCCCCGGAAGAGGGGCACGAGCCTCGAGGCGGCATCCAACCCTCGCAGAGCGGCCGAGATATTCAACGTCATCGACGCCTATCAGGAACATCAGGGCCCTACAACACATCTTGGCAGCGGCGGCTGCTCTACCGATCTTCCAGGCATGGCGCCCAGAGAGGACGCCTCGACAATTCAGCAGGCCGACGCACAGCTGAATCGGCTGGAGGCGCTGTTGACTCGACTTGTAGGACTTGTAGAGCAACAGCAAGCGGATTCCCGGGACCTGCTCAGCAGGCTGGTTGAGAAGCTGTCGTCTCGTGTCTAGCTGTGATTATTTTGTTTCCCCCGGCACCTGTTGGCTCTTTGGACCTTGTCCTTTCTTTGGGCTGGCCTTTCCCAGCCCCTACCCTCTGCGGGCGAGCAATTTCCTTTCTCTCTTGCGACGTCGAGTGTTGGCCTGTTTGCAGCGTGCTCAGGCTCATGCTTTTCACCAGAAAGTGAGAGATTGCTCTCCCAAAGGGGGCCAAGGGCTGTGGAAAGCCAGCCCAGAAAGACTTGACAAAGTTCGAAGGGGCCCAAAGCGCTGTCTCAGAACTTGGGTGGGATGAATGACTCAACGACCACGAGTGAGGAGCCGCTAATTCGGAAGACTAGCAGCCGGAAAGCAATGCCCCTGACGAAAGCCAGCTGCAGCGAGAGCACGGCCGGCATGCAGGTGCAAGGCGTGGAGGGGAATGGAAAGGCGCATACGGAAGACCTGAGATAATGAGCGAGCGGCATTGGACCAGAAAGCTGGTGGAGCTCTAGTTGGTGGCAGAAGGGCTTGGATCTGCCATCTGGTATTCAGGCATCGATTAGCGACCTGCATGTATTGACCCGTGGTACTGAGCGGGTCAACTTGTAGTGTGTGATGTACGTCACTAGACGTGCTTGCCCCTGTACTTGGCCATTTTGACCTTACTTTATCCCAAGCACACGGAAACTTTCTCTTTATGCACAGCAAGACATGCTGAGGGACTCGTCGGACTGTGAGGATAGCATGAACTGCGACAATGCTTGGAAGAGTCAAATCGATTTGACTGTTTGTCAAGGAGTTTGTACATAGCCGTTGGCTGTCAGAGCCCTGGCGGCCCCTACTACAGCTTATTGATCATCATGCTAAGCAGGATCTCGTAATCCTGCAAACATTTTGGAAAAAGGCAGATTGGTTGACAGTCTGAACAGTTTTTGTACAGCAACGTCCTGCAATTAGAGAGATGGCTGCCGGCCCTTACTACAGCTTCTCAACTAGCCTGCTGAGCAGGGAATTAAATGTCCCGCATATCCGCTTGCTGCTGCTCTACAAGTCCTACAAGTCTAGGCAATAGCGCTTCCTGTTGCTGTACAAGTCCTAGAACTCGAGACAATAGCGCCTCCAGCCGATTCAGCTGTGTATCGGCCTTCCTCTTCCACTGACTCGTCGAGGCCTCCTGTCTGGGCGCCATGCCCGGAAGATCGGCAGAGCAGGCGGCGCAATCAAGATGTGCTGCAGTGCTCTGACATCCCCGATATGACTCGATAATGTTGAACCTCGGCCGCATTGCCGCGAAGGTCTGATGTTGCCTCGCCGATAGTGCCCCTCTTCCTCTTCTCCTCCTCGTGGAATCTATCGAGGTGCAGGTGCTTGGTGAGGCAGGCTAACATGTCTTTGTTAAAGCTCGGATGTTTCGCCTTAATGGTTGCCAAAACTCCTTCCCACGCAGCAAGCGATTGGCCTGAAGGAGACAAGAGGCGGTGAGTCGTTCAGTGACACCAGTTGTCGCAGAAGACCGTTTCGCAACGATGACGCAACAGTGCAGACCGGTGCTCACCTCGTCTGCCCATGCCGCTCTCCTTCCTGGCCTCGTCGGCGGCTCCTTTAGCGTGTAAAAGCGTCACTACCCACTCATGTCTCCAGATGCCCCCGACGTCGTCGGCTGGGCTGCTGCCTGCGCCTCCACCTCTGGCCAGCACTGGCTGCTCCTCGATGGCCAGATTGAGGTCGGGGATGCGCTCCATACCCCCGCGCGCCGGAGTACTCCCGCCAGCTGGCGCTATTGGCGATGGCGGCGCTGCCATCGGCGACGAGGGGTTGTTGCCGCCGTCGCAGCCTGCGCCCGGCATGCCAGCTGCTGCCATGGCAGCCACCAGCTGCAGCTGTCCCGCCGACTGCGCGGCCTTGGCTATCGGGCTGGCGCTATGGCAGCGCTGCAGGCCAGAGCTGCCGGGAGTGGGGCGGGAGGGCGCGCCACCTCGCTCCTGATCAGGAATGGATGCGGCTGCTGATAAGGGAAGAGCTCCGGATCAGGAGAGGGGAAAGGGCGCGGTGCGCCTGAAATGAAAGGGAGGCTGATTCAAGCCAATACATTTTTCAGGAGCGGGGGAGGAGGAGGCGGGGGCGAACGGCAGGCTGATCAAGCTCCCCCGGGTCTGCCGACGAGGAGGGGGGGCGA
>WELB01000066.1:677335-691455 GCA_009602725.1 Spirogloea muscicola | reverse complement strand
GATCCCAGACACCTCCATCGCCGGATGATATCCCGCCTCTCGCACAAAAAGAATGAACAGAGTACGAGAAGGGGGCCAGGGGAAGCGCTAAGTAACAGAAACAAAGCTGCTACGAGACACTCAGTAACCCCTGCTCAGCAGCCGCAGATCAGAGATGCTGGGCTCCTGGAAGTGGGTCCCCTGGCCAGCGCCAAGACCCATCCCCGCGCCCACTCCCTCCTCCCCCTCTTGCGGCTCTATGGCTCAACGCCTCGTTACCTCTACTCACACCTCAACCTGTATGACTATGACCATAGCATTCTCCATTGGTGTGTAACGAATGGCTTCCATTGTGTATGACTATCAATACATGTGTATTGAGTAATGGAGGGCCTGAGTGGCCAAGTTCTGAGGCAAGCACGTTGACGCATTGTACATCACCGGCTGCTGACTAAGGGAGACTGAGGGTCACTGGGCACCCACTCCTAGTAGCCACTTCATCAGTATCTCCGGCCTCGTCTCCGGCAATCTCGTTCGTACTTTTGTTGGGCTGGCCTATCACAGACATCGCCCCCTTGTTTCTGTGGGCCCCCACGTGCCCCTTCCAGCAGCTAGGCTCCTAAAAAGCGCGTGTGGCTGCCCCACACCTCTTGCCATTCTTCTATGGCTGCCTTTGGGGCCTAAAGTAACACCTTATTCCTGAAATGTAAACCACAGGCCTCGTGCGTGGCCAGTTTCTCTCAGTGACGATCTCCGGTGAGGCGCGGATGGTGGTCGGGTGCTCGCCCAACGTGCTCGTCTACTGTTCAGTGCTGGGCATCTCAGCAGTTGTTGACTATGGAAGGTGGAAGAGCACTTTCTCTGCGCACTTGCCGGTTGCTTCATTCCAGAAACTCTGGACCCAAGCCCTGGCCGTGATTGCTTTAACCCTTATCTATAACAACACGAGTTTACGCCATGGACTTCTTGCGAGCTCGCCTCGCAGGGGCTAACCAGCAGCACAGTCAGCCCTCCGGCTGTGGGCCTCTCTTTTGATTGCTACACAATTTTTGCGGGTGAACTGGGAGCACTCCTTGACTGAAACCCCTCAGACAAGCTTGCTTTGTCTGATATAGTTGAGGTCTTCCTTTGATTGGCCTGCTCATCACTTTGAGCTACTTGAGCTCTTAGAGAGATTCTAGCTGTGCGGGTTTTACAAATTAATGCATAAGTTGACTACTGCACCACTGGTCAATCTCTGCCTCATGCTGCAGAGATGTAGGACAAGGGGAATACCAACTGTTCCGGATGTGTCCACCCTTGTCATCACTTGCAGGTAATGCCGAATTTGTCAGGCTGACCAGATTCCTAACGGCAGAACTATGTCAGCAGACCTTATCTCTACCAATAAGAGCACTCCATAGAGAGCTCGATCTACAGTCAGTCAGGACGACCATGCTGTGCATGAGAAGGGAAGAATAGGCAACCCCCTTGGAGGTGCCTGGTGCTCACAGTGGTCAACAATCAGGGAGCCCCCTACTTGGCATGCCCAGTCGCAACAGAAGCAGACTGACTTAAGCCCGAGTCGAGGATGGAGGCAAGAGCCCTTAAATACAAGTAGGCGGCTGAAAGTACACTAACCCTGCCAACAGACAACAGAGTCTTAACTGCTTGCGTGCCATCTGACGGACAAGGTCTGGAGAGAGAAGACATGTCGGCGTGACTCCACACTCCCACAGCTAATGAAAATCTAACTGCTACTGCATGCTCCGAACAACATCATCCTCTGCCAAGTGCAACAGGAGTGGAGGAAAGCGCCATAGTTGCTACTCGGACTTTTTGTCCTCCATAGGCAGGATCTCAGGCTCTTGACTGTAGCAGCTCCACTTGAAGGAGAGCGATCGCATGGCCCACTGCTTTCTGGCCCATGACAAGGATTTGCCTTCCAGAGTATCGCCTACCCAGGCTTGCAGGCTGCTGCCACGTTTGCCATCCTCCTGTGTTGCAGCCTTTTCTCCATTAATGGCAGAGTCGCCATTGTCATCATTCTCCCTGACGGACCCCCCCAGCTTCCACAGCTGCTTCCGCTTCTCAACGTCTGCGTGCATCCTGCTGATGGCCTGGCTCGCTACGCCCACACTCTGTATCCATCAATTCGATTGGAGATTGATGAGAACATTGTTTGCGAGCTCACTGCTTAGCTCATATGAGTATCTGCACACTTTCAGGCTGACATTTATTGCAGATATGACGTGCAAAGCGTGGTCGTCAATTTCATACTCTGCGCCAGATTTCGAGGACAGAAGTGTCCAAACCATTCAGTCAGTAGCTTAAACACACCTTGAAGGTCCTAATCTGATCGATCTTGGCATGGTCCATGACCTTGTGCCCGTGTTCATCAAGGCTCACAAAGTCAACAAAGTCGCCATCCCAGATGATGTCATTGTCATGAACAAAGTACTCCTGTACAAGCATGGACTTCACTGTCTCAGACGCGCATGCTTTGTTCAGATCTGCAAAGTCGAGCTACATCACTACAGTTTGCGGCATCAGAGTGCATCAACAACCTCGTAAGTAGTGAGCCCAGTGACGGACCTGCATGTGGAAAATGGACGTCATGGACGTCCGCTCCATGCCCACAATCGACACGGAGAAGGATGCGTCGCTATCAGCCATAGTCTCGCGTGTATGTCCATACAGCGGGGACTCTGGTGCTATCACGTGTCGTACAAGGAATCCATATCGAAGGTGAGCAACCTGGACAAGTGACCAGAAGTTAATGAAGTGAGTTCTGACAGATATACACAAAGGTGTGAGCATGACAGTGAGGAAGTGCTGCGTGACATACGCAAGTCTAGAATATAATTCACGCGACTAACAGGCTACACAAATCGATTTCCCAGGGGCAGGCGAGGCTGCAGATTGCGGCTCTAACCTCAGACCTGACCAAGTCAAGATTGTGCGTGCTACAGAAGAAGGATCCGCTGGGCAGCTTGATGAAGATCCTGAAAGTGACAGTAATTTTCACATCCACCAGCTCGCAAGGATGGGGTCCCACAAGAACCAAGCGCATCACAAACACCCTGCAGAGTACACCAAGGATGTCATGCTAAGACATGTGCCACAAGGCTTCTGATGAAGGCAAGTCAGTACATTCACAGCTCAACCCAGTCATGTCTTTACAAGGATGAGAACAGCTGCGAAGGAATCAGGACCAATCCTGAGGCAGTGCTACATATATGCACGTACTTGTGTGTTTCTTTGGGCTTCCCTGCGTCTGCAATGGCGTTGACATAATCGTCCTCCTTGATGATGGCCTTCCTGGAGCATCTGACGGGCTGGGATGGCTGAGACATCCGCGCAAACACCGCACCCGAGAGGAAGACAAAGAGGAACTGGGCCATGAGTGTATTGCAATTTGCCACGAGGAGGCAGTATGGCGATCTTGCTGAAACTGGGGACCCTCCAAAAGTGGTGGACAAGGATAGCCTGCACAGGACAGTAAGTATAAGAGAGGAAAACTCACGTAGTCACTAATTGCCTGCACGCGATGTCCTAAGCCATGATGCCCAAGACCACTGTGCGAAGGCAGGTGATCATTCCTCAGCTCATCGGCCTCGGACAGCGGCCTCGGCGACTGGCTAAAGCTTTCAGGTGTTTAAATGGAATTTAAAGGTCAACACTGAGATTGTTGCTTTGCTTCGACTCAGCTACAAAGTAGCTGCATCTGAACAGTACACATTCCTTCTATTTCGATTCAGCTCAGCATTCGCATAATCGACACTGAATACTGATCTCTGAAAACTGCACCATTATAACCACACTGCTTTCTGTGATGTCCGTGGTCCGAAGAGCAGGATCTCACGCATAGAGGAAGACGTTGAGTACAATGGAGAAGTTCCTCTTGGCGGCCCACATGCAGCTCTGACTGAATGTCATTGCTGTGCAGTCTCCTGGACTGGCAATGATGCCATCCTCGAAGCTAAGGCCGTCCAACCCCAACAGGAATGCTGGCGTGAAAAGAAATCCAAGTAGGACTGGTGCCACCAAGACCCCGAGCAGAAAGATATGTGGAGGAGTCTGGACAGGAACCACAAGGAAAGTACAATGAGAGGCTCCTCTTGGACACGGTCAAAGGCACTACCTTGAATAGGTCAAGGAGTAGGTCATACACAAGTCCACAGATTGGCTCTACAGGAACTCATGAAGATTGTGTGATCACCCATTGCTAAACTCCTGATGCGCCTCTATGTGGTATGTCATAGTGGGGAACAAGATGCATCTATGATGCACTCATGAGGCAGGCAATGGTGAAGCGCATGCACAATGACGTCACTAGACACCAGATGACGACATCAACTTGGTTAGCCAGACTACAACTTGGCACTGGGTTTTGCAGAAGAGCACAGCTGACTTGCGAGCACACCTTGAGGCAACCGACGTAGAAGTCTGCCAAGAAGCAGAACATGGCCTTGTCGTGCTTGACTTTTAGGCCATCCATTGCACTCCGGCCCATCTTCCTAAACACAGGCCCAAGCTTCGTGTTCTTGGCGTCCTTCTTGGTCTGGTTACTTTCTGAAGCATGGATCGCGGTTGCCACGCTCTCATCCATCAATATATCATTGCCAGCCTTAAGCGTTGCCCCCATCTGCAAAGAGGAGCGACATATTAAAAAATTTTAATGCTCAAGCCACCCTGAGGCTGCGCACTACAGCAGGTGTGACTATACAGTACTGAAGATCAAGTGGATTTCCTGCATCAGTGACAATAACAGGCACACTGACCTGGTTGGCAAAGGTAACGGTGTGCCTCAGCCTCTTCCAGCGCTCCTTTGCGGTGCGCAATCGAGGGCCTTGTGGCAAGGGTGTGGGGTTACTGGACGCACTCGCATTACCAACCCCAGCTCTTTTCTGATCAGTCTGCCAGGCTGCGTCATGTGGGCTGCCGTCAAGAAGGCCAACAGGAGTGGGCGTTGGCCCTCGGGGGCTTGTCACTGGCTGCACTCGAGTTCCAAAGCCCTGGAGCGGGAACGACACCTCCTCTGCATCATAACTGAAGTCGCTGCCAGTCCCCTCCATCTCCTTCGTCGCTTGTGTCAAATCGCTTCGCTTGCTTTCGTGCTCGCCGTGCTCACTGTCCCCCTGTCAGACATAAGAAGGTGATGTAACAGACCTGTCACCTGCATTGCCGCCTCAGCCGGCCCACATGCCATCTGAAGCACCTCGGATGTTTCTGGTGACAGGTCAAGCAAGTGCAGTGCCTGAAGACACGTACAAATGGCTGCACCTGACTCACGCCGGTCTGCTAGAGACGTGGCAGGCTTGTCCATGTTTCAGAAGCACCATGAATCGAGGAATTTTGTCGAGGCACTCACTCCTCGCCGAGAAGGGTCGCGGGAGAGCCGTTCGTACTGCGTCTCGGCCAGCTCCTTGGACCAGGAGAAGGAGCTCGACCTGCTGCCGCGGCCAGGCCCGCACCCGACACAGTCAGCCCCGTAAGGAGACGAAGGCGCCCAATGTGCGGCGGCCGGAGAAGGGGTCTCACTGCCGTCTGCTGCTCAGAACAGCTCGAGGCTACAGACCGCCTCAGGCTTAGCACTGCAGAAGCGGTGAACGACGACAGACTTGCTGACGGCGTCGGGGTTCAGCTCCGCCTCGCGCTTAGCGCCGGGCCTGGAGCCGGTGTCGTGCTGCGGCGCCATGCCCTCTCGCGTCGGCCCCCATGCAAGCTGCCCGCGCCGCACGTGCGGCGGCCTGCGCCGCCGTCGCTGCTGCCGCCGGAGGGTCCGCAATGCTGCTGCCGGCAGGCAAGCCTGTGTGCCAGGCGCTCCCAGGCGGCAGCAGGTGGTCGACCCCACAGGAGCCCGCGCTCCAGCAGCCTCGGGGAGCGAGGAAGAGGCCGGGCGCGGCGGTGGCAGCGGCGGCGGCGGCGGCGCGGCGGCGGAGGTTGAGAAGGTGGCGGGTGACGGAAGCAGAATAGAGGCAGAGGTGGCGCGGGGGGGGCAAAGGCGCGTCAGCGGCCAGGCGTCAGGCGGCGTCAGTCAGCGGGCGTCCGGGTTGCGCCCAGCGAAGGCGGGGGCCGGCGGCTGACGTCACGGGCGCCCGAGCGAGCCATCACCTCCTGTTTCGGAGCTGTGAACACCCCCCCCCGGCCACCTCGTTTGCCCACTTTTCCCACGGGCGAGCAATTTCTTTCTTTCACACCTTGTCCATTCCTCTAGGCTGGCCTCTCACAGCCACAGCTGTCCACTTTGGAAGTGGTTCTCCGAGTGAGAGAAGGCGCGCGGGGCGCATGAAACGAAATGGAGGCCGGTTCTAAGCTGATGCATTGCTCAGGCAGAGTCTAGGGCAAACTAAACAGGGCTACATAATACGGAGACCTGAACTAAGGTGCCTAAGGTGACATCAGTACCCACGGGTAAGCACCAACAAATCCGACAAGCTAACTTGGGGACCTGGAGCGCCGCCACGAAAGCAGGAGGCCTGACTTAGAGAAAAGAGAATGTGCTCGCCCATTGAGGATAGGGGCTGGAAAAGCCAACCCAAAAAAGAAGGACGAGAAGGGGGCCAGGGGAAGCGCTAAGGAAAACAAGCACACACAGAAACAAAAGAGCTCGTGCATCTGGCAGCATGCGCGGCAAGGTACCCAATGGGGGCAAGGTACCTCGCAGACCAGGATTGAGCTCGCTGGAAAGAAGAAGAAAGTGCTCGCCCATTGAGAATAGGGGCTGGAACAACCAGCCCGAAAAAGAATGAACAGAGTACGAGAAGGGGGCCAGGGGAAGCGCTAAGAAACTGAAACAAAGCAGCTACGAGACACTCAGTAACCCCTGCTAAGCAGCCGCAGATCAGAGATGCTGGGCTCCTGGAAGTGGGTCCCCTGGCCAGAGCCAGAGGCAACAGCGAGGGCTCTGCCGGCACGAAGGTGCAGCGCCCGGGCCATGGACCTCTGCAGCGAGACGGCCAGGCGCATTCGATACACTTGCGCCAGCGACCCGGCTGCAGGGAAGTCTACCGGCTCTCCATGGAAGCGCCGGGCGATGGTGTGGCGGGCGAGCTGGGTGAGCAGCTCGAGCCACCGAGCGCCCAGCGCCCCATGTGTGTCGATGGCCAACGGGAAGAGCTCGTCTTCCCGCGGATGATCCGCGTACTTCAGCTCTTTGGCCCGAGCAGCGCAGGCGACCGCATACCCAGCCGTGGTGGCACAGTTAGCTGGGTGTGAGCGGTCATAGGCATCAGTAGTCACCACGTCCAGGAGAAGACGTGGCCCGCCGGCCTGTCGGGTGGCCACCAGGTCTACACGCCTAGCGTGGAGACCGTCGGCCCTGTGCTGGATTGGCATGATTCCGGAGTGCTCTGCTGCCGCGGAGAAACCAGCCTCCAACAGGATGCCATGCATTACGTCGCGGAGGCGGTCGTGGGCCGCTGTCCGCTCTCCGCCGTGGGAACAGCGCAGAACATGAGCAGCCAGCTCTCCAGGCTCGGTCCCGCGCTCGCCACACTCACATTGACGCACACCCTGGAGACATGGCGGCAGTAGGCCCAGGAGCCGGTGGACGGCACTTCGGAATACCTCGTCCGGGAGGGTGAGGGCGTCGTAGAGGGGGAGGGCCTGGAGCCACGCCGCAGCCCCCGGGGAAGAGGCCGAGTGGAGTCTCGCGCGCCCGCGCAAGTCGGCCTCGGGGAGCTGGAGCACGGCGGTGGTGTAGGCGGCCTTGTCGACCACTGCCGCGATGCGCGCTTGGACGCGCAAGTCGGCGGTGTGCGCGAGGTGCGCAAAGGATACCGCCTGGCCGGCCAGGTCCGGGTGCGCCGCGAGCAGCTCCTGGTGGGCGGAGCGAAGCGACACCTGGAACGGCAGCGGGCCCATGTCGACCTCCGCCACCGCCTGCTCCAGTGCCCGCCGGCCGTGGACCAAGAAGCGCTGGGCCACGGAGGCGGCAGTCTGCGCCCAGCTGCCGAGGTATGCCGCCCGGCAAGAACGAGCGAGCGGGCGCAGGCCGAGACCACCGTGGCTGAGGGGTAGCGCCGCCTGGTGGATAGCTGCTGGCGACTGGAGGAAGCCCTGGTGGCGGACCAGGGCCGCCAAGCTCGCCACCATGCTTGCATCGAAATCTGCATACGCTGCCAACGCCCCAGGGGACGGCGGAGTGGCCCGCGTCAGGTACTGGGGCCGCTGCCCAATGGCCCTGGTCAACATGGCCAGCGATAGTTGCATGTCGTCCAGCTCGGGAAGCCGGGCCGCAGGCTGAAGGTGCTCCGCCAGGCGGGCTCGCAGCTGCCCCTCCACGAAGGACGGCGCGCCGATGGGGACCCCCAGCAGGGTGAAGCCATCTGCTGGAGTTTGGCAGCCGGTGGGCAGCGTCAGGTTGGGTGGGAGGCCGCTGGGAGACCAGGCCGCGCACTTTGACGCCCGGGTGGACAGGCCGAGGGTGGCCAGCTGCAGCTCAAGGGTGATGAAGGCCGCCGCCACGTCTTCCGGAGGGCCGACGATGGTGGTGTCGTCCGCGAAGGAGGGGAGTAGGACTCCTGGGTGTGCCGCGGCGGTTGCCTGCAGGGCCCGGTGGTGAGCGAGCGCAAAGTAGAAGCCGGCGAGGGGGTCTCCTTGCCGCGTGCCCGCTTGGGACTGCAGGACCTCCACTTGATCTCCCCCTGTCCGCCAGAGGAGGTCGCTGGGCTGACCGTACCCCAAGCGGAAAAAGGGTACCAGGGAGGGGAAGGATGCCCGGAGCTCCTCCGCAATGCTGGCGCGCTCCACAGTGTTGAAGGCATTCTTCACGTCAACGGCCAGCACCAGCCACCCCGGGTGCTGGTCCAAGGTCGCACGAACCCCATGGACGACGGCCTCGCCCCCACTCCGCAGCCCCGCGCCGTACTGGTGTGGCGCCATGTGCACCTGCGCCGGCCCCGCATGCTGCTGCCAGAGTACGCGGCTCACCAGGCGGTACAGGACCTCCCCAATGGCAATGGGCCTGACTCCCCCGCTCGGCTTGTCGAGGGCGAGCAGCGTGCTGGTGCACAGTACGCCGCGGATGCTGGCCGGCACATTGTCGCGGGCCATATGCTGGCAGATCTGCAGCAGCGCGTTGAAGTCTGTTGCCTCACCCTCAAGGAAGATCTCCCGCAGGTGCTCAGTTAGCATGCGGGAGGGGCCGCCGGCGGCTGCGCGACGGCTGGTCTGGAGAGCCTTCATGAGGGCGTCGGCGTCCAAGACCACCTCCTCCGGCGGGGCGAACGCGGCCAACCACGGTGGCAGGGGGGAGCTGGACGGGGGGTGGAGGGAGTCCAGAGCCGCCCGGGTTGCCGCATTGGTCGGCGCCAGCATCGCATCGTCCAGGGCCTGCACAGCCCGGGAGAGCTCGCCCGCGTGGCCGTAGCGAAGAGCCCTGCGGACGCTGGCGGCCCGGTCGTGTGTTGCCCCTCGACCACCACGGTTGGCTTCGGATGCCGCCACGGCTGCGTCGTGCCTCGCCAGGAGCTCCTCCCAGTGCCCGCTCTCGAACAACTGGACGCGTTCCAAGAGGGGCTGCTGGCCCTGCTTGCGGCTGTCGAGAGAGACCCGCCCGAGCAACAGCCGGGGGAAGAGGATGAACAGCTTCCACGCCGCCTCGTCTCTGTGGTCCACGACGATCCGCTGTGTCACCGGGCGGAGCGCGCGGCGGAGGTGTGGGCGTGCCCAGCGTGGAACATGGCGTAGGAGCGGCAGGGCCGCCTGGCGGTGAACTGCGGCCAGGTCAAGGTCGGCCAGCCACTGCCAGTGGTGAGGCGTGGGCGGGGACGGCGCGGGAGGCCTGCCTGGTCTGCCCCGACGACCACCCGCCGCCGCTGCGCTCCGCGCCTGCTCCGCACGGTTGATGTTGCCCGCGCAAGTTCGCTGGTGGTTGGACCGGCCGGACCGCGTGGTGAAGGTCCTCTGGCAAAGCTGGCACCGAGGCGGGTCGGGCGAGGGAGGAGAGGGCGACGGCGGTGGAGCCGGCTCGCTCGGCGGGGGTGGAGGCGGCGGAGATGGGGGGGGCGTCGATGGCGCCGACTGTGGAAGGCTGGGCGGCTCGAGAGGCGGGATGGCGGATGATCGGGAAGGCGGCGTCGGAGGAGGTGGGGGCGGTGGGGACGTCGGCGGCTGTGGTGACGACGGCTCGGCGGGCGGTAGCGGCTGCCGCACCACTGTCGCCGGAGAAGCACACTCAGGGGCGTCAGGGCCGAGCACATGGGACATGGTACCCTGAGGATGGAGGAGCGTGGTCACCTCGTGGGTCCCCTCGCTTCTCAGGGGTGGAGGCGATAACGTTGGTGCCCGACACTTCTCTCGGGCGGGAGGCGATAGAGTAGTGGCCTCCGTGGAATGCTCCGTGGAATGCTCCGTGGAATGCTCCGCCCGAGTGGATGCCAGGGCCTGGACGATGGGGCTGCAAGCCGCGACGGCCGCTGCGGGCGGCGGGCCGGTGGGGCTGGCATGCCCCTTGCAGTGTCGCCGATGCACAGAGACACCATGGGGAGTTGCGAAATCCCGCGGGCAGGTGGGGCACGGCGCGCGCGGGGGCTTCGCAGGCGAGGGTGGCGACGGCGGAAGAAGGGGGGGCTGCGGCGGAGGTGGCGTGGTGGCGGCATGGAAGGCGGCGAGGGTGAGAAACCGCTGCGCCCACGCGAACTTGGCCGGGGGAAGTTCGGGACTCCGGCTCCGAGGGCGGCGCCGAGAGCTGCACGCCGCCGCGGACCCCATGGCGGGCGCCGCCGGCGACGGCGCCGGCGGCGGCCCGGGGTTTAAGAGGGGTGGCGGCGGCGGCGGCGGCGCCCGCGACCAGATGGATGGTGTCAAAAGCCTCTTCATCTCTCGTGCTCACCTGGCCTTGACAAGACCTGAGGGCGGCAGAAGGCTGTCGCAAGCGTCTGCCTGGCAGCTGACGCTTTGTCGTGCCACCCTCGTGCGGCGCGCCCCCCACGGGGTGCCCCTGGAGGGAGGCTGGCACGGAGAAGCACGGAAAAAAAGAAGAAAGTGCTCGCCCATTGAGAATAGGGGCTGGAACAACCAGCCCGAAAAAGAATGAACAGAGTACGAGAAGGGGGCCAGGGGAAGCGCTAAGTAACAGAAACAAAGCTGCTACGAGACACTCAGTAACCCCTGCTAAGCAGCCGCAGATCAGAGATGCTGGGCTCCTGGAAGTGGGTCCCCTGGCCAGAGCCAGAGGCAGCAGCGAGGGCTCTGCCGGCACGAAGGTGCAGCGCCCGGGCCATGGACCTCTGCAGCGAGACGGCCAGGCGCATTCGATACACTTGCGCCAGCGACCCGGCTGCAGGGAAGTCAACCGGCTCCCCATGGAAGCCCCGGGCGATGGTGTGGCGGGCGAGCTGGGTGAGCAGCTCGAGCCACCGAGCGCCCAGCGCCCCATGTGTGTTGATGGCCAACGGGAAGAACTCTGGAAAGGGGCGCTCCGTCGAGACCCAGAGGCGGCGGGCATAGCACGGCCCTCGCGCCGAGTGTGGACGGCGTAGTCAAGGGAGCGTTGAAACGATACCGCCAGGCGCCTTTTACCCCCAATGCGATCAACTCCTGCCAGCTGCAATCGACATCTTTGGCTGTCTGGGTCCTCGTTTCCACACGCTCCATCAAAACATAGCCAATCCAGGCTACACTCGACGTGCAGATGTGTTTCCGGCTGAGATGGGCTTGCCAGCTGCATATATGTCGCTCTTGCGACGACGAGTTTCGGCCTGTTTGCAGCGTGCTCAGGCTAGTGCCTTGCACCAGAAAGCTGGGCGAGCTCTAGTAGGTGGCAGAACGGCTCCGTTCCTGGCATCTAGTATTCATGCATCGAGTAGTGACCTTTATATTTTGACCCGTGGTTATTGAGAGGGTCAATCTGCTGTAGCTTATGTAGATCTTTAGATGTGCGTGCCTTTGTACCTGGCCATTTGGCCTACATCTCTTTCTAATACACGGTCTTCCTTTAATGAGAAGTTCGGAACGCCTAAAAGCGCTGTCAGAACAAGGGGAGGATGGACCATTCAGTAATCCATCCTCCCCCCCTCCCAAGGAAAAATAAACGAAGTACAAGAAGGGGCCAGAAATGGAGAGCTGTGGCTACTTCCAGCTTTTTCAAGAAGAAGGGCTCGCCCATTTGAGGATAGGGGCTGGAAAAAGCCAGCCCAACAAAGTACGAGAAGCGGCCAGGGGAAAGCCAGCCCCTATCCTCCATGGGCGAGCCCTTCGAGCTTTTCTTCTTCTGCGACTGAGTGGTCGCTACTGAGTGGTCCATCCTCTTCCCGTTTTGACATAGCGCTTTAGGCGTTCCGAAGTTCTCTCCGAAGGCGCCTGGCGGTATCGTTTCCACTGAGCAGCCGCTTTCCCGTTCTAATAGCATTTTCAGGCCCTTTCGTAGCTGCTTAGCGCATTTGGCCCATCCGTCATTTCGCCCTTTTGAACCTTTGTCAATTCTTAATTGGGGCTGCCTTTTCCAGCCACTATCCTCAATTTCTGACTAGCAGCCGTAGGTCAGAGAAATTAGTCTCCTGGTAGCGGGTCTTCTTGCGAGGGCCAGAGGCGGCAGCAAGGGCATGACCGGCGCGGAGATGCAGCGCGCGTGCCATAGACCGCTGCAGCGAGACGGCCAAGCGCATGCGATACACCTGCGCCAGGGAGCCTGCTGCGTGGAAGTCAACCGGCTCCCCAAGGCTGCGGCGGGCAATAGAAGAAGTGGCTCTCCCAACGGGGGCAAGGGCTGTGAAAGGCCAGCCCGAGAAGACTTAACAAAGGTTCAAAGAGGCCAAATGATAGCGTGGCGATAGCGTGGCGGCAGTCCATATTGACTCGTAGCTGCTTCGTTTCTTTGTGTGTTTGTCTTTCTTAGCGCTTCCCCTGGCCTCCTTCTCGTACTCGTTCTCGTTCATTCTTTTTTGGGCTGGCTTGTCCAGCCCCTATCCTCAATGGCGAGCCCTTGTTGAGATTGACTGGTGGCTGTGAGAGGCCAGCCCAAAAGAGTGGACAAGGTCTGGAGGGGCCGGCTGGCCGAGGATATGACTTGCGATCATCTGCTTTGATTTACCAGTGGGCATCTGAAGAAGAAGAAGAAGAAGTGGCTCTCCCAATGGGGGCAAGAGCTGTGAAAATCCAGCCCGAAAAAAATTGACAAAGGTTCGAAGTGGCCGAATGACGGAGGGGCCTAAAGTGCTATGTCAGAAAGGGTGTAGGATGACCAAAGCGCTGTTTCCTTTATTCTAACAAAAGGTAACAGCGCTTCCAAATTGACCCCCCTTCAGAAAAGGGACCAGGGAAAGCGCTCAGGGGGTACAGAGCTTCCAAAGTGATTGGTGGCTGTGAGAGGCCAGCCCAAAAGAATGAACAAGGTCTGGAGGGGCCAAATGGCGCAAAAAGCAAGATACTAATTGCTAAGACGGCAGCAAGGGGGCTCTCCATAACCGCGAGTCAGTAAGAAATGCGAAGTCAGAGTAACTAGCAGGCGGATAGATGTCGCCCTGACGGAAACCTGACCTGAGGCTGCTTAGCAGGGGTTTCTGAGTGCTTCGTAGCTGCTTAGTTTCTTGTTGTGCTTGTTTTTCAAAGTGCTTCCCGTGGCCCTTCTCGTCCTTCGCTCATTCTTTTCTAAGCCAGCCCCTAATAGGCGAGCCATTCTTCTTCGGACCTCGTCAACTCATTTCGGACTGGCTGTTCACAGCCCTCGCGACCTTGGTAGAAGAAAAAGTGGCACACCCAATGGGGGCAAGGGCTGTGAAAAGCCAGCCCGACAAGAATTGAAGCCCTACAGCCCGACAAAGGTGTGAAGGGGCCAAAGTGTAACGAATGCTGTAGATCGCCAAGCCCGGGCTGCCGGCAGCGCAAGGAGAAGCGGGAGGCATTGGGATGGGGCCGCAACGGTAAAATTGACAAACGGTTACTGCAGGGGCAAGGGTCCAGGGGTCCGAGGTTGGGTGAAGAACTCACCCCCTCTCCCATCTCGGGTGCCCCCTTTATAGCCCGACGGACTGCGAGCCCGGCCATACGGGCCCGGGTGGGATATTCGGCACCCAGTCTCTCGTTGATGACCCGTCCACGACCTGTCGACGGCTAACAACGGCTACCACCGACAATCTACCCGTCACTCGCAGCTGACGGTCACTACCCCCAGGCTATCGTCAGCCGTCTATCATCCCCGTCAATACTAACGGCTA
>WELB01000066.1:653687-666930 GCA_009602725.1 Spirogloea muscicola | reverse complement strand
GAGGCGGTCGTGGGCCGCTGTCCGCTCTCCGCCGTGGGAACAGCGCAGAACATGAGCAGCCAGCTCTCCAGGCTCGGTCCCGCGCTCGCCACACTCACATTGACGCACACCCTGGAGACATGGCGGCAGTAGGCCCAGGAGCCGGTGGACGGCACTTCGGAATACCTCGTCCGGGAGGGTGAGGGCGTCGTAGAGGGGGAGGGCCTGGAGCCACGCCGCAGCCCCCGGGGAAGAGGCCGAGTGGAGTCTCGCGCGAGTCTCGCGCGCCCGCGCCCGAGGCAGCAGCGAGTCAACCTGGCCGCGCTTTCTCTGCGGCTGCTGAGCAGGGGTTACTGAGTGTCTCGTAGCAGCTTTGTTTCTGTTACTTAGCGCTTCCCCTGGCCCCCTTCTCGTACTCTGTTCATTCTTTTTCGGGCTGGTTGTTCCAGCCCCTATTCTCAATGGGCGAGCACTTTCTTCTTTCTCTTCTGCCGGTGCAGGAGTGGGGAGTGCCACTTCTTCGAGAGGGCGGGGGCTGTGAATGGCCAGCCGACCTTAGCTGGTGGGCTGGCCTCTGACAGCCACTGCTCTCAATTTGGACGCGCTTTTCCCAGCCCACCTTAGCATAGGGCTTGCTTTCATGTAGCCCACATTCTGCAGTAGCTTTGGCCTGAAGGAAACAGCTCTTTCAATTTAAGGGAATCCTCAATGGGCGAGCCCTTTCTTTCAATTTAAGGGAATGCTTGAACGATGTACTGGCTAGTATTGGCCATCTTTCATGCGCACCATACGCCTTCACTCTTCTTCCTACAGCTCCATCGGACATTGTCCCGGTAGTCACTGAAAGTCTTGCAGGCACGAGTGAACTTGTATCCCCTTGAAGACGGCACTACAGCGTGGCTCAAGGGGGCAGACCGAGCTACAGAGGTACGCCCGGAGGCTATTTTTGGTCAGAGTAAAAGATCACTATTATGCAGAACTCTGTCAACTGAGACTAAAGGGCTGCACTAACAATCCGGAACCCCCCCTAAACCCTTAATGAGGCTCACCCGTAGCCAGGATGACTCTATCACCGCTTGTTACTTCCCCTTCTCAAAAGTGACTGATATCTCACAAACTTTGATCAGTAAGAAAGAGTTGGCTGTGCAGTTCCTGCGTATTGTTGCAGGAGAAGCCACTTCTAAGTACAGACATTACTTCTCATGCGGTGTCATCAACTTCAAGAAGATGACTACGATTTGAAAGATGTCTACAAGGTAATGTTGGACACAGAAAAGACCACACTCTGCACTGTGTTGATGATCGCTTTGTGGGAGTTGGAGCTTTGCCTCAGCCATCCTCCGTCAAAGTCGGGAGATCAGGTAGGGAAGGTATGACAGGGACTACGGTTGCAATGTCTACTGACATACCCAGGGACCCAATCTTATATGCTCATCCCCATCCTGCATCAAGTTGCCATGCATGTGGGGAAACCTGGGCACTTGAGAAGAGATTGCTTACTGTTAAACCAACTTGCTGGTGCTACTTGCTCTCACACTTCAAAAGTGGGACATGTAGAAGAGCAATGCTAGCAGAAGCATCCTGACAAGAAGCCTCGTGCTTTGAAGGGATAGCCTAGTGGAAGGACAACAGGGGTTGCTCAACCTGCTAATACCCATATTGACAAATTTGTTGCATTGGCACAGCAAATTGCAGAGCTAATCAAACAAGTTGCTGTTGTCCAGAAGCAGCAAGATAAGGTGGCTTTGTCTGCGCATATCCTGCCGTGGACGTGCAGGAAGACGAGTACTTCTATCCCGGCAGGCATCGAGACTCCGATCAGCCGGAGGAGTTTGAAGCTGACTTCGTTTCTGTTGTTGCAGCGCCAGAAGTTAAGACCAAGCCCGTTAAGCACTCCGCCAACACTTGTGCTCATGGACACAGGTGCTCAACCTTTCGTTGTAGTTTGTCATCCTCTGAATCTCGGAAAGAAGGATGTCAATCAAACCAATGTGAAAGTGAAATCTGCAACTGGTGGTACGGAAAGAAGGATGTTATTCACACCAATGTGTACATGAAAACTGCAACTGGTGGTACTGACAGCATCGTCAAAGCTGAAGTTATGGTGTTCTGTTGGGCACCGACTTTCTGGCACCGACAAGCATTCATACAGACAACTATGCAAAACAAGCTTGGTGTAGGCCTCCCAGGCAAAAGTCTAAGGTTCTGTTGCTTTACTTAAAGGGCAGCAGTGTGCTGACATACCAGCGTATAGTGCAATCGTCACAGGTGTTTCTTCAGCACCAGGCAGAGTAAGAGCAGCTGATACAGAGATTCTAATACCAGAGACAGGTCAACGCATGATGCGTTCTGAGAAACCTCTGGTGCAGAAGCCTGCAGTGGGACAAATTTGTGCGCCAATTTCTGCAGAGAAGAGCTTGAAAATGGCTAGTCAATTACCGCAACTTTTGATGCCAAAGCTTGGCTCGGGTATGTTACATTACTCTTGCCGAAGCTGCTCCAGCTCCGCTGCCGCATTGTCAACAAGCATCTCTTGCTCCTGCATCCTGCCAAGAAGGTTCAGACTGGCAAAGCAAAGTAGCAGAGCAGCTAGACAGCCAGATGCAAAGGCTCTACCGCAAGTCACAGAGACCCCGTTATACTTGGTAAGTCACAGAGACGCGTTTGTAATCGGTGAGTGACATAATTGTGATCCTGTGTTTTCACATGCTGCATGCAGTCGCAGCATCATCTGCGAATTGTGAGGTTGTATCTATGGCAATGTTGTTGCTGTTGCTGCACCTTTGTGAGCCACCAATTCTCGTTCCGGTTCACTTGACACTGGACATTCGGTACCGCCACATATGACCCTTAAGTGGGCGACTTTTGAGATACCGTGACATAAGACCCTTGATTGGGCGAACTATGGTTACAGAGCTTACTGGATACCTGGGTCTCATCCTAGTGTGGCTGGATGCTTGGATTGTGCTTTCAATTGTGTGTGAAATGCTCTGAAGAAGACAGTGTCAAATTGCAATGTCTTGTGCTTCCCATGATATTCCTGCAGGTGACTGCTTGACAAAGCTTCTTTGGATGCTGACCCAACTCCTCAGCCTGTGCTAGGACTCGCAGTGGGGGGAGGCTCCATGTCATCTATTGTTCATTTCTACTTTATTAGGCGGCTATGTCTTGATTTCGCTAATTTCTTTTGCGTAATGTCACAAAGCCGTCAGCACCTTACAACAAAGGCGTGGAGTGCGCTCACGATTTATCATTGGACCCCTTCATCACAACACTCACGCACGTACTTGACCATGCTCGTCCACAGAAACGTACATCAAGTTACACTACCACAGGAGCAGTTCATGATATTGTGGCTATAGCATTGACGTTCTGATTACATATCGGAATTGGTATTGGGACAAAGCCATAGGTTGGCAGTATGTTCTGGTCAGAGCTGGAGAGATGATGTTAAGGAAGACTCTGGTGGTAGAGGCAATGGGATAGCCGGCGGAGTAAGGCTGGCGAGCCCAGATGTATATGGAGGTCACCATGGGCTTGCCAGCGTTACCTGGGCGGCATTACCCACTGCCTCCACCACCAGACTCTTCCTTAAAGTCATGTTTTCTATGTCTGGCCAGAACAAACTGCCAATTTATGGCTTTGTCTCAATACAATCTCGATCAGTAGCCGGAACTTCAATTCTGTAGCCAACATCTCTAGAACTGACATGTGGTAGTGCAACTATGGTGAACGTTTCCGAGGCTATCGAGGACAAGTGTGGTCAAGTACGTGTTATGATGAAGGGGTCCAACAATCAAGCGTGAGCGCGCTCCACGCTTTTGTATTCAGGAGCTGACGGCTTTGTGACATGATACGAAAGAAATGAACGAAAACAAGACATAGCTGCCTAAAATGGTAGAAGTGAATAACAGATGACATGGAGCAGATAGTGAAAGATGATATCAATTTCCCGCCCCTCCCCCCCCAAAATGCAAGTCCTGGCACAAGCTGAGGAGTTGGGTCAGCATCCAAACAACCCGCACATCAGTTACCTGCAGGAATCAGTTAGGAGGCTCAAGAGATTGCAATTTGATACTGTCTTCTTCAGAGCATTTCACACACAACTGAAAGCAAAATCCAAGCATCCAGCCACACTGGGATGAGACCCGGTATCCAGTGAGCACTGTAAACATAGTTCGCCCAATTAAGGGTCTTATGTCACGGTTTTTCATAAGTCGCCCACTTAAGGGTCTTCGGGCTCTTTTTATTCTTTTTCTGGGCTACAGCCATCGCCCTCCACTGGAAGAGTATCTCTTCTTCTGGAAGATCACATTCTCTCCCGGGAGGGCACAGTGCCTGTGAGAAGCTCAGTGTGGAGGAAGAAGAATGTCTTTCCACAAGGGAGCGACGGCTGTGCAAGGCCGGCCCCAAGAACGATGGACAAGGTCTGGAGGGGCCGGAGCTGGAACACACAGCTGCACAAGTGGCTACTAAAACTGGGTGCTTCACAGCCCCTAGTCAGCAACCGCAAGTCGAAGTGTAGCCAACTGCACATGGCAAAGTGCTGCGGAAGATGTGTCAAGAAGGGAGGCAAGCTCCTCAAAGCTTTGACAGCCGTGAGCAGCCAGCCTATGATGCTATTCACGGCGCCGGCTGAGAAGGCCGGCGGCGCAAGGACAAGGCAGAACCAAATTTCGTGCTCATGAGACACTGAAGTTGCAGTCTGCAAGCAACGCGTCGACTTCTCAGGGCCACCTCCTGTCCCGGGAAAGAAAGAGAGCTCTTCCAGAAGGGGGCACGGCCGGCTTACCATGGACGTAGCTTGCTGTACAGAGCCTGGTTGATAACAGTGGCCGAAGGCAGTCGTGCCGCAGAAGCCTCCTATGCTTGATACCACAGAGACAGACTTTCTCAACAAGGAGACATGCAAAGCCCAAAGGTTGTGGTTTGCTCGTCCCAGCAGCATCGGTTGGTCTGAGCAGCAAGTCTACTGCTGTCCGATATTGAGAAACCCTCTAGGTTTTGCCCCGCTGCCACTTAGTGCTACCAGCCTTTCAATTCAAATGTTCTGTAGAGTAGTCAAAGATTGGTCCGCCTTTCCTATGCATGATGCATTGTACTGTCATACGATGCACGGTGTCTGAATGAAGCTACGCTGAGAACACCACTTGAGAGAGGGGTGCCACGCGATCCTGCTTAGTCTGAAGTGACTGTTGGAGATGGGCAAGATCTTGATACAACAGCCATTTACTACAAGTGGCTGTATGAGGGGGAGGGCGAATGTCTCTTTGCACCTTGGCAACGAACACTCGTGGACGGTCACTACACAAATGTCCTCCGGCTTGTCAGTTTTGAGAACATGCTCTTTATCAGGCAGGTGCACAGTAAGTACCTCCTATCTGAGGCACTTAAGAGTTGGAAGGGTTGGAGTTGGAGACAAAGAGACTCTTGATGGCACAGCTTTTCGGTGTTGGCTTCCCAATCGCGAGTGCACGATGGAAGTTCAGGCGGCGCAAGCGCAGCACAATGTCAGTGCCGTGCCATAGGAACAACATTGTCTCGCTCCGCTCCTGCAACAAGGGCCCTGCTATGTACCGGGGGTACTGTGGCCCATATCCAGGTGCCGTCCCCTCCCCAGAGTAACTGTGAAAGCATCAGCTGAAGTTGCTATAAGTCTCAGAAGGCTGTCATTGCTGTGCTGACGGAAGGTTTGCTGCCAATACCACGACCTGCTAGCTGCCCTGTACAAGTCATTCGGCACAACCTGCTCTTTGTACTCGAATTCTAGCTGGGACCACCCAACATCCTGTGCGCCGCAGCAATCTGACTATCTGAGCAGCACTGTGAAGGTAACAGTAGCAGTCATAGATGCATGCAGTCATTCATTGAACGTGCATACCCCAACTCATGAACCACTTTGATAGTTTCTTGGCATGCGCCCAAAGACAGTGACAGCAAGTCATAAGCACACGGCATGTTGGAGTTTCCTACCTTGCAACAAGGTCAGGGAGGAGACCCTCCCGTCCTAGCGTCCGGATGGAAGCGGGCGGGATGGGGTCCGACACCTTGGTGGCTAGCCTGGCCTCAAAAACTATGTTGCCATACTCGATGCTGTGGTCGCCTGCATGGACAATTTTGCAGCTCCGCATACTTAATACGGGACAATGTAGTGCCGTACAATCTCCTTCGATATGTGCTTCGTTTGAAAGTCCACGTACACGAGGCGCGTACATGGACCTCATTTTATATCACGATGCAGATGCCACTTGGTTACAGCAATCATAATATGTAACTTGCAGGAAAAGGTCGGGAGTAGCAGGGATGTGACCGACCTCTGAGGTGCCGTGCAACAATGGCACTGTCTGATGGCGACCCAACAAAGTGGAGCAGCAGGAGCTGCGGCTGCATGGAGCTGACGTGGCCGTGGGGCCCGTCGCACAGATCCCCACCGTCCCATGCCGGGCCATACCGTGGTGCCTGCGGCTTTCCGTAGTAGCCCACCCAGAGGCTGTTCTTGCGGTGTACAGCGTCGTCCATCCACCAGCTCCCGCCTCCTTGACTGCCTTCTGCCGCCCTGAGGTTTCTCTCTGGGCTGGTCGACCTCTGTGCCAGGTCTCGGCAGAGGGTCGGGCCGAGGAGCCGCCTGAAGGACTTGGAGTCGTCCCTAGCATGGCTGCAGCAGAGCACAGCTCGCCAGAAATTTGTCACCGGTAGACTTTGATCAGCCAGTTGCTTGTATCTCAACTTAGGAAGTGGACTTGGTGTACCAACAGCAGATTAACAATGTGGAGGGCCAACTGATCTGGATTGGTCTGACAGCTGTGAAGTTTGCAAATATTACTGTCGCCAGGCGAAGCTGTCGACTTGATTTCGCTTGCGATTTGGACAGGTTGCCAAATTGCACGGCAAACAGCAGGCAAAGAATCTTACACTTCGGGGAAGAGCGCAGTGAGAGGATCAAATGGCTGGCTGCTGAGGCTGGTGAGCAGGAGCAGGCGTAGGGACGACGTTGGCGGCGTTGCCTCGCCCGAGAGCCTACATGCACCCAGGAGCTGCCGCACAAAGTCCAAGTGGCAAGCCCGGAGCTGATTCTCCTTGGCCTTGAGCTGGATCTGGCCGTTGGCGTAGCTCCGCTTCTTGCCCTGCAGTTTCGGCAATGGAGCGGGGGTGAATGGGAGGGGGACCTACTGATTGCAGGGGCATTCAGCCACTGACAGTGCTCCTTCTGTTCAACAGTCTTGACCATTGCCTTGGACGCCTGAAGATCCTCACAGGTACTTGGGGCTGGCTTTTGCAGAGAAGGAGCCGATGGCGAGCATGGCAGAGAGTGGGGAGAGGCAGGGGTGGTGAGGGGGCGTGCAGTGCTAACCATCGGCAAAAGCGGAGCCATTGGGATGGTCGGCATTGCAGCAGGGTTGCGGCTATCACAGTTCGCTGCAGCTGTGAGCCGCTGTAAGTCCAGCTCAACAGGGTCCTGGACTGGCCCCCTGTCGGCACGCCGGCCTCCACCGCCCCGCGTTGACGGCTGGCCCAGCACCGAGTGACTCCGTGCACCACGCAGCACCGCCGCTTGGACACTGGAGGCATTTGCTCCGCCAGTGTCTTCGTCCACCTCTGGCTGCGGCCGCTCGCCAGGCAGCCAGTGGAGGCTACCGGGTGCCCTGCCAGGAGTCGGCAGTGTAGACGTGCTTGATAGGTCCAAGGCTGGCCCAGGCTCCTGGACGATCTCTGGGGGCCACGCATCCTCCCCTCCTTCCCTGATCGCCTTTAACCAGAACTGCACAAAGGTCATTGCCCACATCGAACAAGGTCCGATTCAGGTAACAGCAGGAACCACGGGGGTGCTTCAGGCGCTTCCAGCAGACCAGGGGGGGTCAGAAGTCCCGAGTCCTGCACCTGGTTGGGTGCTCGACAGGGGGTGAAGTGCAGGTGGCCTGGCAGCACCACGTTAGTGCTGTTGTGGCGGCCGTAGAATATGACGTGCTGCGACCCATCGGTACCACCCACGACCTCGAACAGGGGCGTCCAATTGCACGCCACGTCGTGGCCTGAGGGCAGGGCAGTCGACAAGCGTGTGAGGAGTGCTTGGGTGAAGGCTGCACGCAACGAGGAGGGGGCGAGGGTTGGCATGGGTGTGCTGGTAGAGGACAGGGATTGAGGAGTGCTTGGATGCCAGATGCACAGTGGACCGCTCCCAACGACGCCATACAGGTACCCGAAGTTGGGTGGACTGTGGCCAGCTTCCGATGGCCTCATTCTTAGTATGAAGAGGAGTAGACTGTGAGCAGATTGAGCAGAAAGACGAAGCCTCCCCAGCCTAGGAAGTGGTGGATGGTCAGTTTCCGGTTCGAGATTGTATAAGTCGACGAATGCGAGGGTCATGAGACATGTCAATGGAACACATGAACCAGGTCACTGCTAGAGGTAACTACCGCAAACACTACCACTGTCAGAGCACCAGTCGAGAGTCTCCACACAGAACAGGGTGTAGAGGGAACGAGGGACAGAGGAGAGAGCCAGTTATGAAGTTGGATGAAAGAAGTGGGGAAGAAAGGAGGAGGATCATGAGGAGAGGGAGGGACAAATGTGGAGTGAGACAGAGATTGATGGAGAGAAGGGGGTTGGGGGCGTGAGAGGGAAAGGGGCAGAGAGTGGTGGGTGTGCCTACATCCTGACGCGTCGACCTGTGGCAGAGCTGCTCAAGGTGGCTAGGCAGGAGAAGAGGGGGCTCCCAGCACGACCCATATGCAGCGCTCGCCCTGGCCAGCTGACCGCTGGTCTCGATAAGGTGGGGGGGATCAGGAGCAACTGGACCTGTGGGAGCTTACCATATCCGGTGATTTGCCCGATGAGGCAGGCCACGACCGAGACATGGCCCTGTGGAGGCAATGCAGGAGAAGAAGGGAGGGTCACTGGCGGCCAGACTTGCTGAAGCGAACGTGGGCGTAGATTCGTAAGGTGGAGCTTTGGGCCCCCGGGACAGTCAGGAAGGGGGGGTTTGACAAAGAGGGTCGCCCACCCAGGTGATGTAGACGATGTCGGCCCCCCGGCGGACGCGCGTGCGGGCGCGGGAGAGCGACCAGGCGTCCACGAGGCGCCCCGCGGCGAGGAGGAAGCGGAAGAGCGCCTTGTGGGAGGCGACGCCTGCGCGCCAGGCGGCGACGTCGAGGCGGCGCGCCCAGGGAGCGCAGCGCGGCTCCCAGGCATCGTCGCTGGCGGCGGCGGCGCGCAGCTCACGGCAGGCGGTGCCGGCGGCGCAGAGCGACCGGTGGTCCANCGAGGCCGCGCAGGGCGCGGGCCAGGGCGCCCATGCGGGCGCGACGGCTGGACTGGCCGGGCGCCGGGCGCCGGAGGAGCTCGCTTGTACGATGTGGGAAGACGGAAGGCCGGCAAGGCCGAGTACAGTGGGCGAGCACACCGGATGAGGTGCATTACCCGCTGCAAATCGAGAGGATATGTGGGAACTGGCGGCTAGCGACCGCGGGTCAGCACATGTAGGCCGCTAGATCGATGCCTGAACACCGGCCGGATGGCAGACTCCAAGCCCTTCTGCCACCACCAAGAAAGAGCTCGCTCAGCTCGCTTGGTGCGAAGCATGAGCCTGAGGAAAGAGGAAAGTGCTCGCCCATTGAGGATAGGGGCTGGAAAAGCCAGCCCAAAAAAGAACAAAAGTACGACAAGGGGGCAAGGGGAAGCGCAAAGAAAAACAAGCACACAAAGAAACAAAGCAGCTATGAACCACTCAGTAACCCATGCTAAGCAGCCGCAGATCAGAGATGCTGGGCTCCTGGAAGTGGGTCCCCTGGCCAGAGCCTGAGCCAGAGCCTGAGCCTGAGCCTGAGCACGCTGCGAACCAGGCCGGCAGACGGCGGCGAGAGGAAAGAAGAAAGTGCTCGTCCCATTGAGGATAGGGGCTGGAAAAGCCAGCCCAAAAAAGAATGAACGAAGGACGAGAAGGGGGCCAGGGGAAGCGCTAAGAAAAGAGAAAGTGCTCGCCCATTGAGAATAGGGGCTGGAAAAGCCAGCCCAGGAAAGGCAGAGAGGGAAGGCAGAGATGCAGCTGGCATAGCCAAGATTGGCCATCTTTTCAAGGAGGGGGTAGCCCCGGGCCCCCAGGGGGTCGCGCTTGGTCAGCGCTGGTCGGCGCCCGCCGGCTCGCTCGCGCGTCCACGTGGCGCGCGCCCGCGGCTGTCGCCCGACTCCGCACCGGCCCTACGCTACGTGGCCGCCAGCGGCGGCCCTCGAGCCGCAGGACCTGTCGGCATGCTTTGACCGTGTGGGCCCCACCGTCTGCGACAGAAATGCCCTTCTAGTGGAAGAGCAGTTCGTTCAATCCCCCTTGTTTTCGTCAGTCAGAAGAAAGTGCTCGCCCATTGAGAATAGGGGCTGGAACAACCAGTCGTCAGTCTGCCGCCTCTCTCTCCTCAGCTCATCATTTGGGGATGCTTTCCAGCGCCTAGTCTCTGACATGCGGTTGCTAAGTAGGTGGGGGGGGCCACTTGGTGTCTATCCCACTTGGTAACTGCTCAATCATATGTTTCGACGCTTTTCGGCCCCTTTGGACCTTGTCAATCTTTTCTCGGGCTGGCTTTCAACAGAAGTTCTCGCCCATAGAGAAGAGGGGCTGGCAAAGCCAGCCCAAAAAGAACGGACAGTGTCCAAAGCCAAAGAAAGTCCGGATGCGCGGCCAGATTGACTGGTGGCTGGGAAAGGCCAGCCCAAAAGAATGGACAAAGTCTGAGGGAGCCTGAGTGCAAAGCCAAAGAAAGAGGTGCCGATAAAGGACTACACTACCAAACACGACAAACGCACGTCAACAGCCCTCGCCCGCTTTGGACGAGCTCACTCCTCATCTGACCACCTATTGCTGACACTGGGGCACCAAGAGCGCCCCGTCTGCCCAGCCTGTGACTCCTCCAAGATGGTCATGAACACCCTCTGCATGCACCTGGCTGGCCTCTACAGCCGCTCCTTATGAATCAGCAGCCATCCGTTTTTTCTTCCCTTTCAGACAAGAAGGAAGCTCTTCCAAAGGACAGAGTGCTAGCGAAAGGGGCGAGGGCTGTAAAAAGCCAGCCCAGAAGGAATGGACAGGCTTCACAGGCTGGCTGGCAGGCCTTCTTTCCTTTCTTCTCTTACAGTCGTCCTTTCCTTGTCATCCATCTGTGAGCTGGCCCCCCTCTGCAGCCGTCGCTTTATTCGGTGGCTCGACCTACTCCAGCGGAATACCCTACTTCCTAGACCAATCCTTTTCCCCCCTCCTCAAGGCAGTTGTTCGCTGCAATTGTATCTGCCCGCCCAGGCACCATCTCCGCTGCTTTGATTGCAGACTTGGCTTTTCGTCTCTCATGAAAGAAAGCTCTGCATTGAAGCAGTCGTTGTGAGGTACGATGCCCAGATGATTCCAAAAGAACTATAAAGAGGGCAGGCTGGCAGCCAGAGAAGCTCTCAAGGACCATGAGAGGCGGCAACAGGGAGAAGATGTGCTCGTAGAACGTGCACGTTCATGACTCACTTCTTGGGCCGATCCATGAGAAAGCAACCTGACCAGACAATCTTGACAAGGATAAATGCTGGCGCACGGCCAAAAGGCCAGCTTATGTGCCGGCATGCTCGCCCTCTAGGATGCCTTGTCGCCCTGGATATCTTCTACTGCTGGTCTACTTTGCCGACACTCCAGTGGCGGGACAAAGGGCTGAACCCCACTGCCTCGTCACCTGCAGCAGTGTACGGCTACTCCGAGGCGAAATACAGTGGTGAGTATTCATATCCCAGGATCTACACTCCCCTACCTTTGGAAGAGCACCTCCATGACAGGGAGGATGCTCGGTTCCTAGCTCGCTCAACCTTCTGCCTTTGACGGACACCAGTGCAATTCACCTATGAGCTTGTATGTGCTTTTGAGGCTGAGGCTCCTTTTCGGTATGGCTGCCTTGTCCCTGGAGAGGCAAGGACGAAGAGTCGTGTAGACGTGCTTCAACGTATATACAGCTTGTCGTTTGTGCAGCTGCCCACGTACACAGCACAATAATTGTGAGCTTGTATGCCAAGGTGATGAAGGTCAAGTCACATCTGAGCATGAAGCAACATTTACCTCACGTATGCTGGTCGAGGCAACGAAGCTGACAAAAACATACCTGGCTTGGACTCGTAGTTTGATACGAGTTCAAGCTAGGTACCTTTTGCAAGAGAGTGTGGTGCCGAAATTAATATGGCCTGACAGCGTACGGTGGCATAAGAAAAGCCAACTGCTCGAAGCCTAGTCTGTGGACGGGGATTCCCGGGATGCGTGTGTTCAAACAAGTACAAGCCACTGACTGTATCTTACTCCAAAGTGCACACAGATTGTTAAGCTTTGTGGTACTTACAATTTGCCGAGACAAAGGCCAGCAAATAACACGCTCATGCAACCTACTTTTTGGGCATGCTACTTCGAAGCCTCAGGCACCTCGCAAGACCTCTATCAATAGCTACCTCAAAGTGTACACACCAAAGGCCACCTCACAGGATCTCGAGGTCGTCACAGGCTGCAGGTTGCGATGACGATGCAGTCTTCCAGATGAGCAGCCATAGCCATGTTGAGCAATCTGTAGGCGTCGTTGCCAAGACTATACAGTGAGCCAAACAGCGTATGTTCAACAATAGCAATTAGACGTGTAGAGCTCCGTGGCATGAAGGCAAGTGCTAGCTAGCATTCATGAAGTTTGAGGTCAATGTCAAGGATGGACAAGATGATGTACCAGTGCTTGCTATTGATAGTATTGTCAATGTTGTAGGCTGCCTGATATGGTGCCCAAGATCAGCACACCAAGAACCCCAAGGGGGAGAATAGTCCAAGTTAAGAGTCCAGGTTAAGAGTACAAGGAGGCTGAGACTTGCTGCACTGGAGCTACCAAGGAGTGGAAATTGCTTGAGCTACATTACCAGCACACTTTTGGTTTTGCCAGGTGCAAGTACTGCAGCGGAGCGGGCTTGTCAGGCACTGACGCCCAGGCCGGCACCATTCATGTGAAGATTTGCCTGCAAGGTCAAGAGCAACTTGCAGCTGGGCATGAGGCAATGACACTAGGCCTTCATTGCCCTAAGAGCACACAGCAGCATTCTACCGGCTCATCTGCCAAGGTATTTGAAATACTTGTATGTTGAAAGACAGTGAAGCTCAAGAGCTGTGTTGCCGTATCTGATGGCTGCTAGCATGGGCACGGGTGGCTAGAAGTCACCTTCCAGCCTCCCTCTCTCCTTCCAGCGATAGTGACGCTGCGCGCCGCCCTCCCCCCCCCCC
>WELB01000066.1:614185-639377 GCA_009602725.1 Spirogloea muscicola | reverse complement strand
CGCCGCCGCGTAGGCGGCCGCCGCTCGCGCGCTGGTGGGTGCGGCCGCCGGCCTCCCGCCGGAGCGCCTCAAGCTCGTGCGCCAAGGAGGCGTCCTGCCCGACGGCCGGCCCCTCAGCTTCTCCGACGGAGGTCAGCGCCGGCGCCGCCGCCGTTTGAAGCTGGAGCGTCGGCGTTTGGGGTCCAGGGTTCGAATCCCAAACCCCCCACATTGCCTCCTCCTCCTGCAGAAGCCCTCATCGCCGTCGTGGCTCCGCCGCCGCCGCCGCCGTCGCACCACGCCTCCTTGGTGGAGGCTGGTGACGCTGACGATGAGGACGGAGACGACGTCATTGTGAGCATCCTAAACCTCAAACCCCTAAATCCCTGAACCCCTGAACCCTATATTCTAGACCTAAACCCTGCACCCCAAACCCTGAACCCCTAAATCATAAACCCTCTCATGATTTTTCCTAAACCTCGAGCCATATCTTGGCCGCCATCCTAGCCACAAGGGCCCGCTTACAAGCCGCCCACCGTCAGTGCTGGAGTCTTCTCAATGAGGTGAATCGCCCACCAAGAAGTTCTGCGGGGTCTGAGCCACTCAGCATAGTGACTGCTGATTGCGGCACACCCTTCTCCTTGCACAGCATTTTGGGCTCCCGCCTACGGCGACGCCCTTCCAGCGAAGAGCGGCGAGCTTCATGAGACGCTGGCTGAAGCTCCCAGGTACCAGAAGCCGCGAGCAGATCAGTGGCCAGATCCTGTATTTTCCTTCACTGCGCAACCATTCAGACATTGTACCACTTGCTTTTGAAGGTCATTTGACTTTGGGCACCTGGATTGACATGAGGGTTACCTAACAAAATGCCCCTGCTGGTCTTCCTGCAGACTATGTTCTTGTCGTCTTCTTCTGGCTGCAGCTCCGGACATGGATCTGCATCATCCTGTGGTTCGTTGCAGCCCCTGTCATGCACCACTATCAGCTTGGCCCTGTTTATGTGAGCAGCCCCTCTCAACAATGCCCGCACTGCAACTTTTTTAAGATGCCTTTGTGAGTCTCATGCACCTGCATTTCATGTATTCTAGCAATGCCGGGTCATACGCCTCAAGTGATACAGACTAGATCTGTGGTTTGTTACTGGCTGAGAGAGCCCGAGTGGCAGGAGGCTGTCATTGTCTCACCAGCAGTATGTAGTTTCTTACTGCAAGATTGCATGTAGATTCTCGCCACTTGCTTTGCCATCATATTCATCAACCTCGGAAATCGGCAGGCTGGGGACATGAGGCACGTCCCTGTGTTGCTGCTTCCAGAATGATTGTCGAGTTGTCTTGCTGCTTCCAGATTGTTAATTCTCTTGCACCCTGGCTGTTATTTCTGTTTGACATGAGTGATTTTTATTATGCATTCTCTCTTTTCGATGGGTCACAGCACTCAGACTTGTACGTGCTTAGAAATTGAGATAGCGTAGTAGTCAGAAATCAGTGTCTGTGCTAACAGTCTACTTCGTGTGCTGCACAGCAGTGCCTACTCCATATTCAATGAGAATTTTCAGGAGCTTCCAGGCACGTTAAATGCAGATCGACTGGATCAGGACATACGTGCCGGCCAATTCTGAGACTCCATACTTCAGTAGTGTTGTCAACCTGCTCACTACAGCTTTCAAGTGTGACGCTGACATCAGCATGTACATCCCCCTTGCTTTGAGAGCGCGAAGTCATTGAGACATGATAGTTTAGCAGTCTGAGCAGAGGTGTTAATATTGAAGTGCTAGCTGTAGCTCAACTTGTGTTGTCATGCCCCGGTGATTAAAGGCCATGACAAGCGTGTCAGATGTTCTTAGAACAAGTGTGAACCAAAGTAATGTACTAGGTATCCAGGCAAGGGTAATGGACATCACCTTGCTAGAGATCGTATGCACATTCAGCCACTCGGCATACTGGCTTTGAGCAACATGGCTTCCCTTGTACTCTTCACAGTGTATAGGCTGGCCATTTCAGAGCCATTGCCTCCTTGAAAGAGCTTCTGTTACCACTATCAGTATGAGCCTCACTGGCTAAGCACGACAATGCAAATGCTTGCGCACATTTATGTGTTGCCTAATAGGACGACAACATGAATTTTGTTAGCACTATCACAACACTGTCTATGTGATAGTGCAGACCCGGGCAGATTGACTTTCAACAGGAGATTTTAGAACAAGCGGGCTACCTTGCCTACTACTGCAAGCAGCCCTTCAGGAATGCTGGTCGTGTAGGGCTCGAATCAAGCACTTTGCCTGAGCACCATTCCTCGTGCTCTTACGGCCAAAGCATTGCGACTGCCCGCCAATGAGCCTTGTCTGCAGCAGCTGCAGCACAGAGCCACTTGAAGACATTCTCAGCCTGAAGTGCTCCAGATACCAAGCTGCAGTCATGCCACAACAGGAGTAAAGTCAAGGTGAACCAGGAATGCTGGAGAGGACCATCGTGTTGCGCTCTGAACCTTACCTGGCATGATCAGTTGCTATGCTTGCCAGTTACTGACAACGACGGAGCCAGATGTAGTTGGTCATTGTCAGCGGCGCTCAATCAGAATCCTACCGCAGCCTTCAATGCTGGCAGCCTTTGTACATGACAAAACCAAGTTTGAGCTGTAATATATGTGAAAGTGAAGCATCCATACTTGCTGGTGGGAACATGCAATAAACACCCTTCATGCAATGGCTGAGGTGTTTAAGTGCTTGCCAGACAGCCAAACACAGCCAACACTTTGATTGCAAGGAGAGCATATGGAAGGATTTCAAGATGGGTGTCCGGTGGAGGCACCTAGCAGCATTTGATAAGGGTATAAACCCATTCTTGCGCTATATTCTTGGCAAGCTCTCAGCTCCTGCTTGGTCCCAAGAAGACTTGCTCTTCATTGCTTCCGCAAGATGTTGGTTGGACATCAAGATATGCCGCATGTTGAGGACCAGCTGTGTCTGCCCCAGCCTCGCATTGTTAAGGTCGTGCAGCTTGGTTCGATATAGCTGCCGTAACCTGCTGGCTTCTTGCTCGTACTCCGCGATGGTATTTGCGGACTGCACTCAGAGATAATTGGGCCAGCAGTCAGGAAATGCCAAACAGCTGCTGCCTCCATTTGCCAAGCAGTGGCTTCAGTGCTTCTACTAATCTAATCTTAGTATGGGTGGGTCAGTAGTTGGAACTAAAGCAAAGGAACACCTCTTGCTGCTCTTGAATAAATACATCAGAAGTGTGGGGTCAGGTACTCACCGTAACCTTATACTTGTTGTTAATGGAGTTGAGCTTGATCTTGAGCCGCAACTCCTCGGCAGCAAACGGGCTCGTGATCTGAGCAGAGAGCAAGTCAGCTGGCTGGAGGAAGACCGGATCAATCATCTGATTGACCGCGCTCCCCGACTCTATAGTAGGAGCTTGCGGCACTGCCGCCATGGTGGGCGCCGGCAACACTCGCTCCCCATCCTCGGCTTGCTCGGCCGCCGTGACTTGCTGAAGCAGCGAGGCCATCGCCGGCTGCGGATACATCTCAGCACCGCCCTGAGCCTCCAGCAATGGAAGCATGGGCAAGTCGCTCGCCTGCTGGTCGCTGCCTTGCGGCACAGCCGAAGGCGTGGCAGCTGGGAGGGCTTGAGGCGTAGCTGATGCCTGCACTCCCGGCAGTCCCTGCGGCCCAAAAGTTTGTGCTGACGGCTGCTCCGCCGGCGGTTCTTGGGGCACCACCGCTGCCTGCGCTTGCGGAACGACCACAGGCTGGCCCGATGGCGTTGCCATTGCCACCGGCTGGCGGGGCTGGCCGGCCTGGCTGGCGACAGGCGGCTGCTGCTGTGATGGCTGGCCAGGCGGCAACGATGTCAGCTGATGGCGTGATATCTGCTGCTGCAAGCCCCTGCCAAGCGCAGCAGCCTCCCTCAGCAGCACCTGGTCACCGACATAGCCATGGCTGGCGCTCCGCTGCAACTGCGCCGGCTGCTGTGATGTTGCAGCCTGCTGGGCCTGCCCAGAGGTTAAGCGCTCTAGCACTTCTGGCAGCCCAGCTGACGGCAGTGGCCTGGCAGGGATCAGAGGCCGCAGAGAGCGCTTGGCCGCTGCCGTCGCGGCTTCCCTCAGTGCCGGCGCCGGAGCAGGGTCTGGCGCCTCGGCAAGCTCCTGCGGCTGAGGCCCAGTTGCCTGGATGCGGCCCGGCATGTCGTCCTGCCGCTGCTGGGAGGTGGGCTCGTGCCCAGGCGCGGCGGCTGCTACAGACGCTGGCAGGGCAGCGCACGGCTCCGTGGCCGCCTCGGCAGCTGCACCGCCAGATGATCGCCGTTGCTGCAACGCCAGCTGCCGCTGCTGGTCGCGGTGCTGCCGGCGCAGCGCCTCCCGGGCCTCCTGCATCGAGAATGCTTGCTGCTTTCTGATCACTGCATGTTGCTGCACCAGCAGTAGTCGGGCTGCCGTGCGCTGTCGCTGTTCTGCCTCCTGCTTGTCTGCCGGGTAGCCCGCTGCCACCTGCTGCACGACCTCTATCGCCAGCTGCCGGTCCAGCACATTAAACGCATTCTCAAGCCGGAGCTGCAGACTTTGCGACTCCTGCTGCTGCCTCTGCATAAGCAACCGTGTGTCAGTTGCCTGCCATTCTTGCAGGTCAATTGCTGAGATCCAGGCGGAGCTCCAGGCGGAAAAGCCAGGTGGCCGGTCTGGCTGGCTTTCATTGGCTGGCGCTTGAGTACTTTGCAGCCCCCTGGTGAGACTGGCATCTGTCAAGTGATCCAGCATCTCTTGTGCTGGCTGTAGTGACTGCACAGGCTCGCTTGCAGCACCCTGGTTCGCAGTCGTTGCAATCTGGTCCAGTGAGTCATTTGAGACAGAAGGCACCGAGAGCCTGAAGAGGCTGGGCGCTGGAGGAAGGTCGGGGTCATGAGCGCCACTGGCCAACACGGCATTTGGGTCGTCGGCCGCCGCAGTACCGAAGTCGTTGACCCCAAAGTGCTCCTGAAGAAGCGGTCCGCTAGGTCCTGCCAATGGTGGCTCGGATAGCTGATCCACTTGGGCATGATCAGATTGTGTTCGGCCAGTAGTAGCTGATTCTGGCGGAGTGGGTGATGGAGTTGAGTCAACCGAGTTATTCGTGAGTGAACTCAGCGTGCGGACGAGCCGCTGGTAAATAGCATCCAATTTATGGCGCGGCACGCGTACATCCTTGTGCTTTGTAACACGGTCTAGCCAGTCCTGGAAATCAAAGACTACCAGCTCGCGCTCTGCTGCGATGCGACACTGCCAGAGGGTATCACAGAGGCAGAGTGAAGATGGTGCAGGTGAATGTCCTGCAACCTTTGAGAATGAAATCGGAGCCTTTCGCCAAAGCATAATTTCAAAGCACATACTGCACGCACTTTGAAGACATTCTTGATTGACTGTTACAACATAACATTGGCATAAGAGAGAATGTACCAGGGTCCTACCAGGGTCAAAACGGTGCTAATCATGGCCACCATAGTCCGCTTCTTTAGCCGGTATCTGCTGGTCAAGATCACAAACGTCTCCAAAGCCCCTTTCTCTACCTTGTCCTGCAAGTAACACAATACCTACTGTTCTCAGCAGCCCCCTTACAATCCTCTTCTCCCTCACTCGTGTTATGCCCTGCAACTTGGCAACAGTGACCTGACAGAGACAGAAGGGCTGAAAAAAGCAGGAGCTTACAGATAATTCGAGTAATCGGCAAGCCTGCTTCAATTCGCTCCTCACGATGCGGACGATGTCATCTGCTTCTACTTGACTTCCAGCTACGTCAAGTGCTACTTGTTCTCGAGGCTCAGCTTCTCGAGAAGCTTCCTGCACAGTATCAACACCAACTTGACTCCCCTCACCCCCCTGGTTCGACGACACTTGATGTGCATTGTGGCCGCCCTCTCGTCCTGCATGTGCTTCGCCCTCAACTTCATCCCCTGTGGCAACAGCAGCAGCCCCTGGACTTGCGAGATGCATTTCCAAAGAGTGCTCTGCCACAGGTGGGGCAGCGCTCCTAGCGCTTTCATCGCCAACAAGCTGTGGCTGCTCAGGCTCTGGGGGGAGCATCACCTTGTTACCATTCTCCAGAACCTTGTCCTGCTGTGAGACTTCATCCTGTGCATCTAGTGCAAGTTGTTGAGCTTCCGGCTCTGGGCTTTGAGTCACCTGGTGATGGCTCTCAGATCCTTCCAAGTCCTCCGCACCACCGCTCACAGTTTCTGCTTGTCTGGGCTGCCCTGGCTCCGTGACCTTCTGACTGGGGCCGAAACCGCCTGCAGGTTCTGCTATGTTGACAGCCTCTTCTGCAGGCTGTGGCACCTCGAGCTCTCCGGTGGCGCTGACCTGCTCGCAAGAACTAGGCCTCTCTGACAATTGTGCAGCATCATCAGAGGCTGAGATGGTAGTCGGGACATTCGTTACCTCCAAAGTATGCTGAACATGATCTAAGAGACTAACTATTTCCTCCTGCGTAGTCTCCTGAGTGCGAGCTTCTGCAGGTCCAGCATCCCTGCTCTCCTCTCTCTCCTCCTGCCTCTTAGGTCCACTTAGAATGTCCATCCAGACCCACTTCCAGGGGCTTTGAGTGTCATCCTGGTCATCCATGTCATCGCCAGAGGACCTGGTTTCCTTGCTCTGTTGGCCTGAGGTTTCGACGTCCTCCACGTTGTTGTCACTGTTGAAGAGTAGTACTTCTCTCCCACTCTGGCTTGGGGACTGGCAACAAGCTTCGACCATCTTCGCATGCAAATGCATCACCATTCCCTCCACCAGCTTGGCTTCTCCCTTTTGCGGACTTTCCGCCAACCTGTTATCTTTAAATTGCTCTGCAGCCCCTACTGTAAGTATTTCCTGGCACTCTCTGACCTTTTCGCATGGCTGTGGGGCCTCCTCCATGTCATGTGGGAGGCCAGCAAGGGCTACAAGTTTGCCAAGATTGTTCGTGCTGCCATCCCTAGCTGCTGCATGGTAGCGCTGGAAAAACTGCTGCTCCACAGAGTGTCTGGTGAACAGGCGGTAAACTTGCAGGGGCTGACCAGCCATGCCAAATCTCGCTGGTCTTTCAAGCGCCTGTGTGATGACCAGGCAACAAGGATCTTGTGAGGCCTACATGTGCCACTAGTAAGATAAGACAACAGTGAGGATTGTCCATCCTCAGAGGGCTTTGTCGATTCTTTTCGGGCTGGCCTCTGCCAGCACCTCTTCCTTATGGGCGCGCACTTTCTTCTTTGTGAGGAGACATCAGCAACTCCCGTTGACAGCCATCTGACGAAACTTTGACGTTTGCAAGATACAATGGACACCAACAATGGAAGTAAGCTGGAGGACATGAAACCTGCTGTGCTTGCAGACTTAGCCAAGACTCTTGACTGAGTGCAGTTGGAAATCCAAAGCTGAAGCCTTGTCTAAGAGCAACGGAAAGACCAGGCGAGTGGCTGACCTGCAGGTCAAGCAGAGGGTCCCAGTTGTGGTCGTAAAATATGACAACACTAATGGTGGCAATGTCTATTGAGATATCTAAATCTTGTGGGGTCATCACTATCACGCCTGAAGTCCAGGTGCTAAACTCCGCAACCTGTGCCAATTTGACTCCGATGGTATTTGCACTATCAATGAAGGTGTAGTTAAAGTTTGCCCGCCTCAGGAATACGTCTTCAAGAATGGCTCCCATAGCATGCACCTTGCAAAGCCCAACAAGGTAGCACCAAGACAGTCAAGTGACAATAAGCCGGCATATGAGTAGTTTGTGCTGACAGCACGCATGGTACGATACATTCGAATAGCATCACAAGCCCTCCAATGACTACCATAAGGTGCAAAGAGAGTATACTCAAAATACATTTTCAAACATTAATCCAGATTTTAGCAGCTGAAATAAAGCAGAGTATCTTCTCTAATGATGCAATGACAACCCTGAGTACAAGTTGGGTGGAAAGGGAGGTACCTGGTAAAGAAGGACAACCTTTTCCTCCAACTGACGGAAGTGGTTGAGGAGGTGCTGAAGCACCTGCAGCTTGCCACTGGACTCATCTGCCAGCTGCAGGGCCCACTGCATCCTGGTTGTTCCCGCCACCAAGGATGCGTGGTCGCAACACTGTCAGACAACACATGGCTAACTTGCAGCTTAAGGCATACTCGCTGCGTGGCCTTCGCAGATTGCACCTAGTCAAGGGAGAATACAATGCCCTGTCCTAACCATACGAAGTTGAGCAATAACGTCTTGCAAAGTAACTCCTCCACTCTCTAATTGCTGCTTGCCAGACATCAGAAGGCCTGCTTGACTCCGCAAGATTGCCCTATGCAACAGCACCAAGAGTGGGAGCATGTACTGTGCTCATGTGAAATGGTTCTAGAGGCCAACTCAGGTCAGCTATACATCACACGTCTCACTAAGCCCGAAGAAGAGCTCTCAACGTGCCAGAGCAAGGAGCACAGCTTGCAAGCTCAGGTCTCATCTGGCTTGCAGAACGACATTCTGACTCTCAGATGGGCAGCTCGGGCAAGTGCCATGACTGCAGTGTACTACCTGTAGTACTCCTTCTGAATCCTGCGCATGTCCACAGGCAACCACATCTCCACTACCTTGACCGCCTTGTGCTCTCTCTTCTCCACTCGGGCAGTCACTTTCTTCAAGCTCGTCTCTGCTGGGCTCCAGCCCTCTGCCTGCTCCTCCAAACTATATTTGCTGGGGTTCATGAAGTGGAGGAGAAATCTGGCACTGGCCTGTGGCTGATCCTGTGTTATGTAAGGACAATGGCTATCAATGTGATTGTACCACTTGCAGGATGCACGGCACATCATCTTTTAAGAGCATCAGCAAAAATGGACAAGCACTGATATCTGGAAAAAAGGGCTACTGACTATTAGAACTTCGAGTGTGAATGGCACCTTGTACTTTGGACTCAACAACACGTCCATGCTGAAGCATCTGTGAGATTCAAATGTAGATTTGCATTCTACTGTATTCTAAGTATCAATACCCAAGCTTTGCTCTTGAACTTTATTTTATATCACAGCTGGCCAGTGTGTGAAAAGCTTACTGCAAGTGGTTTTTCTGACAGCGCAAGTCGAAAATCTGCATGTAGCTGCGAGAGTGAACCCAAGGGCTTTACTGGCACAGAAGCCCAACCAGGACTTTCTAACACAATGATGCCCCACTTCTCCGTTACAAAAAATTCTAACTCCTGCAAAGCACATAAGCATTACTTGCAGGTCAAAGGCAGCCCTCTCTGAAGCACTTCATCACAGCACGTCACTGCCTGCACATGCTCTATATCTCGAACTGCAGGAAAGGACCTACGAAAGCAAGCATCTCAATGCTAACGCAATTGAAATCACCCCATAAGGTGAGCTGTGCCAAAATTTATGCATGAATGGGCGCTCCTAATGCTCAACCTCAGCAAGTAACGCACACCTCGTTGATGACTTCTGGTGAAGCTAGAACGCACTGAGCAATAGTGGGATTGGGCCCAAGCTCTTCCTTGAGTATTAAGTTTCTGCTTGCCTTGCCCCCTTTGAGATGTACAGTGTTTACATCAGGGAGAAAGTGTTCTAATTGTGCCTCCCATCTAAAGAGGCATGAGGCTTCACCGATGATGAGGACAGCGCGAGGCATCTGGTATTGCTGAAGAACAACTTCTAAAAACAAAATTGTGGCAAATCTCCTCCCCTAGCAAACAACAAGCAATCTTGAACATTATTCACTCTGCAACCTGCGAAGGTGCCTGATATGTTAGGCACCAGGGTCTTACTGGCATGTCTGTTTTGATACACAGCAGCTACCAAAGTGCAGGAAGAAGGATGGCGTTGTCCCTAAGGCTAATCTCCTACTACTAATGCCAAGCTCCATACATCAACAGAAGTGCTTGGCCATGGGACACGCACCAGGCCACGAGAGAAGGAAGTGAGAGCGTGGTCGTCTGCTGACTTCCACCGAGATATGAGCCAATTAAGGCAGTCCACCTGATAAGACATGCTTTTTGCTCCCAAACTCTGCAGTCCTTTAGGGAGTTGCACGCTCACGCTGGGCTCACCCTTTCGCTTGGCCTCAACCTGAGCAACAGAGGCTGCAAGTTGTGCTTGAGATACTTTGGGGCAGGCTAAATGTCTTAAATAGATGATAACATATATATGTGGCACAATTGAAGGCAACCTTCATGGTCGTCTGAGTCGCACCTCGGCAGCCTTGCTTGGATCAAGTCTTCTCTGACATATCAGGTGGCGACTCTGAAGGTGGCTTTGCAGGGTGATAGCTTCAGCAGTTGCCAATGTTTCCTCGTTTGAAGGCTCCCATGTGCAGCAAGAGTAAGGCAAGGTCCTCCACTTGACAAGCCTGCAGTGGAAGCAAGCTTGGCTTGGTCTATCATAAGGCGCGCTCTCTCAAAATCACAATCAGTACCTTGACTTACAAAGCACCTGCTGCTAACCCTTATTATCAGTGTGTTTCTTGACAGACTGCACCCCGTGAGGGATAATCACACAGGCCCTTGCAAGAGACTGCACGCCACGACGTGTAGTGCTCTAGTGAAGAGTGCCTTCTTGACAATATGCACAAATACCAGACCAAGCTGCGAGCAATCTTAGATGCGCAAGCCATGTGAAGCCCGAGTAGTCAAGAACCCTGTCTGCTAAGTGAGCAGCAGCTGCAGAGCTGAGTGCTGCTTCGGTGGTATGAAAAGTAGCCCTGGAGACCAATAATACATGACTGTATCTGTAGAGTGCAAACCGGTTTTGCAGTATGTAGGCACCTCACCACTCCTTGCCGATTGTAGATGAGGTAGCCTGCCACCTTATACTACCACTGCTCAGCCGTCTCGATGGGGAAAACACTGGGGGCATTATCTCCTTGCTGCTTAATAATCTCTGGGGCTTGGTCCACAGATCCTTCCACTTTCTCACCTGTCGTGCACCCAACAGTTTGGCGCATGTGAAGCTGAATGCTGCAGGGCCTCTGCACAATGTCAAATATTGCTCCCGTACTGTTGATCGTTGAATGGTCGAATCACAAACGCTTACTATGGATTTGGATGACAGCGAGCTACAAACGGAGAGGAGGCGTGACATGATGCGTTTAATGCAGGAAGCACCTAATACAAACTGTGATACAGAAAAAAAATTAGTGGAAGGTCTTCCTGGTTCACCTTGCCGCATGCCCAGAGCTTCTTATAGGCTGCAAGCACCTGGGCACCTTGAGGGGCAGACAGCACCTCACTCTCCTTCAGCCATGAATTGTGGCAGTGAGAGGCACCCGCCCACTTCACAAAGTATTCTGCTTCAGCTTGGCCATTGGAGATGCCTTCACCAACCCATGTTGGGTCCGAGTTACTTGGTCCTGTCCTCACCTCGTCTGAAAGTGCTCCCGGTAGCATGCTGAAGTGAAAGAGCAGTAAGTCCTCCATCTCAATCAGGAGTGAGGTGTCTTTTGGCTTGCTGGGACTAGGCAGCAGTGTGAAGGGCAGGCCACGGCTATTGCTTCTCATGCCCCAAATAGACTCAACTGTAGAGGCAACAACATCCACGCCCTCCTTTATCCTCTTGTAAGCGCACTCTGGACAATACCAGTTGCCAAAGGGGATTTCCTCCAAAGGAGGAGTACAGCACGCTAGGTGGTATGTGGTTGTGCAGCCTGCTCCATCACACAGTCTGCCAGAATGTGCCACAATCCATAGTTAGCAACAATCTCACCAACACCAATTAAATTGACAATCCCAATCGTACAACCTCCTCCCTGTCTCATCTTCACTCCTGCTATTTGCCCAATGTTGGTGATTGGTAATTGGTGATTGGGGCCAGCTATGGTCTGCAAGCAAGCCATCGAGGGCGGGAAGGGCATGCATACAGGATAGGTCTTTTTGGCATGTGATGCTGCCACTACCCTCCCGTCGTAAGTAGAGATTGGCAACAACAACAAACAAAAGGGCAGTATGCGACTTACAAGAGCTCCCCCCTGGTTGAGCATGCTTCACAGCGTTCATTGTGGACGAAAGTTGGTGGGTATGAGAGGTCTTCGGCCTCCTCTTCTGTATCTAGTAGTTCGTCCTCGCCTTCCTCCTCCTTGGATGGACTGGCCATGTGAATCAGCCCAGGAGGCGTATCCTCAAGTACTGTTGGGAGCTCCTGGATTAGGAACAATGGGTATCAGCTTAAGCCAGTATTCCTGTTGATCCTGACCAATGAGCACAGCCTGGTGCCTATCAAATAGATGCATCATCTTGCAGAACTACGATTGCTGAGTTGACTGTTTCCGAAACCCTTTGTACATCTCACTTCTCCAGCATAACTTCCTTTCCCTACTCCACGAAAAGAAGTGAGGTGTCTATGCAATCTGGATGTTTCTCCAGAGGCACATGAACAGCCTGCTTGACTAGGATGAGCACCTCAATCTTTTTCTGCAGCCTGGTCAGGTCCACCTGCCGGAGCAGCACTTGCCACAGCATCTTGCTCTTCCTCCTCCGCAGCTCGGAGTCATCCATTTGTCCCTCATCGCCTCCGCTGACCTCGTCATGCGAGCGCCTCTCACCGGCCTCTGCATCACTGCTTTTTACTACTTCTTGCTCGTTCACCTGGGAGGCCACCAGGGCGTGTTCAAGTGACAATTTATCTGCCTGCATGCTTTTCGGATGTTGAGGTGCCTTTTCCTCCCTTTGTGCATCTCTTAGCTCCAAGTCGGTGTTTGGCAACTGTCCACTATTGACTGTGGCTGGTGAAGCTCCTCCAACTTGTGCTACAACATCCACCACCTCCGTACTGGCGGTACGACCATGATCGTTGACCTGCACCTCTTCACCAATAGTGCTTCTTGAGCCAACAGCTTCAATACCATCACCCACCTGTGCACAAGCAACACTATGTACAACATCAGCATGACTCCCGTGCCACAAAGCCCTACTTTTAGAGGACAAATAGCTTGCCAAATTCAAATCTCCAGTACTTCGGCATTGGGCAGACATTGCCTGCCCAAGAACAACCAGGTCGGCTTCTGATGAAACGGCACACTCAATTTACTGCCAGACTCCAGGCGCAAGCTGAGCTAGGCTGTCGGACCAGGTGGCCGTCGCCTCCTCCGCGTTGCTTGAGGGTTTTAGGGTTTAGGTTTTAGGATTTAGGGTTGACCCGCTTCCGCTTCTTCCTCGACTCGAGGCTCTGCGTCACCTCCACCTCCAGAAGCATCGGCGCATGGTCGTCGCCGCTGCGATCTTGAGGAAAGGCTTTGCACGAGACAGTAACCTCGTTGCCATTGGACTCCTGACGCTGCTGCGCAGAGCTGCCATCTGGCAGCCCTGAGGCATTGGCCAGCGGGAGCGGAGCACCGGCGCTCTGAGGCGAGCTGCTCGCAAGCAAGTCCTTGGACGAGATCGCCGCTGCTTTCCCCCCGACGTGCGGGCTGGAGCTCGCCAGCCAGAGCCAGCCGCCGCCGCCCTCGTCGAGGGCGTAATCCTCCTCGTCATCGTCCTCCGAGCCCTCGTCCACGTCGGGGTCCAGCCAGCCGCCGACCATGCCGCCCCTCCCGCGGGCCCGGCGGCGCCGCCTTGTCGAAGCGCAGCGGCGGCGGCGGCGGCGGCGGCGGCGGCTGGGTGCAGGGTTTGTGGTCGGGTGTTAGGGTTCTGGGCTTAAGAGCCCAACTCGCACTGCAGACGGAGGTACTTGTAGGTGTCCACAACCCAATGCGGGCGTCAGATTCTGCCCACAACTGTGGTCGCACGAGTGCAGGCAAATGAGCTCAGCATTGAGCACCCGGTGGCCACACTTGAGTCGCTGTGTTCCTACCGCTTCTGTGGCGCCTTCGAAACATCGTTCGTTCTTCTTCTGGGCTGGCCAAGCACAGCCATCGCCCTCTACAGGAAGAGCCTCCTCCAATGAGCTCAGACTTTGCGGCCTCGACGTGCAGCTCGCTCCCTGATGGCATGTGAGGCTGCACGACCGCGCCTGCAGCTGGCCTGTCAACTACTGCATCTTTCTGCTGCCATGCATGATATCCAGCAGTCTCGACATAGCTCAAGCCGCATGCAAGTGTATGCTGCCAGTGAAGCGCACCCAGCGTATGTCTGCTATGGACAGGCTTTCGCAAGGTAGCCTTGCATACCTGTGGCTCTCAATCTGTCCATATATAGCCACCCTCGTAGTCCATGGCAACATGCACGAGCGCTGGCCCTTACTGCAAATCAGCTGCACTTGCTCGATCTTCTTGAAGCAGGAATGTGGTGTCAGAGCGTAGCATCCCATAAAGAGCACTCGGAGAACTTATCTATTGAGAGTCTGACTCCGGTCTTTACAGCTGCTGTTTAGCTGGGCCGCACCAAAGAGATTGCTAACAGGCCTGACCATGATATTCAGTGCAGTTTGACACTTCCAATTAGGCACAGCAGCACGACAATGTTGGAGGTAATGTCCATCCTGCCAAGTACACTGCATGCGGCATATTAGCGTACTTCAGCCGGCAACCATGTCACAAGCTGTCGAAGAAGTTGGCCATGGCCCTGNCTCTCTCTCTCTCTCTCTCTCTCTCTCTCTCTCTCTCTCTCTCTCTCTCTCTCTCTCTCTCTCTCTCTCTCTCTCTCTCTCTCTCTCTCTCTCTCTCAAGTTTCTGCCTGCCTGGACAATGCACTGGCTTGACTTGGCCTGCCTTTCAAGTTACTTAGCGCTTCCCCTGGCCCCCTTCTCGTACTCTGTTCATTCTTTTTCGGGCTGGTTGTTCCAGCCCCTATTCTCAATGGGCGAGCACTTTCTTCTTTCAAGTCATGCGCACCGCGCGCCTTCCCTCCCTGGCGACGATCGATGGCCCTGCCGGTGCAGTGCAAGCCGCTGCAGAAGGTGTAGCCACGGTAATGCCTGATGAATGCGGCTGCTGAAAAGTCCAGCCACCGTTTAAGAGACCCCGATGTGACCCAGAAGTAGAGCGCGGCCTCGCCGGCGCCTGCACGGGAAAGTAGGCAGGGAGCTGCTGGCGGCACACGGACCAGCGGCCACTCCCGCCGCCGCCGCCGCCGCCGTCACCCGAAGCGCGGCGCCGTCTCCCAGCGTCGCGGCGGCGTTTCCGCGGTCGTGCGCCGCTTCTCCAGGAGCACCGCCTCGGAAGACTGCTGGCACAGCGGCGCCCCTCAGCTGACACGGCGCTGGGGTGCGCCGCCGAGACAAGGTCCCGCGCCGCTGGACCGCCGCCGCCGTCGCGCCGCCGGCGCGGCTGGAGCACGATGAGATGGGCCCGCAGGCCAGAGGCCCCGCGGGAAAGGGCCACGGCGAGCCGCCGCTGGCCGGGCCCGACGCCGCTCCTCCCAGGAGGTGTGCTGCCGAACGAGCCGTAGCTGAGGAGGCATCGCACTCGCCTCCTGTCCAGCTCCTCTGGCTCTCACTCTCCTTGCTCCTGTAAGCTCATCTGCAGGCAGGACGATTAGCCTCACTTGTGCTCGACGTCGCTTGGTGCAGGCCTGGACACGCTAACTGGATCCGCCTTGGAGCCATTTCCATAGTCCTTGCAGGTATTGTTGCCGGAGCTGTGAAGTTTGTGCTTATTTAGCCTCAATTGGGTCCGTCTAGGTCCGTACTGCCTCCAGGCATCTGAATGTACCACTATGATAGCCTGACTTAGCCAAAGGCCTCTTGTAGGGAGGTCCAAGTACCACCAGTGATTATCCATAGACATCTCGAGTGCTGACTCACCATCCGTATATACCCCAGTGGCAGTCATAGTTGGAATCGACACGTTTGAGTTGAGTATATTCAAGAGGTCATATGAGACGGCACTGGTACTCGCACCATCCACGGAAGTCTCGGACCTGCTTGTGCAACAAGATGCAGTCGGTGAGAGCAGGAACACTGAAAGCAATATTGGCGTAGGCACTCCTTCACAGTCTACCCAAGCAAGCCCCAGCAATGTGAGGCAGGAGGTCGTGCTTTACAGAGGTGCTCCGTGGATTGCTCCTGTGGGCAATTGGCTCAGCTCCTGCCATGAGCTGGCCAAGCTCGTGGAGGTCAAGGAGGTGAGAGCTCAAACAGTCTCCTCAAGCCTTTCTATATCGTCTAGCTCAGTACGAATACCTGGCCGCCCCATGTCGAAGATGAGCATGTAGTGGATACGCACTGTGGAATAGGAACTGAGCTTGGCCAGGTCTTCGAGCAACTAGTAGCAAAAATATACTGAGAGCCTGCACGTGCTGTTAGCAGCCAGTGCCCAGCAAGCGGTGCTTGAAGGCGTGCGGCAATGGAGGTCACTGCAATCCCGACAGTGGAGCATGCTCATGCCCATCTGGCTATGCAGGTGCAATGTGTGGCCTAAGACGGACTTGCTGGACTAGGGACCAGGCTTGACATATGTAGTGTGCTATTGTACTTACTTTGTGGCAGCAGCCTATGATGAAGGTAGAAGTGGCAGTACCTGCAGTGCATTGGTTTCAAATCTTGCAACTGGCCATTGGATGCACTTCTGTTTGCAGGCCCTAATTGTGGGGAGCTTGAGGAGTTTCCTTGCAACATGCCTCCCATCGAGGAGTATCCGTTTGGTAGATGGATCGTATCCATATGTCCAGCAAGCTGCGACACAAGGACAGCACACTGCTTCTGTGGTGAGGGGACCAAGTACCCAGACAGGCCTGTTGTTTCTCCTTGTGGATTTCTCAAGGGCAAGTGAGTAAGCGACTCTCTTCAGATAGCTAGTCGTCTGCCAAGGCTTTCCCTTGCTTTGCTCATCAAGTCTTTGGCATTGCTGATGCATGCAGCTGAGCAAAAAGGATGTTATAGTATAGCTTAGCTTAGCAGAGGAGGGCCTTGTATTTGCAAGCACCTGTGATAAGTGCAGCCAATTCTTCACAGCATAGCTTGTGCTCAGGTTGCAGTCGAATATTAGTCAAGGCCACTTGAAACCTTAGGTAAGCCTTGCTTGCTTGTTGACCAGGGATGGAATCTATCTCTGGAAAGAGATGGCCCCTCGTGATGACTTATTTGGCAATACTACCAAAACTCCTGGCTGGTGTAATGCTGATCCGGGAGAAGTTGCCACTGGGCAACAGCAGTCTCCCTTGGAGTGCGCCTGTACTTACGACGGGCAAGGGGGGGCCTTCTGCGAGCGTGTTCAGCAAAGTTTCTGTTTGAATCAGTGCTCAGGAAATGGATTCTGCAATCATGGCTACTGTCATGTATGTCCTAGTGAGTAGGATTCAATGTCATTATTCTATATGTCTGTTGTTAGAATGTTGAAGGCTTAGAGCCTGTCCAGCTTTCTAGTTGCTTCATTTCCCCTGAAAGAGGCTCAATATTGCTAGTGAAATCAAGCCTCCTCCTTGCTTGCTGGAGGCGACGGCGACCTGAAGTTCAAGCCTGATAAAATTATCTTCACACTATGTGCAGTGTGAGGAAGGGTGGTACGGGGTTGACTGCAGCCTACCAATGTCAAATCCGCCGAAAGCTGTTGCACCTTTCATCCCGCCCTGGCTTATAGCATCCAGTAGCCCAAAAGGGCCAGATGACTTACCAACTGCCAGTGGCAAAGTGGAGCAGCGCTCTAGTCAGAGGAAATTACTAAGTCAGATCAAGTCAACCGAAGCAGTAGTGCAACCACAGGACCCCCAAGCATCCACTACACAAACTGGAGGGCATTCGCCAGATGCAGAAAGCATTGAAGGTAGACTTCTGAGGGAAGACCCAAAAGCTAGGAAGATCAAGCGGCAAAGACCCTTGATATACATTTACAATCTGCCTCCCAAATTCAATGCCCACCTTCTGCAGGTGGGTCTGGACTGTCCCAGAAAGTATAGGTAGTCAGTGCACTTGGGTGCTTGGCGGGGGTGCTTCAGATTGCATGCAGTCTCCTCAACGTCAAGCTGACACTTTATCTTCTGCTTGTGGGCTTCCCATGTTGCTGCTCAGCACTGTGCAATTGAAAGGCAACCAGAGTGTAGCTTCTGCCTCATCTTCTTGTCAGAAGATCCATTGCTTATACCTAGGTATTGACGGCTTTGACTGGATCACCGGGATGGCTTGTGATAGGGAAGGCAATGGCGATTCTACTGTGCATCCAGGCAGTACAATGAGGACAATCATACTGCATTCAACACCTATCTTCTCCATGGGATAGAGGTAAGCTACCAGCACATTTCAGCCACTGGCTGCAACTACATCATACCCCGGCTTGGGTGATCTACTGCCTCTCATGACAGTTCAAGAAGTAGTTTACCTATGCTACCTGCTTGCAAATTGGCTCTGGATGAAAAGAGAAAACACTCGGCTTGTAATATGATTAGTTTCCGTCGAATATCTCGTTCTGTGGATCACCTGAGAATAGATGGGCAGCATGTCAACAGCATGCCCAGTTTCACAAGCCGGCAATACTGTTTCGTACTGGAGTTTCACTCGAGCATGATATAAAGCAGGCAGTAAGGCAATACAGGAACTATGCACTTGTATGAAGATGAGGACGCTGATGACTCAGCGTCCTCGTTTGATTTTTGCAGACTGCTGTAACAGAGGGTTTCCTGGCATCCAAGCATCGAACAACCAATGCGGACGAAGCAGACTACTTCTTTGTTCCCATTCTAGGTGGCTGCGCTGTGATCAGGGGTTTTGACTCTCCAAGGCAGGCAGTCAAGGTTAGCAAGGTGGCAAGCCATCAGTATCTCACGTGCCTAGTAGTCTAGCAATATCATCATAGGGTTGCCTGCATCTCATACTCAAGTCAGCTGCAAACAGGCATCAGCTATTACTGGGGGACCTGGGCATAGATCAGGTTGCTGCCCATGTCTGTGTACAGGCGATGGAGTGCCACCTTGATTAACATAAGAATATGATTGTCCCACTTTCCTGATCTGCTCTGAAACAGGACGAGCAAAAGCATCTACGAGTGTGGGCTGCAGCAGAGCTTTACCAGGAGGCTTTGGAGCACATCCGAAGCAACTACACATACTGGGACAAGCATGGAGGCAAAGATCATATATGGGTCAGCATCCTCACCAGAAGCACAGGGCAGACATAGTTGTCTGTGTGCATGCATGCGGGCGTGCGCACGCACCCATGGGAAGGATGGGCGGATGGACGGATGAACGGGTAGACGGAGGGAGGGAGGGAGGGAGGGTGGGAGCCATTGAACGAGCGAGCGAGCGAGGCAAGGGGGCGGGGGGCATAAGGGGAGACAGGGGGCGAGGTGAGGATGGAGGGGGTGTCTGAGGAACAGGGGTCCAAATATTGATTTTAGGGTTTAGGGTTTAGGGTTCGGGGTTTAGGAGGGAACAGACGAATGTGCACTACTTGTAGAAAGTCACTGTGCTTAACCTCCACAGACCTCCGCTCCTTGGACATATTCTTCTCTGGTGCAATGTCAGATAGGATACGTCAAGGCTCACCTGCTTTCTTGACGTTACCATGATGTGCACAGGTCTTTCCATGGGATGAAGGAGCCTGCATGGCTCCACGGAGCATCTGGCCATCCATCCTGCTATCCCATTGGGGCAATACCAACACTGTGCACAAAACCCACACAACTGCATATCCTTCTGACAAGTGGGGGCTTATCAATAACAGTTTCAGAGGAGATCATCCATGCTTTGATCCGGAGAAGGACATTATTTTGCCGGCTTGGAAAGGGCCAGATGTTAACAACATACGGAGTCGCTATTGGGCAAGGTGAGAGTCTCAAGAGCTAGCAATCAGCAATTAAACGAAGCAGAGCAGCCATCCACAACCAGACCGAGATTAAGATTAGGCCTACAGATTCCTAGTCTCATGTTTGTAGTGTGAGCTCTACGTGGATGGGTCCCAGTGTCAACGTCATCCCGATTTCCCTCCCTTCCATGCACCTAGAAGATCTTACCTCTACTCATGCACTTAATAGTTCACGTCTGCATGGAGGTCCAGCCATGCAGCCTTTGTGGGAAGATAATAAACATGCATCCTTAGATTCTCAATGTGGAAGCTCTGTGACATTCTCATGTCATGCTCGATCACTAACAAGTTACTGTCTTAAGCGCAACTGCTGAGCACTTGCTCGAGACTGCACTGCCAATCCTGGCCTGACTGCTTGTGCAAATAGGCCCCTGGAGGAGAGGACGAAGCTCTTCTACTTTAATGGCAACCTTGGCAGCAAATTTACGCCTGGTCGAGTGGAGCCTGAGTACTCCACGGGCATTCGCCAGGCCGTGGCTGAGCACTTTGCATCAATCGTTAACAATGTCAGCAGCTCCCCATTCTGCTTCAGTCATCACCTTGAAGACCAACTCCTCTCAAGCCTCAAGTCTTGATGTAAAGAAGGCCCTCATTAGTGTTGCTTGTAATCGACCAACACTCAGTTCTCGCCTTACCTTGTGCCTGTCCTCTGGTCTGTCAGCAGCCTATCAAGTCACAAAAGAGATAGCAGGTTGTGAATATGCAGCCAGGAAGATAGAAGTGACCAGACGTGGCTCCACGGTGGGAAGATCTCTTACATTCAAAATGGACATACTCTGTGGGCTTAGATGAATCTGAACTTGCTAAGACTGCATGTAGAGATTGCTCACCCTTACGAAGGGGTATGCTTAATGCTCTCCAGGAAGGTGTGATGGGGACTTCACATCAGGATGACATTGTTGTGACGCACGAGCGACATCCTGAGTACGGGCGCGAGATATCATCTTCAAAGTTTTGCGGTGTCTTCCCAGGAGACGGCTTCAGCGCCCGCATGGAGGACGCCATCCTCCACGGATGTATACCAGTCATCATTCAAGTATGACTGCTATGAAGTTCTATATATGCTGATGCCATCTGGTTCGAAGTTGCTGTATATGAGCACCTTCGTCAAGTACGTCATTAGCAGACCATGCTATTCTGGCTGGCTGTGTGTCGGCCAGCTAGAAGGGAGATTGGGCAGCAGCTTCAGGAAGATTGATGCAGCTAGTGAGTGGCTATGCAGGATGGGATACAGCTGCCATTTGAGAATGTCCTGGATTTCAACAGCTTCACCGTGCGTATTGGAGAGGCAGACATACCACGCATGGCAGATATTCTAAGGTCAAAGTCAGATGAGGAGGTGGCAGCCATGCTCGCTTTTGTGCGCGCAAATTGGCAGCGATTTAGTTGGCACTCAGTCATACGCTTGGAAGCGGACAGGCAGCGGGAGCTCTATGGACATAGTCCTCTCTGGGCAGAGCAGCTATCTGCTCTTGCTGAGGAAGATGCACTTACGACGCTCATCCAGGTAAGCCCGCTTGTCAATTACTCTGCTGCCATCATGGATGTGCCTCACGCCTTGGGTGAGCACTGAGAGCTACTGGATTGGAAGATAATGGAATGACAAACCCCCAGAACTGTGTCGGGTTCAACACTGATTGGACATCCTTTCCATATCTCCCTTGTGTTACCATGGAAGGTACTCTGACTTGCACTTGAGTATGCAGATTTTACATTACAAGTTGCATAATGACAAGTGGCGTCACGAGGTGGCGGCCAAGCAGCAACGAGCAACCCAGACGTACCTCCCTGCTGGCTGCTATTAATATTACGTACCAACATTTATTTCTGGCCTTCTCAGAATGCCAAGCTCAAGTTCGAGGAACTTTAGTGCCCTGACTGAGAAACCTGACATGGGTTGCTGCAATCAACAAGTACAGCTGCACTGCTCCTCTATAAGACACATGAGTGGGGGCGCTTTGTCACGTGCCTCAATGGTCTGATTCATACTGGGGTGCCTGGATGAGCTAGATATGATGAGCAATAGACAAGCTTGCAGAAGCTGAAGGCGGATGACATTACAAGCACTTGCGCACAGAAAGTAGGACCGGGCTCTGAGAGTCGCTGGCAGGCCGGGGAGACCAATGCAGGTCAAAAGAAGGGCCGCCCTCATGGCCTTTGATGCTAGTCCTAGGCTTGGTAGTCCACTATCTCTTCGGAAGAGATGATTTGATCTAGATTGTTTGAAACTCTCCACTGAGAAGATGATCAGAACATCACGCACAGGGATAGTAAAGGTGAGTAAAGTCCTCTCGATTTCAAATGTCTCCTTAAAGAAAGCAGCATTCGACACGCGAAGAGTCTCTATACACCTCTCAACAGAGTGGAGTTGCTGAGAGGTGAAAATGGAACCATGGATAACAGTGCACGATGCTTCATGATATGTGTGGCAAATCTCATCGATCATTTCTGGGCGTATTCTGTTCTCACAGCAATGTAGCTGAAAAACTAGTCATTGACAAAACCACTACACCAAATAACGCAGCAGAAGCATGGTGGGCCCAAAAGCGCCTTCAACTCAACGTTTATACAGATTAAACGAGTAACAGCGGTGCCAGAAAGAGGACTCATGACAACAGAGATATCTAGAGTGACCATGGACACTACAACAACTACTCTGGTGATGATAAAACAGCCTGAATTTTTAGCCTAGTGTAGCAAGTGCTGGCTTTCGCTGTGGAATCCATTGAAAGCTTGAAAACTTCCATGTCGCACTTTGTCCACCTACCGTGTTAACATACATAGCTTGGCCAAGTTGTGTCTTCCCTTGCGAGTTGAATCAGTGAACGGAAAGCTCGAGTTTTGGGCGTCATCGCCTCATCCCATGCCAGTCCATCCCCAAAACCCCTGATTTTGGAATCTTATTCTACTGATTAAGCGTGCAGGTGTTGCAATGCACCAGCCATAACATCACAATTGCCGACTCCACAACAAAGTCGAGCAGTAATTCAGGAGAGCAACTGGAGTACTCTGCTCATATTAGAAGAAGCCTCGGTCTCGACTATTTCACAAAACGTCCCGGCCAGCAATGTACAACCATGCCAACTTTGGCATCAAAGCTAAGTGCTCAAACTCCCATAATGTCCACATCTGGTTGAGCAGAAATGTCAAACCCGAGCAGAGATTGCTCTACTGTCAAGAAGATCCGGGGTGAGTGTCAAGAGAGGAGTAGGAACAAATCGTGAACCTCAAGGACCTCAACAGAGGATGTCTGCGGCCTAAGTAGACTAAAAAGAATGAAACAGACTAAAGGCGCAAAAAGTGATTGGGAAGGACTTGGAGCAGAATCCCATGTCGGGCTGAAAAAGCTAATGCCAAGAGCCACTCCCCTCCACTTGCGCGTACTTCGCCCATCACTGGACAGAGAAGCTGGTCTCCACCATCCAACTCTGAGTGAGAGTTGGATGGTGGAGAGAAGCCAGTGGAGAGAACACAAGAACTTGCATGAGCTGGTAGGTGTCCTTCAGTCGGTAGCATTGTTCAGAGCTAAGGCAACACATACACAACTGCCGCTTCCATTGACCAGTCAGACTTGGTGCCACAGGCGATGACTGTGCTATGCGCAGCTAGACAACCAATTGCTACACTGCTCAAGCAACATGGACTGGCACCACCTTCAATCTACAATGCTAATTCGGTTGGACACAACTTGCAGCGAACACAAAAGTGCACTAGCCAGTGACCAACTATAAGAGCAGTATTAGAGACAGAATGCAGCCACTATAGCCAGATTGGTTCCAATAGAGACTCACAGAAGTGAGCGCGTCAGAGGCTGCATCGCCGCCATTCACGGCTGCCGAACCGGCCTCTTCCCTCGAAGTGATGGGTGGAGCTTCAACTTGGGCGGTGGCGGAGGTGGCGGCCTGGGCGTCACCTTCTTACTTCCCTTCTTCTTCGCCACTGCACGATGGCGAGAGCGAGAGCAGCACTGCATTCAGATATCGGCATGCAAACCTGGGCCGTCTGCCATCAAGTCGGCAAGCCGAGGGGGTAACCCACAGAAGCGGAGAGAAACAAACCTCAGTGGCACACCTTGCCACTGCACGCATCATCCTGCCCCAGTGCAGACCAGCCTACTAAACCGGAGAACATGCATCCTCCTCGGCCGCTGCCGGGAGCTAGGGGCCAAACCTCCCGCGCGGCCATGACGCTCTGGCACTCGTCACGCAGGCATTCCGTCCTAAGGCTCAGCCGCATGCATGATGCCCCGTGCTGCTTCCAAGCGTGCGACGGAGCGAAGAGAAGGCAAGCTGTGTACCCGGGCTTCTCTTCTTCTTAGCACGCTTTCTGGGAGGCGGTCCTTTACCGGCGGGAGCGAGGACGTTCACAGTCCCCACCATCTCGTCCGGATGGTTGGAGCAGTAGTAGCGGTAGACGCCTTGCGCGGGGAAGGTGAGGCTACGCGTGAGCGAGATGCCGAGGCTGTCCTTTGTGCCGGGGCCCGTGAAGATGGTCGCTGCGTCGTCCGGCGCGCTGTCCGCGGCTGCAGCACACCACCCGCATCCCACACTGACAGCGTCATCACATGGTGTGCACGGCAGTGGCCTCATCTGCTTAATTGAAGCGGCCTGGGCTTGGGCTCGATGTGGCCTACGTTGCAGCTACGCAGCTCAAAAGGCTTGAGCTAGCACACTGTGCGATACAACGGACGCCCAAAGGCAAGCGAGGCCATGCGACCAGGACACGCTGGGGCAAACCAGGCCCCTGGGACAACAGCTGAACTCTAGTGTCGAGAACATTAGCAAGGCAGGACTGCGCTGCGACTCAGGCCATTGCGAGCAGCTCCGACTGCCAACCACAGCATCAAGCAGAGCTATCAACTCTATCATCGAGGACCTGTTCTCTGGTCAAAGGCCAGTGATCAAAGACCGCTGCTTGGCAGCCATGGCTTCCGAGGCACGAAAAACCATCTTTGCTCCTCGAAGGCATGCATATGCAGCAATCAGGGCTGGCAGCGGCAGCGGCAGCGGCAGCGGCAGCAAGGAAGAGGCTGAGGCCCGAGCAGCAGCGCAGGCGAGGGGGCCTACGCGTCAGCGAGTGGGAGAGCTCGTCCGCCCAGATCCACGTCACGGAGCCGCCCGCCCAGATGGACACGTTGCTCACCATCGGCAGCGACCACTGCACGACCTTCTCCGACGAGACCTCCACCGAGTCCACCACTGCAGCGCAGCGCGCACGAGCCGCCGCTTCGCGCCGTCAGAGACTGGCGCTGCCGGTGCGGCGCCTGGGAGGACAACGGCGACACTCGCAGCGAGTGCGCCTCGCCGGCTGGCCAGCCCTTGCCCGAGCCAGCAGCCGCAGCAAGCAGCCGTGGGGCTGTGGCCAAGCGCGCCGGCAACGAGGCGCGGCGGCGGCGGTGGCGGCGGCAGCGGCGCATAGGGAGGGCGAGGGGGGCTCACGGGCGGCGCTGGCGTGGAGGAGCGCGGTGGTGAGGAGCAGCCAGAGGGGCAGGCTGCGGCGGGGCCGTGTCATCGCCACCCTCCCCGTCGCCGCGCGGAGCGGCGGGAGCCGGCGGACGAGCGCCAGGCGGCAGCGGCGGC
>WELB01000066.1:577432-592292 GCA_009602725.1 Spirogloea muscicola | reverse complement strand
CGGCGAAGGAGGCGCTGCCGGCGGCGGCGGCGGCGGCGACGGGCCGCAGGCTCGGCGGCGGCGGCGGGGCTCTTGCCAGGGCGGCCATGGTGGGGGACGTCCGGGTTTCCTCCTCCCCGCTTAAATCATTCCCGATGGGCCTTCTCATGACTAAAACCTTAACAGATGAATCTTAACTATGAATAAGAATGTGAGTGTGTAATGAGTGATGGTATATGTAGTCAGAGGCGACAGCCAGTACGCCAAGTCAGTGTGTGGCCCTCTTGGAGCTCTGACGTAAGAATGCCAAGGTGAGAGAGAGCAAGACGCAACCCCAGTTCCCTCGCTCTCACCTGCAACACGAACACTGATGGCAATAGTGCTCGAAAAAGAGGGGCAGCGTTGGGGCTGCAATGCGGCAGCCCACGGCCCAAAGAAGGGAAAATGTACAATAATGGCTAAGCTCGTCTGCAGCCGCACAGCTAGCGATAAAGAAGCCAATTAACAATTAGACACGACGCAGGACATACATTACACTACAACAACCGAACTAGCACACTGCTGCACTCGACCAGTGCGGCAAGCTCCGGCACCTCCGCAGGCAGCTCTGCCTCACCCACGGTCCGCCAGGCGCTTCAGCTCGGCAGACATGTCGGCGTCCGCCGAGTCCTCGACGCCCGGCAACTCCTGCTCCATCTGCTCCAGCACCTCGTTCAGCGCCCGCTGCACCCTGCGCCCCGGCAGCCACCATGATGTCCTATGCCTCAGCCACTGATCAATTCATATCATGCTCAACAGGCGACCCTCTGATGGGTACCCCACTGAGCTTCAGATTTAACAGATGTTTCAGATTGCCTCACCTCCAGGGCAAGTGGTCTAGGAACATGGACGGGGAGATGAGCATATCGCGGAAGAACTCGCGGTCCGTCACGACCGCACGGTGGTGCCCCTTGCCACGGTTGCGGTTGTGCCGGTTGCGGAGGCCGCCCGGCATGGCCCTCCGCGGCCACCCGCTGTCCTCGTCTTCTCGGATGAGGTGCACCACGCGGCCTGGAACGAAGAGCTCCGCCGGGAACCTGCCGCCACCGAACGCGTCCTCTCCTCGCCCGCCCTCTCCTCGTGCTTCCGCAGGGTCCTGCGCCATCGCCGACGCCGGCGTGATCTCGGCTGTGCCACCTTGCCTGACGTCCTCCGTCACCTGCCGCTGGTTCTCCGCCAGCACTTCGTTGGACTCAGGGCCCGGCTGGCCCCCACCCATTGCCTGCTCGCCCCACCTGCCGCCGCCGCTGCCGCCGCCGTCGCTCCTAGCATCCTGGCCGTGACAAGGTCGGCCTGCTCCGCCGAGCGCCACGTCGATGACCACATCGCCACTCTGTGGCGCTCTAGCTCCAACATCTCGTGCTTCGTCTTGGGCTGGCATCCCACTGGTTTCGGCTTTCCTCAGGCCTTCCAATTCCTCCTGCTCTGCCTTGGCCAGGTCTTTCCGTCTGCGCCACGGACGCGCCGCGCCTGCATCCACGCCCACTAGCGCCCCATGAGAACGGTCCTCACTCTGAGAAGCTCCGACTCCTCTCCCACCAAGTGTGTCACTATCGCTGGTGTAAGAGGGGAAGTCATGAGGCAGAGGGCCTCCTTCTTCAGCACTCCCAGCTGCTCCTGATCCTTGTCTGGACCGGACCGCAGCACCACCATCCTCATGTCTTTGCTCCCCTGTGTCAGCTATGTCAGTCTGCCTGTCTGAAGGCAAGCTGCCCAGCTCACCAACTTGGTCGCTCTCGACGTCCTGCGAGCTGTGCCTTCTCCTCGCATTGAGTGCACCTTCTGCACAGCCATCCTCTACTCCTGCCGGCACCTCGTCTGTGCCGCCTTGCCTGGATCCCCCAGTCCTCTGACTGCTACTCTGTGAGCTGCTCGAGCCTTCCGAGTCTCCCCCCTCCTTGCTGCACATCTCAGGATCGGCATCCGCGTAGCTCCTCGGCAGGGAGGCGACGCCAAAGTTCTGCCAGCCGCCCTCTCCTGCGCTGAGGATGTGGGCGCCGCTGTCGTGCCACGCCGGCACTCTTCCGCACACGGGGCACTTTTGGGAGCCGGCTTGGTCGTCCGGAAGCATGGACTTGGCGCGGCCGTGGAGGTGCGAGTAGCACGCGCACCGGCAGACCATCCATCCCAAGTAGCGCGCGCCCTTCTGGGCAAAGAAGAGCTTGCGCCGCTTCCGGCCAGGCGGCAGCCTCCACTTGCCCTCCTTGCCAAGACGACCACGCCCTCTCTGAGTTGCGACGTCTTTCTGGTCATTCTGGTCTACGCTTTTCGAAGACCGCATCTGTGTGAGCTGGCCCCTCTTGACTTCTGCATAGTCGAAGCCCCTGAAGACTGCATAGGCAGCCATGGAGTACTCAGGCAGGGAGAGGTCCGAAGCCTCTGAGTCTGTTCTCTCGAGCGGCGAAGCAGCTCCAAACAGGCCACCTTTGTTGGTGTTGTCCACCCTCTTAAGTGGTAGCTCCTCTAACAGCTTTCCGGCTGTACTTCTGTTAGCCTGTGCTGCGCTACTAATCTGTGCTGGGTCGATACTGAGGCCCGTAACATTCCTGCCATGGTTGCTGCTCTGAAACTGATGCCAGCTTTCTTGCTGCTCGCCCAACATGTGACCGTTGCCATGACCAGCATCGTCATCTGCAGTCGCATTGGTATCAGCGGTAGTACCTTGCGGCTTTGGCTGGCTGAAGAGGCTGCGTGTCAACGTCTTGAAGGTGGGCGGGATGATATGCAGGCCGCCGCCCATCGCGCCTCGTGCCTCGTCCTCTGCAGCTCCTGCTGCTGCCAGTGCCTGCAGGGCTGCCGCTCTCAGACGTAGGATGGCCGCCATGGAGAGGCGCGATGAGAACTCATCATTGTATACAATGCTGCGCAGCACAGGAACCGTGCTTTAAGTCATATGCGCAACCCAAGTTTCTCATATCTTTGTAGCAGTTCAGCAACTCGCAGAATTATTACAGGCATCCTGTAAGTCATCAAGTGAGAATGCTGCACGACAGCAGTGTCCCCCAACCATTTGACCTACCCAAGTGCTTGTCTAAGGCATGCAGATCTGCTGATGCCATCAGGCATATATTAATGGGCAAGACAGATGTTACACAGGAGGGCATAGTAAGGCCAATACACTTAAGTTCTCGACGGTGCAGCAAAGTGCCAATATACTGACCATCAATTGCAGACTTTGACCTGATTCAGCTTTGGATTCAGCAGTACCTGGTCACAAAGCCAGAGCAAGCCTCGGCGGTGACGGCGTCCATGCAGGGCAACATTCCGTACCCATATATATGCAGATCCGGAAAGCGGAGATGAAGCTGCAAGAAGTCATAATATTTTGCTTCAGCTATGGAGTTGTACAAGGCAAGTATCGCACCAAGGTCAAGCCACTGCCCGTATGCCTGCTGCTGCACTGCCGTCAGCGAGCCAACCGAACAGCGTGGGGCACATTGACTGTAGCAGCAATCCAGAAGTGGGGCACTTACCCTGAGTCCCGTCAAGGCAGCCACAGCCCCTCCGAGCGAATGCCCGACAAAGCGCAGCCCGTAGCCCTCACACTCGCCCCCCGGGGCAAGCAACGAGGACAGGAGGCCCCTGCTTTCAGCTTTCGGCCTCACGTTGTCGCCTGCCAGGGGCAATCACTACGTTTCTATGACGAGCACGACACCGAGCAAGAAAAGAATCGGGGCCTGATCAAGAGCAGCAGCCCATCTTGCTCTTTCAAGACTCAAGAGAGGTGAGCTGTACAAGTCAAAACACATCGGAGCGAATGACTGGAGCTGGCAATGGCTACAGTGGCACTCTGCTCTGTTTCATGAGGTCAGGTCGTGAGTGGCAAGAGAGGCAAACGGAATCCATGTCCAGCAGAGACTTAGCACAAAGAACTGATCAACAAATTAGCTTCTGAGCAGGCCAGCATTGCAATCTACAGCCCTATTACGAAGTGGGTCATCAGATCGCAGAAGGGTAGGGCCTAGATTACCTTTGCTTTGAGCACCAATATACTCATCTTGAGGGAGGCTATCCAGTTGCCAGGCAAGCTCGCGTGCTGCTGCCAACACTCCGGCATGTGCAAAATGGGGTACAGTCGAGACAGCTGTAGGGAGCAGGTCTCCAACAGTGGGTCTGCAAGCCCATGCAGAGGTCCACTTAAGAATGTTAGTATCAGAATCATAGACTGATAGCATCTGCTCTGCATCTTGAGGCAATCACTCTGGCATTGGCATACTGTCATCTCCTGCTTAATCTGCGACACAACGGGAGAAAGACTGATTGCAATGACAAGGATGAGCAACTCATTGGCTGACCGTTATTTCCTGATAGAGTGAGCATTGTGAGGACTGAGGACATATTCCATCAAGTAGTGTCTATGCACTGCTGACAAGCACCACCATTTGTCTCCTGAGCGGTACCAGAAATCTCCATTGGTGCAACTACCATATATTGCTACCACTAGCAGAGTAGACGCGATAAGTTAGCACTGAAGACTGTGCCTCAACGGCAGACCTGCCCAGACACACATGAAAGCCTCGACCCAGGAGCATTGATTGTTTACTTGAGAGTCCCAGATAAGTCAGACTCCAGCAGCGGCACTTCGCGTCCGAGACCGTCAATGAGGAGGTCTTCGGGGGTCTCCGTGCCTCGCACGGCTATCACCACACACTTGAGATGATGCAGTACAACGACAAAGTAGACAGCATGCGCCCTTGTCTGCACAAGACACATGGGAAGACGGTCTTTGTCTTCAAAGTATCTCTGTGCCATTAAGAATGATGCTGAGAGAAACAGCTCTGCTGACCCCAGTAGTTAGTGCTGCGCACCCAGGTCTTGCAACACTTGGGCTGGCCTATCTTAACCCCATCCCCTCTCCTTTTTGAGCATTCTACTTGTGTGCCGCCAAGCGGGCGCACAAAACAGCGTGCACAGAGAATGTGACTGAATTTGCTGCTGACCCCAACGTGCTCAGACACTTTCCTCTAGTTGCACTAGCTACCAAGGTGCTGACTGTGCTGGCCAATGACAGCAAGAAGGACTTCCCTGGAGCGGCCAGCATTGTCAGCCGCTCCAGTCTCTAGTGTGACCACTCAGACAGAAGCATTGCAGAACTTGATAGAAGTCCATTTGTACAGGCTTAAATATCAAGGATCCATGATTACCTGTTTCACACGACCTTGTCGTAGAGCATCTGGTGGCAGGCGCACCCACCGCAAGAAGGCGGCAGCATTTCCCCGCCACCAGTTGTCACCCTCCAGCTTCGGCCTCCTGCACAGGGGTGCGAAGACGGTTGATGCAAAAGCATGAGCTGCAATGTGCAACTGAGCATGGCTGAGCTTCTCAATCCATGGCCGGCAGATAGTCGAAAGGGAAGCTGCATCTGCGGCCACCCATGGCACATGGCTCCTCATCTACACATCTCTGCTGAGAATGCAGGTTGAGACAAGCAAGGTGTTCACTCACTTGCTCAGGCGCCAAGGGGACAGGATCTCTTGGCGCCACAGCCAGGCGCAGCAGAACAGGAATGGGTGTCGCCCGAAGTCAAGCAGCCAGCCCTGGAGTGAAGGTGGAGAGGAGAGAGCAGACTCCGTCGACAGCGTCAACACACAGGCAGTGGACTGCACCAGTTACTGTGATTGCTATGCCACGATCTCGACCAGCCTGTTGCTGTTCACCATTGACAGCCACCGTAGAGCTATGCATACATGTCAACTGGGTGGACTGGATGCCAGAAGCATGACCTTGACGAGGCCTGCTGCCTACCGTGTATGCGGCCACAGCATACGGGTGCAAGGCGGCAGCCTCACGGATGACAGGAGCTGGAGGTGAGGGCAGCTGCTGCTCGTACGGATGGCGCGACTGCTGTTCTTGTAAGTACGCCATTCCTGCTCACGAGGTGGACATGAGCGAGCATGCGCATTGCAAGAGCGAAGGACGCTGCTGTGACAATAGGAGACAAACGATTCGCAGCATGGCCGTCTGCAGCAGCTTCGCTCAGGCTCTCGCTGGTAGCGATGCCCACACAGACCTGCGAGGACTTCGAGGTGAGTAGCCCCCAGCGCACGGTACGCGACGAGGTCGCCCAACACCGCCGCCACGGACGCCACATCGTCCTCCGAGTCCGATCCTTCCCTGCATAACCAAGAGAAGGAGCTGTGGAGACATCACATTGCTGCTTCACAGACTGTTACTAGAGGTGCAAGCGGCAGCACTGCCGACCTCCATGCAGGCCGTCACGGCCGGACGTGTCAGCAAATGGCAGCGATGGCCTGTGATAGCCCACCAGTAGTGCAGGCGGCCGATGCAGCAGAGAAGGTCCCGGATGCCCCGGTCGAACATCGTCCGGTAGTGCGCAGTCCAGGCCTGGCCTTGCATCTCGTAGAGGGAGCGCCACGTGAGGACGTCCGCGCCGGCGCAGCACTGGGCCAAGGCCAGCAGCCAGGAAGCCACGCAGAGGAACACGGTCATTGGCCGGAGCCACCGCCGCGCAGGGTCCACTGTGCCCCCTGCACCAAGCGGCAGCCATAGGTGAGAGGCTGTAAGGTCCTGCCGAGGACCTCAGTGTCCTCACCGAGACAAGGCCCTCTCAGGATTCAGAGTTGAGGCTTGAAAATTAGGTATTAAAGATTTAGGGTTTCAATGGTTGCAGGCGTTGCGTTGCTTCTTCAAGCATGCATTGGCACCACCGTAACACCCAAATGGGCTCAACATCCAAATTGCCTTGTAAAACGACGAGGTGACTGCTGCGCCTGCAATAGTAATCCGACAGGACACGACCCCGTCCTCTAACACGACCCGTCAAGAGCTTCTCAAGAAGCATGAGTGACAATTAGAGCATAGATGTGGAACTAATTGGGTGTGGCAAAAGGCATTTGCATCACCTTGAGTGTGCATTGTGTGAGTACCGTGCAAAGGGCAGGTGGCATGCTGCCCTGCGCTGTCACTGGTGGCGCTCGAAGCGGCGTAGCTGAGGAACGCGGCCGCCAGCACCTGGGCAACGCCGACGGCCGCTCCTGCCCTCACCCAGGCCACCCATTGATTGTACCTCGCCTGCGCACAACCGAAACGGAAAAAGTATTGTTACATAATCGTGTAATAACATATTCGAAGGCTACTTTGGCCAAGTACAAAGGCAAGCAGATCAGTTGACGTTCATTCCCCGCTGCAGCTTGACCCGCTCAGTAACCACGGGTCAAGACATGAAGTTGCTAACCAATGCCTAATTACCAGATGGCAAATGGAAAGGGAGCTCGCGCGCAGCTCAGCAACGCCTGGCGCGAGCACGCCGTGGCCCGAGCAGAGCCGCCGCGGGCGCGCTGCTAGCGGCCATGGGATGGTATTCAGGGTTTGAGGTATTAGGGCTAGGGTTAGGTTGCCGAGGAGGGGCGGGCGTACCCGGCGCAGGAGGCGCTGGCGGTGGCTGTCGGCGTCGGAGGCGTGGAGGAGGCGGCCGCTGTCGACCATGGAGGCGGCCGCCAGGGCCTNCGCGAGGGCCAGCACGGCGCAGCGCACGCGGCGCAGGCCGCGCAGCATGAGCTCGGAGCTCGAGCTCGAGCAGCTATGGAGGGTCGTGCCGGGAGGAGGCGGAGGTGAGATAATGGCTCGTAAGTGGCCCTATAAATGCCACTTAGTCCCTCCATTAGTCAATACACTCTCCACTTAAGCCCCCGAGTGGTGCAAGCTGTGAGCCGTTACTCCGCCGCCATGGCTGCCGCGGCAGGCGGCCCGGCGCCGCCGCCGCCGCCGCCGCCCGGCGGCGACGCCGCGCGGCAGACGTGGGAGCTGGAGAACGGCATAGCGGCGGCGGGAGACGGCGCGGACGCGGTGTTCCGCTACGACGAGGCGCAGCAGGCGGCCATCCAGGCGCAGAAGCCGTGGACCAAGAACCCCCACTACTTCCGCAGCGTCAGAGTGTCGGCGCTGGCGCTGCTGAAGATGGTGGTGCACTCGCGCAGCGGCGGCGCGCTGGAGGTGATGGGCATCATGCAGGGGAAGACGGACGGCGACACCATCATCGTCATGGACGCGTTCGCGCTGCCGGTGGAGGGCACCGAGACGCGCGTCAACGCGCAGGCGGACGCGTACGAGTACATGGTCGACTACGTCCAGACCAACAAGCAGGTGGGGCCCGAGCCCACCTTCCCGACGGTCGTCTCATAACCTGGGTCTTCTAACTGTGGTGGGAGAGTGTAAGCTTTGGTCTCACGTCCCATACGGAGCCCTTGCAGGACTCGAGCCGCCAATGGCCAGCTCCTGTCCTGACTCCCAGCTATACGAGACAGACGGCGGCAGACAGAACAATTGCCTCTCAATCAAAAGTAGTTGATAATTGAGTGGAATGCTGACCCGTAGCAGACCCAATTAGCAGGTAGGGCGGCTGGAGTACGTGGTTGGGTGGTACGAGACAGACGGCGGCGGACATGACGATCGCCTCTTCAGTAACAATTAGAGCAAAATGCTGACCCTTAACCCAACTAGCAGGTGGGGCGGCTGGAGAACGTGGTCGGGTGGTACCACTCGCACCCGGGGTACGGCTGCTGGCTGTCCGGCATCGACGTCTCGACGCAGATGCTGAACCAGAAGTACCAGGAGCCCTTCCTGGCCGTCGTCATCGACCCCACGCGCACCATCTCGGCGGGCAAGGTGGAGATCGGCGCCTTCCGGATGTACCCCCCGGGGTACAAGCCGCCCGACGAGCCACCGTCGGAGTACCAGACAATCCCGCTGAACAAGATCGAGGATTTCGGCGTGCACTGCAAGCAGGTGAGTTTGCGCGACCAGATGACAGCAACTTGGGGCCCTCTAGGCTGGGCTGGAGACTGACCTCACATGGCCCACAGCTCTGAATAACTTCACATGATTAAGCTACTCATGTCAGCAATTTGCCTTCTGCAGCAGCCCAATGCCTGTGTTGTTGTACCGCTAGGAAGAGCAGGGACTTAGTAAAATCTTCAGATGATTGCCCTGTGATTAGTTGAGCTGGCGGCCTTGCGGCACGTGTAAACGTGCCCACTGACGCACCGCATGGAGCTTGCATCGTCAGCGCAGTACTACTCGCTTGAGATCACCTACTTCAAGTCGTCGTTGGATGCCCACCTCTTGGACCTGCTCTGGAACAAGTACTGGGTGAACACCTTGTCATCGTCACCCCTGCTTGGGAGCCGTGACTACGTGGCTGGCCAGATATCGGACCTGGGTGAGTGCTTCTGCTTGCACCACTGCCATTGTTGTTGCTACATGGGATGCCAACTGCATGCCTGCTTTTAACGACATTGCGGAAGCGGGTAAACCTCACAAAGTCAGCAAGGTTGTTCTGCAGCTGAGAAGCTGGAGCAGGCAGAGAGCCACCTCGGCCACTCTTCCCGCATTGGCGGCTTCTTCATGCCACCCCAGAAGAAGAAGGAGGTGCTGCAGCTGCATTCTGCCCCACAGTGGCTGGCATGGCACCTGGTCGTCAGAGTTTGCTTTCATGAGGACAAGGCTTTGCATGATGGTGCCTGGACTTTCTCACCCGATCTGACACTGGAGCTCTGACGTGCACATGACGTTCATCACCCACTCTCTGAGCCTTTCCCAGGAGGAGTCGCAGCTTGCGAAGATAACCAGAGATAGCTCCAAGATGACGGTGGAGCAAGTGCATGGCTTGATGTCCCAGGTGGGTCCTCTATTGATGCCCCTTTCAGGTGTTAGTGTCACTCAGTAGGGAAGCTCTACCTAGAAGCTAAGTCCCGTATGCGTACTTGCTTTCCTTGTCAAGGAAGCAAGCTTGGTGTGAGGATGACATGCTGCCGGGGGCATTCCACCTAGAGGCCTGCTGGGTGGTATGAAGCACTCGGAGGGCTGACATTTGGCGTACTTTCTGTCTGACACAGGTCATCAAGGATGTGCTCTTCAACTCAGTAAGCTCAGTCACAGCGAGGGAAAGGCAGGAGAGACAAGAAGCCCAGAGCAGGGATGGTCCGACTGGGAGTGAGCCGATGCTGGTGGCGTAAACGGATCGCTGAGAAGGGACGCTCTTTCTTCTGTGCCGCAAGCTTCGGTGGCTGGTATAGCAGGACACCCTTTTGGAAAGCCTCAGTTAATGACAGTTGTGCATTGGCCAGGACAAGAGGTGCAGCCATAGGCGCAGCTGGAAAGGGTGTCCACCTCTGTCCATCTTACCTGGGTTTTGGTTCACGGCACATTAGCCAGTGCCACTTTAGCCTTGCTCGTACGCTGCCAGGCACGTTAAGCTGGCCATTAGTAGGCAACAAATCATTCTTTGGTAAGCAACCAAGTCGGCTCCAGTTGCTCATTCTGCCCTGCCTCTTGGCCGGTATTTATTTCATGGGTCGCCACGTTTATTTCACCCTTGGCTCTCCTCGTATATCATGACTGTAATCACGTTGAGCTCTATACAATTCGGTCTCTGTACCAGACGCTCCTTGGTAACATCCTAAGGTCACTTGCCTCCATATGAAAAACTGATGGTTGGTAACTGGGTACTAGAGTAGGGGCGATGAAGTATTCCTCATCTTATGCTGTGCCCTGACTACGCCAACTACCCCTCCTACGATTCCTCCTAGAAGCTGCAGTCGACATCTTTGGTTGCGGAACTCAATACCCTACTCATCTCGCTACTCTATGTTATGCACGACTTGAGAGTATTCTTCCGGCTGGGGTGGGCTTGCTTGCAGCATTTTGTAGCTTCCGTGCCATCTTGTGCTGGGCTTTGTACTCTGCGCCAAGAAGACAAACGCAGAGAACCACTTCCTTTCAAAGTAAGGCGATGGGCTGTGAGAGGCCAGCCCAAAAGGTATGAACGACGACACAAGAAGCTGGACGAGCTTTAGTTGGTGGCAGAAGGGCTTGGGATGTGCTGTCCAGTATCCGGGCACCAACCAGCAGCCTCTACTTGCTGATCCATGGTCACTGAGCGGGCTGGATTAGCAGCAGGTGATGCACGTCTGCAGATGTGCTTGCCACTGTACTTGTCCACCCAGGCCCTCCATCACTCAATACACGGTTCTACTATTCGCCCACGCGCTCAGTGAGGTGGCTCGCGAGCCACCTTCTCACGTATCCGTAGTAGTTACTGCAACTTGTTCTGTCCATTCTGCGCTGGCCATCACAACCATTGTGCATTCTGGGTCGAGCTTCTTCTTGCTTTGCTGAGTGGTTTCCACTTTCTGGCCCCTTCGGACCTTGTCCAGTACTCCTTGGCTGGCTCAACACAGCCATTGCCCCCTTCAGGAGAGCTTTCTCCTTTCTCAAGCGTGAAGCTGCCCTCCCGCGGTCCTTGACGTTCTCACCTCGACCATGTCACATTGCATTGCAGGCCTGCTCTGCGCCCTGTGATGGCACCACTTAACCCCTGTGCATAATGGCTGGACAGACAGAGAAGTGAGATGACCAGTACAGTGTGACCAACAGAGTGCATCGGTTTACCACACGCTGATGCCATCGAGGGCACAGAGGCTGGAGGAAAGGTGAGAAATGTGAGACGCACTGAGGGGTCTGAGGACAGTAGTATAAGAACGGACATTCAAGATCTAGGACCAGGGTTACAGAGAATCACTAACTTCCGGAATTCTTAAGTACAATCTCTTTTGTCCATCCTCAACGACAGTACAAGTTGGCAATTCCAAAGAGCCAATGATCAAGACAGGCGCGTCATTTTGTGACTAAGCTAGGCAGCCTGCCCTGCTCTAGTCCGTGGAGAGCGTGCGCGGCTCACGACTCGTCCCATACCGTGTCCCAGCCATCGTCCGGTTGCGTGTTTTTGCCCTTGGTCACCACCAGCTTCGGGCCACTGGTCCGGCTGCCGCTGATGGTCCTCGGCGCCGCAGGACTCTGCCGCTTGGCACCTGCGCCAGCCCGCTTCAGGCTGTTGATGCCGTCGCCGCCGCCGCCGCTGCCACCGCTCCCTGGGCTGGCGCCAAGGCGGCCATTGACACCACTTTCCAAACGGGGGTTGGACCCTCGTCTCTCAAACTGACCACCACCGCCACTACCGCCGCCACCGCTGCCGCCGGAGCTCGCTCTGCGCTCGCTCTGCGGCAGCTGGTCGTTCTCGCGGTCCCAGTCGTCGTCCCAATTCTCGTCCCACCCATTCTGGTGGTCGGCGCTGCCGTTTTGCCCCTCAGATGACGCGCTGTGCTGTCTTCCATTGCCACCTCGGCCGTTGCGGCGGCTGCCATTGCCGCCTTGTCCAAACATTGCCGAGAAGTCCACCAGACGGCTGTTGCCCATCTCAAGCTCGTGGTACTTGGGCCCGCCAAGGTAACGCCGCCTGCCGCCAGTCACGGCGCGGTAGCAGCAGCAGGCGGCAAGCAGCAACCCCACTGTCAAAGCTGCGCCGAGGCACACAAAGACCAGGTTGTTGACTGTCCAGTACGGCTTGACGTACGGGTACAGGAACGCCGAAAGGCTGGCCAGGAAGGCACGCGAGTCCGACAGTGGCGCCGGTTTGAAGAGCGCCTGCGGCAGCACCACGGACTGATTCCCGCCATTGGACGTGAAGTTGACAGGGATCATCGCCGGCGGCGACTCGCTGCCGCCGTCGATGGCCGCTGTATCCAACGTTAACTTAACCTGCCACCACAAAACCACGAAGCACCAATAATAGGATGAGTAAACCCAATGTTGATTGTCAGCTGACATGACACTACCTAACTTTACTTCCAATATGGATCAATGTTCATCAAAATCTGACAACATTGATCTGGTCATATATCATTCTTCGTTTTACATACTCAATTTCTTGTGCGGACATTGTCAAGTACAGGCGCAAGTAAGTGCAACGTCAAATGCCCCTGCAAAGCTCAATGACAGCATGCCTCCCACTGCAGCGGAATGACATTATCCCTCCCAGTGTAGGATCATAATAGGTGATAATCAGACCCAGAAGCAGAGTGCTAGTTGATTGGCCAGCCTTGCTATCATCCTCAGCAAGCCCGGCCGTGGCCACCCAGGTAAAGCTGCCGGAACTGCTGCATGCAGCTGACTGACCTTTCTCTGCTCTCCTGCTTCCAGCTCCAGCTCTGCAGGGTCTGCAGTGATGTAGGGTGGCGGCTCGACAGCGATGGCCAGCACGCCCTTGCCCATGTTGCTGACTGCGACCTCAACACAGCCTGCACCTGCGCTCCGCAGTCATACACGTAATAGCATCAGTTTAGATATAGGAAAATGTACCACTGTGGCACAACAACAGCGACTCAATGCCCTCTCTGCGGCAACTGCGGCACGCCAGTGACAAGCATGGTGCGATGAAAGATAACCTTGACAACAATAAGCTCACAACAGGGCCAGACCTGCCTGCCCTGGCCTGCCAAGAGAGAGCATCGGCAGCGGCTCGCTGGTACCGCCAGCACCACCGCCGCGGGCGTCATCCTGCTGCTCAGCGCCGTCGCCACTCTCATTGCCAGCCTCCTGCTTGCCAACCTCGTCCGCTGGCGGCACGCTGCCGCTGCCGTCCTCGCCAGCCTCCTGCTTGGCAACGTCGCCCTCCTCCGGCGACGTACCACCACCGCCGGTGGCGCTGCCGTCCTCGAGCGGCGCGTCCCCACCACCGCCGGCACCACCGGCAGCGTCCGCGGAGTCGCCCTCCTCGCCGAACGTGCCCTCGCCATCGCCGTCGTCCGGCCCACTGTTGCCGTCGATCGTGTCTCCGGAGGCGTCGGCGGCGTCGTCCTGCGGCGGATCCTTGCCGTCGCTGCCGCCATCGCTGCCTCCGCCACTGCTGCTGCCGCCGCCATCGCCCTGGTCGTGGACAGGCGGCCCAGGTGACGAGTCGGTGGCAGGGCTGCTCCCGCTGCCGTCGCCATCGCTGCCTGGCAGCCCAGAGCCCGCCCCGCCGCCGCTGCTGGGGTCGGCGTCCGTGTCGTCCTCGGGAAGGGCGCCAGGAGGGCTCTTGGCAGGGTCGTCGGCGGCGACCTCGCCATCGCTGCCGCCGCCACCCACGTCGCCGCCATCCTCCGCCGGCGGCGTACTGGGCGATGGGTCGCCGGCCCCCTTGCCGTTGTCCGCCGGCGGCATGTCGCCGTCGCCGCCGACCGGAGAGCCGCTGCCATGGCCGGCAGCGCCGGCTGGCCCCCCAGAGGACTGCGGCCAATCGCCGCTCAGAGGGCTGCTCCGCGGCATGCCTTCCTTGGGCACGTCGGCGGCGCCGTCGTCGCCGACGCCGCCCCCATTGCCAATTACGCCACCATCGCCGCTCACAGGACGAGACCCATCCGCTTCCCCGGTTTTTGGAGCGCTGCCACTGTCGATGCCGCCGGCTTTCTTGTCGTCCACGCTGCCGTCCACTGCCGGTGGGCTTCGGCCGTTATTCACTGGCGCAGGGCCGTCGCCACCAACGTCGCCGGCCTTTGGAGAACCGCCATTGCCGTCCTTGGCCGTCCCATCGCCGCCAGCAGGGGCGCCGCCCGCCGGCAAGGAAGGCCCGCCGCCGCTGACGGATGGGCTGGGCTTGGCCTTGCCGGACTGTTGCCCAGGCGGGCTGCCGTTATCACCGCCGTTATCTCCGCCCTCAGCCGTCAGCGCTCGCCGGAGGCTCTGGGCCTCCACCCCCGTCTCGGATCTCCGAGCTCCCTGGACGCGACAGCAACTTACGCAAACTTTACTAACAAATTAGACATGACAGTACTATGCGCAGAGTTGGATCTCTGCCAAATCTGCGGCGACTGTTCAAGTCGCGCGCGTCTCGTCGCCGTCGTTGTTTCACGGCGGAGCTCGAGGCCAGCCGGCGATCGGCGGCGAGTCGATCCTGGCGCCGCATGCTTCCGGCGGCGCGCGCGTCGGAGCGGCGCTCGACTCACGCGCAGCGCGGCGGTCACCGCGCCCGAGGGCCGCCCAGAGGTCGCCACCGCCGTTGCCGCCG
>WELB01000066.1:542194-573112 GCA_009602725.1 Spirogloea muscicola | reverse complement strand
TGCATCAGAAAGCTGGTCGAGCCTTAGCTGCTGGCACAAGAGCTAGTCAATTGCCGTCCGGTATTCGAGCGTCAGCTAGCGACCTCTATGTGCTGACTCGTGGTTACTGAGCGGGTCAGCTTAGCAGCAGGTGACGTACATTTGTCCAATGTGCTTGCCTTTGTACTTGGCCACACATGGCCTCCCCATCTCTTAATATACACGCATTTTCCTTCTCGTACTCTGTTCATTCCTTTTCGGGCTGGTTGTTCCAGCCCCTATTCTCAATGGGCGAGCACTTTCTTCTTTCACAGGGAGAGCTCCCACGGCCCACTAGGCTGATTCAGATGGTTACCCAGCTCAAGTTGCTAGTTCACCATATAAAACAGTGAAGGTGTGGCTAATAGCCACCGTTGAGAGGTGCGACAGAAAGAGTGGAAAGAAATTAAGAGGAACAAGTAGCAGCTGGGGAGCGCTTTCCTCACTGTGCCAGCAATATGGAGGCTGGACAGCACACACACACAGCTCTTTGCTTCATCTCAGCCAAGGGAGGCAACCCTGGCCAATGTTTCGGGTGCAAGATTGATTCTCTTCTAAGCAGAAGAACCCGTCCAGAGGGGACAATGGCAGCCTTAAAGCTGGACAGGATCGTGTGTGCAGCACCAGCAGACAGGCCGCTAAGAGTGGCGAAGTGGTGGAGATAGCTTCAAAAAAGAGGGTACAGCAATTTGGTTTCTGCTGGTTCACCCACATGCTGCTGAGTTTGGGGAGTAGTGAGTCCGGGGACAGAATGACTGTATGTCCCTGCAGAGCTTCTCTCAACCTAAAAATAAGTCCCCAAGTCCCCAGGATACCTTTTGCTCAACAGTCATGTTGCATATCTGGTCAATGAGAACCAGCTAGACAGTGCTTGCAGCACCAACAGCACCCTTTGCAGGCATGCACAAGTGAATTGCTGTACACCGTACACCGTCAGTATGACACAACACTTCCTCCACATCCAAGCTGCCGCGGATGGGCAACGAGCTTTCCGTTGCCCATCCGCTGGCACTAGTAGGTGAGCAAGCCTGCGCACTTACTCTCCACGCACCAAAGGACCTCAAGACGGTCAGGTTACTGTTCTTCAGCTGGGCAGCTTTGTTGTGCTTGCAAGCTGCCACCATGATCAGAGCACCATGCAACTCTTGCAATGATGTCGTGTGCTTACACCTATATCAGGACCTCAGGTCTTGCATTCCAAGCCTGAGTGCTATTGCTACCTTGCTACGTATCCCGGCGCGTCCTGCGCCGCGTGGCCATCCCAACGGACTCCTCCTCCATCACAATCTCGTCAGTAACAGCAGCAGCCCCATCGGTTGTTGCTGCATCCTTCTCTGCTGCAGCGTCCTCTGCCGCTGCTGCAATGTCTTCCACTTGTTGCTCCAATTCTTTCTCCTCCTCCTCAACAACGTCATCTGATGTGGACAGATCTTCCTTCTTCGCTTGCTCCAGTGTGACTTTCTGGCATCATACAGCAAGCTCTCAATCTGCTAAGCCATGATAGCTTAGGAGAAACCTGAGATAATCATGATAGACTCAAGATGACAGATTTTGCAAGGCCAGGTTGGGCACAGCATATTACAACAATGCCAACATGACACTTATGGTAAGGAACCAAGAAGGTCAAGCATATTGCACACCTTTGTACCCTTCTTGACTGGGAGGAGCGGAATCAGCGACGTGAGGTTGTAGAGAAGGACCACAAAAGTGGTGAAGATAAGACCAAGGACGGCGGCTGTCGCCAGTGGATAGTCCTCCCCTTGCTCAATTATCGCCTACAAGAAAATACGAAGCAAAAGCAAAGCCTCAGCGGCCATGTTCACGTCTTGAATGGCAACCGGATTCCTCTCCCTTTTAAGAGACTGCTTTATCTGGCATGACCTGATTGTTTGCTCTAGTGAGACACTTACACTCCCCTGCGCCCACCTTACTTTATAGGATTTAATCATCCAAATGCTGATAGTGCAAGCGCCACAACATGAAAGCTCACCTCCAGATTCTTTGCAAACGGCTTCAAGAATGGGATCTTGGGAATCTTGTGGAGAATCTCAAACATTTTTGCCTGCACGAAGAGAATGCATTTGCAGATCAACTCAAAGGTCAAGCAGGTTACGGAGCCTCTCCTCCGCTAAACAACCTCACCTGACCTGCTTGCATGCTGACCTAAATACAGGTTACAACTATCAACTCCTTGCAGCAGCTAATCTGCGGATCGTCAAGACCTGATACTCTTAGCCTCTAAGCAGCAAAGCAAGTACTCTGGAATCTTCTCGATGTCAAGGAGGAACATACCTCCCAGTTATTGCCGCTTGGCGTCTTGCTCTTGCTGGCCTCCTTGGCCTCCTCGTCATCCTTGAGCTTCTTCTCAGCATCATACTTGGGCCTCCATGCAGTCTCCACGTACTCATTTGCAACATCCTCATCGTGCGTCACCAAAATGTTGTCAAACAGCATCCCATCCTGCGTGCCCAAACACAATAGTGCTCTATGTAAGAGTTTAGACATGACCAAAATTTAAGTGTAGACACAGTACACGACCACATGTTGCACTCCACTGCCCAAATTGGCTGACTCTCACAGCTACAAAACTTGGTGCGCATCAAGATAGACCAACAGTTAGGAAATCACAAAGAGGTTGCATATTGCCATTTGCTCACATTCATAGTCCAGATTTCAATGCCCACAGCTGCTATGGACTCCAGGTCAGGACGCTCCAGCTCAAACCACTCGGGGTTGTCAATCTTCCTGGGTGCCCAGACCCCTTGGTAATTTGGATTCTCGACCAACGGCGCTGACCACTTGCCCTGCACTCATTCTCCAGTTAAGTACTTAATATGTCCGAGACAACAAGACAGCAACCTTGTGATACTGTGCAGCCCCAACTGGACGAACTTAGAGCAGAGTGCAAATGAAATTTATCAACGTGCAAGCCAGTGATAAATTGAAGGCACGCCGCGCTTCTGTGCTTCATTACATGTGCAACAGCAAGTGCTTGGTACCTTGTAGGCAGGGTTCTTCTTTGTCGGACGTGTCCACTCTCCGCAACCAGGGCCCTGGGTGCACTTCGGGTTGGTGATCTTGTTAGGCTCCCATGTGCCATCCTCCTCATCATCCCAGTCATCCGGCTTGGTGGCCTCGGGGTCATCAATCTGTGCAGCGATGGCCGTATACAATTGTCAGCCCAACAATCGATTTTCTGCACCTAACATTCTATTGCAATATGTACTTCCAACTGCACATTTCTTGCCTCTCAGATCATGACGTGTGGACTGAGTGCCTTTCTTTGCAGAGCGCTATAGAAAGTAAAGCTCTGTGTTGCCTTCAGGAGGACGGCCAGTATCAAGGATCATGGTTGGAAACTGAGTGAGTCCAAGAGGCGTACTTCCAGCGGCTCATCATCAAGCCAGCCCTCCGGCTTCACGGCATCGGTGTCCTCCACCTGCCTCGGCGCGTCCTCGTCCCAGTCATCAGGCTTCATTGCGTCAGGGTCTGGAATCCTTTCCTTGTCATCCCAGTCGGCTGGCTTCTTGTCGTCAGGATCGCTGATCTCCTTTGGCGGGACGATTGGCGGGTCGAAGTGGTCCGACAAGATGTTGACGGTCTTCTTTCCTACACCGTCGATCATCAACTGCAGAAGTGGCACTCAAGGCCTGTCAGCAGACGGTAGCTGGTTACAGCAATCTCAGCGGGCTGTCCCTCACAAGAGCATCCTCCACAGCTATCAAATATGCGCGACTGAATCATGCCCCCTGGCGATGGTCATCTATCTACACCTGCTTATTGGTCACTCTAAGCACTGTGCCTGGGCAGAACGTTCTCATTAGTGTCGAGGTATTCCAAAGAGGAGCTACTGGTACTCCAAGCCGTGCAAGGACTTCTGTGACGCCGCAAAGTCCTCTACTTTCTCAATAATGGGTACTAACATGATGCCAAGGTGCATGCACCTTGCACAATCAAAGGCATGTATTAGTCGCCAGGACTCTTTACAAACTGTCAGCAAGTAAAGTGTGACTACTTGTCCATCTCTTCCTGCAATTGACTTTCTCCACCAAAGTTCACCAACTTATCCTTCCTCCGTGACGGCAATCGCTGAGTCTCCTTCATATGGGAGAAGTGCATCCAATGCCAGCTCCCAAAAGTCAGAGCTATTTCTGCAAGTGACCCGACATCAGCTACACAAGAGCCTTGTGTGCACCTTCAGGGTGTTATTTGCGTGGAGGACGGCGGTGTAGACGTGCGACAGCTTGTCCGTGACGGGCGTGGGGGGGTTCTTGAGGTGATGCTCCACGTACTTGCCAGTCCTGGGGTTCTTGTGCCGGAAGATGAAGTGCACCTTGTTTGTGCCGCCGCACTTGTCGGGCCCAAACATGATCGAGTACGGGGACTCATTGGAGAACTGGCTGGGGTTCCAGCCTGCCTCCTGTAACAGCAAAAGTACCACTTAGGTGAAAGAGGCAATGTATACAAGATACGCCAGTAGCATGAGACCACTTGCATCACAATCTGTGGAGTGAGGTCTTGCCTGATCCATAAGGAACTTGAGGTAGGCGCCACCGCACTCGAGGCCGCCTTGAAGCCGCAGGTCGTACTGCAGCACGACGGTGTCCACCTTTGGGTCTACCTTCTCGGGAAGCACAGCCGCTATGGCATACTTCTTTGCCTTCTCGGGTACAAGGAGGCCATAGTCATCGTGACCGAGACTCTTCTCCCGCTTCCACTCGCCTGACAAAAGCACCGAGAGCCGACAGAGTCCACAGTCAGTAATAGTAACAACTGATCCTAGTCAGCAGTCTCGGAAAGGCATGAATACTAAGCACTTCTGTGTGGCAGCTGCCAGCTCACTCCCACTTATTGCAAGGACCTACTAATGTGTCTGTGGATCTCAACTTATATGCGGATCATTCTGTGCGATCACCAGTTTGAGGTAGTCAGCGCACAATCACAGTGCTGTCCATCGAGCATTACCTACCTTGATAGTCGCTGCTTTCCGACACGATCCAGCGCCCCTCGATTGGCTCCTCAAAGGACTCGTAGAAGACGACCTGCAGCCACGACAACCTCACGGATGGCGTCAGTCGAGCTGATGCAAGGGGGTGATGCATTGCTTTAGCAGGTTTCTGTCAATGTGAAACCGAAGCGTCCACACTGCCAGTCATCCAAGAAGACGCCAAGCCCACGATCTGCAGTTCGGTGGGATCTGCGATTCCAATCTGCAAATCCTAAATCCTATCTGCGCATCCTAAATGCTTGAAGGACAGAGTGAACGACAGAGTGAACGGGGAGCAAGCTGGTTTCTCACACTCCCACGATGCAAGCAACAAGAGGGCGCGGGTTTAAGTCAGCGCGGGCCTCGCCTTGTCAGTCGCCAATGCAGCTGCAAGCGACCCCAGGAGCAGCAGCAGCAGCAGCGGCGGCGTCGTCATACGGCCGCGCCTCATGGAGGCCATGCCCCTCGGCGGCGCCCGTTAGCTCGCGGCCTCCCGCGCCGCTTGCCCGACGACGGCCAGCTCCCGGCTCCTCGCTCGCGGCAGAGGCGGCGCCTCCGGCTACNTACCCCGAACCCTAAACCTACAACTGAGCATTTGCCCTACATGCAAGTCGGGCGACGGCTTTTATGACCGCAGGCGGCGGCGGAGGCGGCGGCGGCGGCGGCGGCGGCGGCGGAGGCGGCGGCGATGGCGGAGGTGGGGATGTGAACAGAGTTCGCTACGCCGCGGCCTCGCTTCCCGCGCGACGCCGGGGTGGCGGCGGCTTACCCGAGGTTTACTGGGAGGCGCCGCGCCGCTAAATTCACGACAGCGCGTTAACTTCTCGATAGCTCGCCCGGGGACCGCGTCCCCTTTCCCGACGAGATCGAGGTAAGCGTGCCCCCGCGGGCCGCAGCAGGGGGTTTCGCTATCGGTGACTTAGCGGTGCCGTCAGCCCGCCCAGAAAGGGCGGTTTCCCCGTCGACAAGTTCGAGGGACCGCCGCCCGTCGGATGGCCAGCCGCATCGGAGGGCCAGCCGGCGCGCCAGGGAAGCTTCCGGAGCGCACGTGGTCTGAATGCCTGGCGCTCATTGGCTGCTTCTTCGTGTCTCCTGCCGTCGTATTGGGCAGCCCGGCAGCGGTCTGGACGCTCATTCGTTGAATGACTTGGAGTCAGCGTCAGCGCGCTTGGCCGGAGCATCAGCGTCGCATGGCGGCGGTGACGGGGTCACGGCTGCGTCATCTGACAGAAAGTCAACCGGTCAGTCACACCGTTGCCCCAGCCGCGCCTGTTGACGATGATGCGTCAGCTGCGGACGATGTCGCTGATGCCATCTCCCGCCCCCCCACCCCCCTCAAACATAGAGTGATAATTTTCTTGGGGCGCGCAAGGAAATCTTACACCCTTACCAGGATCAGGAGCAGAAAACATGATTAAGTCCAGTGGATACCAACTGAATGTTATGTGAGGAGTCCAATGACCAATTGTGCCTTGAGAACGTATGTGCCGCTATAATTAAGGAGCTTTTGCCCATGAGTAGATTATGACCTTGTCATAGACACTCACATGAATTCGGCAATCGCCAATGAGGCTCAACCATTTCAGAAACTTCCCACTGAACAGGCCACTTCAAGTACAACTTCTAGCTTGCATGACATGCTAAATCGATACTGCACTTCAGGGCACTATAGGGTCTGAGCAGCGGTCCAAGGCAAGGAATGAGGTCAATGGCGGTGTAAAAGCTACTGGAGCAGAAGTGACGACTAGCTCTGCTTTCCAAGCTGCACCTTCTTCACAAGGCTCGCAGCCCCATGTAGCATTGAGTCGAGGATGCCAGCTACCTGCACCAGAAAAGTAGCTGGCAGGTGAGACTTTAGGTGGCCTAGACCAATTTAGCTCCCAACTTGCTACACAAATGCTCGAAAATTGCACGCACCTGTGTCACTTAAGTATCACCTATGGTGGACGGATGAGCGTATTTCAACTTTTATGAATCTCATGATTTGAAGAGGCACAATTAAGCATTCCATTATTGAGCACATTGTGTAACAAACATGCTGCCTGTAATTTCTGACTCTGCGACGCACGGACATTACCACCTCCTAGGATGTAAAAGTCATAGCTTAGCAGTTGGCTCAACGTTCAGTTCTAGTACAAGAAGCAACAGTATCATGCTATCCAAGACAAGGGCTGAAGATAGGTCTCACCGTGAAAACGCCACCAATGATGGCGCAAACGTTTGTCAAAAAGTGAGAAAATGATCTCCGGTGTTCACTTATAAGTACCTGCAAGATTTGACTCGGGATTGAGCTACTCTCTTATGACACAGCCACAAAGTTTGAGGTAGCACAGAATGGGAACACCAAAGCTCATTTATTGTACACCTAGCAGCTTGACTTATGAGACTTGCACACATGTCTTGCCATGTTGCCATTTGCAAGGCCTTGACTCCCTTTTCAGCAAAAGTGGTATTTCATGCTTCCATTGAGTATCTAATCTGTTTATTGTAAGGCAAAATAAACCATCAAATGTAATTTCAGAGTTGCAACACTTTCCTAGAAGGATCAGTCAAACAAACCAGCAACATGTGCACTGAGGTAAGGTGCACCTGCATAGGTGAGAGCTCGTAGTGGAATCTTGCCACCGGTACAGTTTCTGCTTGAAGAGTATTGCTATGTGCAGTGTACTCGTACTGCAGCATCACCTTGTCGTCCCTTGCCTTGCGTAGTGGCAGCACCTCTGTCTTGACCACCTGAAGGTAGTGATCATGCTGCAGAGGGTAGGAAAGCTCTCAGATGACACATAGGAGATCCCAGTCCAAGCGCCACTGTCACTGAAGATTGCTGCATGCCTAGAGAGCATAGCTGCTATTGACTACTGGATGTGGATCTCGAGAATTTATGGGCAAGGTGTGGACTGACGAATGATATCCACATTGTTCTGCCATAAGTGATACTAATGACCATATAGGGTTCAGGACTCACTGTAAGATTGTCATGGTGCGAGACGAAGAGGTTGCCAGTCAGGCGGTCTGGGAGCTGCGGCAAGTGAGGCGTGAGCCTGCGAAGCTCGTCCTGACGCCACCGGGCAAGCTTCCTCCCAAAGCTCAAATGATCCACGGCATGGCTCATATTCATGCTTGCAGGGTCAAAGGAATGCGAGCCTGAGCTGGCAGACACCATCAGATTCCCAGGGACCTGTACACAGTCACTCCAGGGCGTGACTCCAATCATCTAAATCAAAAGTAAGCTGCAACCAGTTGACCTTAGAGGAAGTCAGTGTGCCCCACTCACCACCCTGGAGAAGGCACCATGTCCAGCCACACAAAGTCCCAGCTACAGCAGCAAGGACTGCCTTTTCGAATTCGTTTGCATCTAGAGTATGGAGATATGCTTATTGATTGTGACTAAGTGCACCTCACCTTCTTCACAAGAACAAAGCCCTCGATCTTGCAGCCTCCAGAGGATGGAGCCTTGCGTCGCAGGTGGGCATGCGGCAGCGACTTCTCGTGATCGTGCTCCATCTCAATGTTGCCATCCTCACCGAGCACTGCCTCTGGCACTAGCGACTCTGCGAACTGCGAAGTGAGAGGTTGTTCACTACTATGCTGGTCATACATCTTAAGTCTGTACACATCCTTCCAGTAGTCAATGTCAACTTCATGGACAGAAGCTTCAATCAAACCCCTATTCTCGAACCCTTCATTCTACATCCTAAAGTGTGCAGCGATAACATGGCTCTGAGAAGTACAAGTCTTGACTGCAGAAGATATATGAGATTTTGAAAATGACAGCCGATGGCTTTGGCTACCTCAACAAGGGCATCAGTGTCGCGGTTGCCATAATAAGACTCGTGATCATGTTGCCCATGAATGTCTCGAATATTCTGCCCCATCCGAAAGATCCGAAGGGAAGGAAAACCCTGTATATGGTGACTGCGCCAGACGAGAATAGATGTCACCACAGCAAGACCCTACTGGCCTCTCAGGCCAAGGCAGAACACTAATCGCTGGACCTTAGACTCTAAATATCTGCAAGCTCTCAAAATCAGGAGCAAGGACTCCACTTCTTAGAGATACGACTGACATTTGCTAGCGGGTTTCATAAAGTCCTCTATGCCCCCATAATGATGTATCTTGAAAGCAATGCATAGCTACTTGTTTGCACAATATGGCCCAGGAAGAAACCCACCTCCTACATAGATTCTGATGTATCGTGCAGTCAACCTTAGCCAGCCGTATCCTTCCATCTGCCTCGGGGTTGTACCTAATAGCCAGCAAAACAATATGAAGCAGATCCCTGAGCTTCTAGAGGTGCATTCAACTTCTTGCTGGCACATTACGTAACTCCAAGCCAAAGTTGTTCAAAGAGAAGCTCGCAAGCAGAGCCTGCTGAAGATGCCAGTTGCAAGAGGCACAAAGGCAGGTAAGCTGATATACAGTGCTGCTCTGACATGTTACAATATGGTAGTGCATACTTGGCTGCCATGATCTTTGAGGCTTTTTCCCAGGAAGGCTCCTGCAAAATCATACATACATTACATAAGTGCAAGAGAAGCCTGCTTCCTCTCATTTCAAGAATGCTTGCATGCCCCTTTAGGTAGAGAGTGGCCTTGCGTACAAATCATTTGGATGCCTCTCATATCTCCTGCACCTTACTGAGATGTCTAGGCAGATGGCAGGAGTGGCCTCTGGCTCGCAGTAAGTCAGGTGAGACTGACCAGGCGTTGGCACCACGGGCACCAAGGCGCGAAAAAGTTCACAAAAACGACTGGGTACCTGTCTAAGCAGACAATCAGAAGCGAATGACTCCTGTCAGGATTTGAGAGACTGCATTTGACAGGTGGCCTGACTGAATAGATAGCGACATGCGTCCAGCCCCACAGTTGCAAAGCAACAGCTACGCTGTTGCAGTCACAAGATAGTCATCTGTGCACTTGTGGCGTTACACATTGAAACATGGCCTTGACTTTGGCACGCTTCAGCCTGGCAGGGGGGTATACAAGCGCTGTTAGAAGCAGAACCCACTCTGCAATGTAGTGGTCAAAGTTGTCATCCGTTAACACAAGGGCTCCTTCCAGATTGCCGTCATCATAGACACCATGCTTCATCTCAGCAAGCTGGCGGTCGTGGTGCTCGTCTCCGTGCTTGTTTGTGACAGGTACAGGGTCAGGGTGGTGCTCCGGGCCGACCACTTCAAGGTGCTGGTTGATGGGATACTTGCGTACTGTCTTTGTAAGGTTGAACCTATGCTGAAAAGCCATAGGAAGAAGGTAAGCTCCTGGACAGAAACTTAACTTTGTAAGTGCTCTTTGTACTTGAAATCTGATTCGCTTTCTCACACCACTGCTCACAAGCAACTACTGTATGAGCAACTTCCCACGATGCAATCAGAAATCCAGAACCGATTTAGGGCTGCATTGAGGTCTCCTCTGCAAGGTCTGATTAGGTCAGCACAAGCCTGACTATTTGCTGTGAGAAAGGACAGGTTTTCACAGAGATCTTGTAAACACTCCTTGCAATGACAGAAGTTGCTAGACTTCTGCCAATGGTCATCATGAACACACTTTGAGCCAGGAACAAAAAGTGTGACTTACAGTGCCCAGAACGTCGCTCACGTCAACTGATGCAAACTCGCACGACAGCGCAGGAAAGCTGCATAGAAGTTGCAAGTCAAGAGAAGGTTAAATGAGGGAGCCTGCACTTACAACCAGCAATGTGGAAGCATACGCCTATAGCAAAACCCCATGAAAGGACCGAGGTCAACAAGCCCCAGTAGAGACTAACTGCAATGGTGTTGGTCACCTGAAGTTGAAGTTGATGCGCAACAAGTCACCATCGTTACAGCGGTCGACCACGACTGCTGTCGTCGTTGATATGGACAGGTATGACTTAAGTTCCTGCAAGGAGGCATCCGGGATCAGTCACAAGAAGGGCATGGGCCCTCAAACCCTAACAGTCGCTTATAGTCTGATCATTATCGGGTCTTTCTGAATTCAGTTATCTTTCTAGATTAATTCAATACAATTCAAACGTCAGCTGCCTTCCGTCCCAGGACATGGACGACTTCGAGTCAAATGGCAGCAGGCAGGAGGATGACAGAGCTTACGAGGACAAAGAGGAGGACCATAGACACGGCAGCAATGATGGACAGACCCCCTCCTGAGAGGGAGGCTTCAGTCAAGTCCCTGGGAATCTTCCTGCGAGCAGTGTAATGGAGAATGTTATGGACAGAATCAGCAGACAATGCCAGATCAACTCCACAAATTCGACCTCCTCTAATCCCCGTGTGCTGCTAAAGCTTGGTGTCATCTATAACAGACTCTGTGCTTGGGTCCAGAGGGCCAAAGCTTCTGCTGTGTGCACGGAACGATGGTCGCAGGAGATGGTGGGGAAGATTGGACTGGTCTTCTCGCTGGCATCACCATGCTGTCTTTCAGACAATGATAGGGACAACCGGGACAGACTGAAGGGCCAGCCCTATTCCTGTTGGGAACCTGGACGCCATGCTGCAGAGTCTGTATCGACCAGGCTTGGAAAGACCTAAGAGCATAGTTAGACTGCGACTCAGCCTGATGCTCCTGTTAACTGTGTTACTCTTACACAGTTACTCGACAAACTCTCTAAGTGACAACTCCTGATTAGTAGAGTCACTGTGCTGAGACTAACGCAGAGCCGCAAAGCCCTACCACGTTTACAATGAAAGGAGGTCTTGTCAGGCAGCTGGTCGTCCTGACCTGTAGAAGTCCACGGACTTGAGGCGATGGATTGCCGTCATGACGTATGCTTAGCAGCCGTGCTCGACAGCCGCCCTCGCCGGCAGTCAGGGCAGTGCAGGCGGATCCACGGCCCGCGAGGCCAGCCAAGCGCGGTCCGGAGGCGCGCCGCGAGCGCCGCGAGCGCGGACGCGGCGCCGGCTCCGCCGCTGCGANTGTGCTTGCCTTTGTACTTGGCCACACATGGCCTCCCCATCTCTTAATATACACGCATTTTCCCTGCCATTGCTGCTTCCTCAGCCTCCACGAGCAGCTCCACAAGCGGTACAGGTCGAGTCGACATGGCCCACGTCAGCATGGCTCCCCCGGCTCTGTGGCACCACCCGCCCTCTCTCCTGCCATTGCTGCTTCCTCAACCTCCTCTAGCAGCTCTACAAGTGGTACAGGTCGAGTCGACATGGCCCCCGTCAGCACGGCTTCCCCCACTCTGTGGCACCTCCGGCCCTCCTAGTATAGGGCGTCATTTCATGTAGCCACATTCTTTGCGCTGCATTCTTTGCACTTTCTGCATTTTCTGCCTGAACAATGTATTGGCTTGAATTGGCCTAGCTTTAATCTCATGCGCACCGCGCGCCTTCTCTCCTGTGTTGGTGGCAGAAGGGCTTGCAATTTGCCATCTGGCATTCAGGCCTCGGTTAGCGACCATCATGTGTTGATCCGTGGCCACTGAGCGGTCAAGTTGCTGTGGGAAGAAGTGGCACTCCCAATGGGGGCAAGGGCTGTGAAAAGCCAGCCCGAAAAGAGTTGACGAAGGTTCGAGGGGGCCAAAAACGCTTAGCAGCTACGAAGGGGCAAATGTAGGCAATGAACGTCATCAGATGTGCTTGCCGTTGTACTTCAGGAGTGGCTCTCCCAAAAAGGAATGTGTGTGTGTTAAGAGAAGGCGCGCGGGGCGCATGAATTGAAAGGGAGGCCAATTCAAGCCAATACATTGTTCAGGCAGAGATGGAGGGCCATGTGTGGCCAAGTACGAAGGCAAGCACATTGACAAATGTACGTCACCTGCTGCTAAGCTGACCCGCTCAGTAACCACGAGTCAGCACATAGAGGTCGCTAATTGATGCCCGAACACCGGACGGCAGTCGACAAGCTCTTGAGCTACCAGCCAAGGCTCGACCAGCTTTCTGATGCAACGCATGAGCCTGAGCTCGCTGCAGACAAGCTGACACTCGACGTCCCAAAAATGACAGATAGGCTGCCGGCATACCCATCTGGGCTGGAAGCATATCCTCGCGCAGTGCATATCCCAGACTCGCTATGTTCTCAAGTAGGGTATGGAAGCGAGGAGGGGAGGTAGCGGCAGTTCTCCTAAAAGAAAGCGCGGCCAGATTGACTGGTGGCTGGGAAAGGCCAGCCCAAAGGAATGGACAAGGTCTGAAGGTGCCGGAGTGCGAAGGACTAGGACTAAGACATCAGCCAGGGAACGCTCAGTAACCTCTAGTCAGGCGATGCCTTCGCGGCACTGGCCATTGACGTACACGGGGCCTTTGGCAGTGGCTGGTTGGATCTCCTCCAGCGGCTTGCCCGGGAGGCCATCAAGCGGCGGCAGGGTTCGCCAGGCTTCAATGCTGCCGGCTCCCTCGCACAGGTCTTTCGGATGAGGCTGGCGGTCTCGCTGCAGCGCTCTTTGGCTCATGCGGTCCACGCGCGCGCTGGCCGTGCTATGGCTGCTGCTTCCGGGTCTCGGCAGAGTGCCGCTTTTCCTGCCCCGAGTGACTCTGATCTGCTGTTGCTCACACGTGGATACTGAGCATCTATCTGCATCTCCCTCTGCACCGTCTTGCACATTGTAGTGTAGTCCTTTTTCGGTACTTCTTTCTTTGGCTTTGAACATTGTCCATTCTTTTTGGGTTGGCTTTGCTAGCCCCTCTTCTCAATGGGCGGGCACTTTCTTTCTTCTTCTAGTCAGGAGATGCAAGTCTGAGTAGCTAGCCGGCGGAAAGACGTCGCCCTGACGGACGTCGCCCTGACGGAAGCCGAAGGCCGCCGCCAAAGCTCGGCCTCGCGCAAGTGAACCGCGAACGCAAGGGACCGCTGCCTTTTGTTTCCCAAAAGGGAAACAATAGGGCAAGGGCAGTGAACCAGCCCCAAAACATCCAGATCGGCGTCGTTTGCAGGGGCACGCGGTCGGCCAGGCGGCCCGGGGGAAGAAGGGCTCGCCCATTGAGAAGGGGGGGAGGAGGAAGGGGGAAGGAGCCTAGAGTATGCCGCCCACCCCGTTGGCGATGCATTCGCGGCCCTGGCGATAGATGCGCACGGGACCTTCGGCAGCCGCTGGCTGCATCTCCTCCAGCAGCTTGCTCGTCAGGCCATCGATCGGCGGCCGGGTCTGCCAGGGCAGGGCCGCTGCCCGGCGCTGCCCGCAAGTCTTCCGCATGCGCCTGGCGATATCGAATGCGCCTGGCCGTCTCGCTGCAGAGGTCCATGGCCCGGGCGCTGCACCTTCGTGCCGGCAGAGCCCTCGCTGCTGCCTCTGGCTCTGGCCAGGGGACCCACTTCCAGGAGCCCAGCATCTCTGATCTGCGGCTGCTTAGCAGGGGTTACTGAGTGTCTCGTAGCAGCTTTGTTTCTGTTACTTAGCGCTTCCTCTGGCCCCCTTCTCGTACTCTGTTCATTCTTTTTCGGGCTGGTTGTTCCAGCCCCTATTCTCAATGGGCGAGCACTTTCTTCTGATATCGGTTCAACGCTCCCTTGCCCACGCCGTCCACACGCGAGCAGCCCGAGCTATGGCCGCCGCCTCTAGTTGTCGGCGGAGTTCCTCGTCTCCTGCAGCAAGCCATTCCGACCTGACTTTCTGCTTTTTCTGCCTAAACAATGTATTGGCTTGAATTGGCCTCGCTTCAATTTCATGCGCACTGCGCGCCTTCGTCCTGTTGCAAGTACTGAGCTTTCCTTTGAATCGTCGTTTTGCCGTGGTTGGTAGTGTAGTCTCTTTTTCGGCACCTCTTTCTTTGGCTTTGGACATTGTCCCTTCTTCTTAGGGCTGGCTTTGCCAGCCCCTCTTCTCTATGGGCGAGCGCTCGCTTCTTTCTCTACAAAAAAGAGAGAGGGCGCGCGGGGCGCATGAAATGAAAGGGAGGCCAATCCAAGCCAACTGTTCAGGCAGAGTCTAGGGCAAGGCTACATAATACGGAGACCTAGACTAAGGTGCCTAAGGTGACATTAGTACCCCAAAAGAATGGACAACCCAGAAGAAGCTCGCCCAGTGTAAGGTGGTGGCTGGGAAAAGAAAGAAAGCGCGGCCAGATTGACTGGTGACTGGTGAATATAGAGGGAAAGGCCAGCCCAAAGGAGTGGACAAGGTCTGAAGGAGCCGGCTCCTTCAGACCTACATAGAGGGAAAGCGCCAGCCCAAAAAGAGTAGACAAGGTCCGAAGGTGCCAAAATTTCTGTCTCGGTAACACTTAGTAACACGAGTAGGAGCCGCAAATCTAAAAAGACTTGCAGGCGGAAAGCAATCCCCCTAATGAAAGCCAGAGGCTGCAGCTAGAAGAAGAAAGTGCTCGCCAATTGAGGATAGGGGCTGGAAAAGCCAGCCCAAAAAAGAACGAACGAAGTAAGTGCTAGAGCACACAGGTGCAAGGCGTGGACCATGGACCGCTGGAGGCAGATGGAGAGGCGCATACGATAGACCTGAGCTAGCGAGCCAGCGGCGTTGAAGTCAGCCTACTCACCTCGCCTGCGGGACACACCGTGCCGCGCAAGCCGGGCCAACAGGTCGAGCCACTGGGACCCAAAAGCCCCGTGCACATCGACAGCGAGGGCGACGAACTCGTCCCTTGCCGGGTAGTCCGCGTACTTCGTTCCTTTGCTGCGAGCGGCGTTCGCCGCTGCATGTCCAGCCTTCGAGGCAGACATCCCCGGATTGAAATGGCCCACCCCATCTGTGGTGACCACGTAGGCGATGACGCGCAGTCCGCCGCCCGGCGTAGTGGTCACCAAGTCGACCCGTCTAAGCCAGGCCACTGGCTTCGCACTCCGGCTCCTTCAGACCTTGTCCATACCTTTGGGCTGGCCTTTCCCAGCCACCAGTCAATCTGGCCGCGCTTTCTTCCGTGGCCTGGCTTATCAGACCTTGTCCATTCCTTTGGGCTGGCCTTTCCCAGCCACCAGTCAATCTGGCCGCGCTTTCTTTCTTCCGCGGCGGTGCTCCGGCTCCTCCACCAAGTCTTTCTTCACCAAGTTAGCCTGGCGGGACTTGTGCTCACTCGTGGGTACTGAATTTCCCCTCAAGCAGGCTTCCGCACTGTTAACTTCGAGGAAAAGCTCTTGTGATGTAAACCAGTGTCTGAGATACGCACTGTGGCCACGCATTGCACGTGTAGAGCAGAGAAAAATGCAGCACTACTTGAACTACTCCCGCTGTGATCACCTCCTACCGGCAGCAGTCAACATGTTTGGCTGCATAGGTCCTCGTCTCCATACCCTACTCGATATTGATGATTCAGGATATGCACGACATGAGGATGTGCTCCTGGCTGTAGCTTCGGCAGCGGATTGGTTGTTCTTGCGTCATCGTGTATTTGCCTGTTTGCAGTGAGCTCAGGCTCCTGCTTTGCACCTGAAAGCTGGGCAAATTTGGATGGTGGCAGAAGGGCTTGGACTGTGCCGTCCAGCATTGGGACACAATTAACAACCTCTACTTCTGACACGATCAGTGACCTCTACATGCTGACCCGTGGTCACTGAGTTGATGGTTAGGCAGCAGTTGACAATCACATCTGTAGATGTGTTTGACTTCATACTTCGCCACTCAGGCCCTCCACCACAGAATACAAAGTGCAGCCCAAAGGAAAGTACAAGGCCTGAGAGGGCCGGATGGCGCCAGAAGCACGATACTTTTCTCCAAGACGTCAGCAAGTGGAACGCTCAATAACCTCTAGTCAGCAAGTGCAATCTAGACTAATTAGCGGAGGCCATCGGGCAAAAACCCAAAGCTCGTCCTCGGAGCCTCGTGAGCGCGTGCACTCCGCGCCCGAGCCCAGGAAGCCCCACCGCCGCCGCGACCACATGCGCAGCGGCACGGCGGTGCCGCTCCTGCTCGCCGCCTCTGCTGCTGCCGCTTTAGCTGCCGCAATCTCAATTGGGTATACTCTCGGCAGAAGGCGGGCGCTGGCCAGTAGCTCGAAGACCGATGATGGCGAAATCGCAGCTAAACCCCATGAGCTCAGCGATCAGCAGTTGGGCGCCTCCGTCTCCGGCAGCTTGCCCCCGCCACTCGTTGACGGCCTGCTGGGCGCCATCGGGAACACGCCTCTCGTCCGCATCCGCAGCCTCTCCGACGCCACCGGCTGCCAGGTGCAGCGCCGTATCGCTGCTCCAAGACGAGTGTCAGTGCTCGACTTCCCAAACGAAGCCAAACCCAAAGAGCTTTAGCTTGGCATTGAGCGTCAGTCCTTTGCAGACTGTGATTGGTTTGCTTAACAATCTGATCCAATGTGGCGTGGGCGCAGATTCTGGGCAAGTGCGAGTTCCTCAACCCGTGCGGCAGCGTCAAGGACCGCGTGGCGAAGCAGATCGTTGCCGAGGCCCTGGCGTCGCGCCAGCTCGCCACGGGAGGCCTCGTTGTCGAGGGCACGTCCGGCAGCACAGGCATCAGCCTCGCCGCTGTCGCTCTCGCCTATGGCTGTCGCTGCTTTGTAGCCATGCCCGACGATGCAGCTGCCGAGAAGGTGTGCAGCCTAAAGCCCTACGCCCTGAGTCCTGGTTCATGGGTTAAGTTCACATACGCTGACTGGTCAATGGGTCTTTAGTGTAGACCTCACCGACCCTGACAACAGTTCAAGTGCCTACATTGACAACCTGCACTATAATGGCCATATGATATTCTTAGACTAGAGTCCCGTCTTTTCGAAGACTGCAAATTTGACAAAATGAGGACTACTTCTGTGTGCCAATGTGTGCTTTCGTCCTCCGCATCCGTGGGGAGAGAGAAGTACCAGTTAGAAGTCCAATTACGGCTGGCAGAGAACAGATTTATATGTTAGGGTTAGGTTTAGAGTTTCATTTGCTCATGCATGTCCTCTTTTGGAGGCGTGCTGCCGGCAGGCGGAGCTTCTGGTGGCGCTGGGCGCGGAGGTGGAGCAGGTGCGGCCTGTGTCCATCACCCACTGTGACCACTTTGTAAATGTCGCGAGGCGCCGTGCCAACGCTGCCGCTGTTGCCGGCAGGTGAGGTGGCTCTCTGGATAATCAGAGAGTTGTTGTCAACCCCCTCTACATGCATTTGCTCTAGTATAGCTGGCTGGGGCTTTGAGGTCAAGGTCGTTCCAGTTGCCTTTAGTCACCACACGCTCTTCTTGGCAGTGCTTCTTTGAGATGCAAATATGAAGGCTTTGTGAAGAATGCATCCATCTGAAATAAGGGCAGAGGTCCAGGGCTCATGGCTAGCCTTCTAAGTCTTAGATCAGGGTTGAGGTCTACATCTAGATCTTAGGTACACAACATGCAGTTTGGGCTAAGCTTAATGCAGAAGTACTGAATATTGAATCAATGGGCACAATTGCTGCTGCAACAGTCTGCACATGGGCCGCAAATTTAATCTTACAGAGACAAAAGCAATGGGAATGCCAGAAGCGATTAGTCCGTTGGGCTTGCAGGGCTTGCCGGCGCTCTCAACACTGGCATCGATGTTGCTATCAGGCTTGGGCTGGTGCTAGGGCCAGCAACTCAACTTTCAACTCTATATGTGAAGCACGCAGTACGCAATAAGAGGAAAAGAAAGAGCTTCTCCAAACAGTTGCTGGTTGTTTCTTTGCCTTGCTTGGGCAGTGGGGAGGCAGGTGAGGTGCTGCCAGGGGCCGGTTTCTTTGCGGACCAGTTTGAGAATTTGGCCAACTTCCGTGCACACTACAGCGGCACCGGCCCCGAAATCTGGCAGCAGACGAGTTGCAAGCTCGACGCGTTCGTGGCATCGGCGGGCACCGGTGGCACGCTTGCCGGCGTCTCGTGCTTCCTGAAGGTGAGCGCCCGCTCAATGGTGGTTTATAAGCGATATTGGTTAGTGTAATACTCATCTTGGCTAGCCCTTTTGCACAGGGCACATTATGCATGTCCTTCTGCTCGGCCAGCCAAATACATCATATCAAATGCATGAAGTAAACAAGCATTGGTGTGCTTTCCCAATTTCAAACTTCTGCTTGATTTACCAAATTCAATCACTGTTGTAAGCGGCAGTGTTGTCATCAGAAGCGGGCTTGTGCAGGACAGGGACCCAGCAATCAAGTGTTACTTGGTTGACCCGCCTGGGTCAGGCCTGTACAACCGCGTGACAAGGGGCGTCATGTATACCAGAGAGGAAGCCGAGGGCCGGCGGATGCGCAACCCGTTTGACACAGTGATTGAGGGCGTCGGGCTTAACAGGCTCACGTCGAACTTTGCCGCTGCCCGTCTCGACGGCGCATTTCAAGGCACCGACCAGGAGACACTGGACATGGCCAGGTACGCTGCATAGTGACGAGCCTTGATGAAATGCTGAGTACCTGCGTAGTTCCCTGGATTATAAATATGCACATTTTGTAGAGAAGATGTCTTTCTTGGCCCTAAACCTGTACAGAGGCTATGGTTCACACACCATCTCGAATTGCTCAACAGTTCACATGGTCTGCCTGTGATGCGCAGCAAAGAACAGAGCTTTGTTTTTATGGACATTCTTCTGTTGCTTCTGAAAGTGCTGAAGAAAATTGCAGTAGCTTTGGAAAGCCAGAACCATGACAGAGCAAGCGAAGCTGAAGAAGGCATGACTGTGGCCTGCAGATACCTCCTTGCTAAAGACGGCCTATTCCTCGGGAGCTCTTCAGCGCTTAATTGTGTAGGTGCCGTCCGTGTCGCGCAGCTTCTGGGTCCCGGCAGCACGATTGTCACAATTTTGTGCGACAGTGGAACGCGGCATCTGAGCAAGTTTTACAACGACAAATACCTTGCAGACCGGGGCCTTGTGGTCATGAGCCAGGTCGGCATTGTCTTTGTTCGCCATGCCATCTGCTCTTGTACTGCAATTTGTCTTGGCAATAAGAGGGCTGTTCTTTATCAGTATCGCTGGTGCCTAAGTACATTAAGGTTTCGACATGTCCTTAGGAGGGGAGTTTTGCTTACTGGTTTTTATAAGCTGCCTTCACCTTACACGGCTAATTTTGATTCTGTAGGGACTCGACTTTCTTGAGTCAAAGTCGTCATACAGGCCGACATTCAATATGCACAAGTAGGCTGCGGAGGGAAGATACTTTTTCTTGCTGGTTTATACAGTTGTTTCCCAATATGGATTGCACGCTGTTTCTTTTCTGCAGTTTACCTTCTTTTGCGATAGCATACAAGGAGTAGCTTAACACTCCCACTTTGTATCTGCCCCCAATGTGATTGCATAGGGTGTCAATGTGGAAAGCAGTTGTCAGATAGTGCTGTGACCTTTCGAGAGCAAATAAGATTGTATTTCCAATATATAGTTGTTCTTTGGAAGCAGATATTGGCCAGCACAGTTGGCATAGACAAGGTAGTCAACAATTGGCCGCCACTTATTGGCTGGAAAGCTTGCGAGGGAGGGTTGCTGGGATGCCAAAACAAGACGCGATTTGCAATCACATTTCTGCAGCTTGCCCCCAATCGAGCAAATTAGCCGTGGTAGCTGTGCTGCAAGGGAGGGTCCCTTCGAGTTGTGGGACTCAGGTTGATGCTTAAGTCCATCATCAAGCTGGCACAAGCCTGGACCAGAGCGAGTTTCAGTCCGTCTATCGTTGGTGGATTTTGACAATCACCAATATCTGTAACCCAGCAAGTTCATTCGGTAACCGCAGCATACTGCTTGGACATGTTTCATTGTCATTGGCAAGCTCCTCAACATCAGACTGACAATCCCTTACTCCTCTCATTTCGAGCCAATCTTACTTGGAGCGTCCTAGACAAACTTGACATCCTGGTCTCTCGCCTTCCTCTTCGCTGTGCTGGCCTACTCTGCTGGCATTGCCCTGCTCCAATGTCCTGTTTGCACTCAACTTGGGCTGGCTGCTCACAGCCTTGGCGCCCATGCGAGTCGGCTCCTGTTATGGGGGACTGGATGAACCCTCCCAACCAGCGTGTACTGACCGACTCGCCTAGACTCAAGAGGGGCTGGAAGGTCATGGAAAGGTCCGCACTAGCTTGGAAGTCAAGGCCGCCAAGCTCATGCCTCAATGTGCAGCTTGGCACACATGTCAAGAACAACTCACTGCTTTGCTCTTATTAATAATCCAGTGGGCAACGGCCACAACCAGCTAGCCACTTAACCTCCTAGAGGCATCCACTTGAAAGTAGTACAAGTGTCCTTCCACTAAGCCCCTAAATACCTGCCCTTGACCTTCACAAGGCTCGACCTGCAACTCGCAGTGACGGCCTTTGACTCCCGTTGACCGCATGCGCCTGTTGGTGTTGCTGCAGCAGTCAATGGCACACGCATTGCATCTGCTCACCGGTCGCGCTTCGGCTGCAGCCTCTGGTTATCGATAGGGGACCTGCTAGCTCCTACGGAAGTAATTACTACCAAAGCTAATGGCAAGTGTTCAAAAAATCGAGAACATCTTGCAGTCGACTAGTTTCTCGAGACTAGTTTCATTGACCTGCAGCTTTCAACAGGGAATACTGAGCACCCAGTGGCCACTTGAGTCGCTGTGAGCTATCAGCAATAGCTTCTTTAGTCGTCTTTTTCTGGGCTGGCCACTCACAGCCATCGCCCTCTACTGGAAGAGTCTCTCCCTCTTTTAGCGCTTTTCTGGCCCCTTTGGACTCCAATAGGACTCGTTCACTCTCAAGCTCCCTCAGACCTTGTCCATTCTTTCGGGCTGGCCTTTCCCAGCCACCAGTCAATCTGGCCGCGCTTTCTTAATAGGACTCCACACAAACCAAAAAAACATATTAAAAAAAAAAAAAATAGGTCGATTTCCTGGGCTGGGCAACCACAGCCATCGCCCTCTGATAGAAACGCTTTCTCCTTTGACCTTTGTGGACCTACCGTTGACCCGTGTACTGCACATACCAAGCTTAAGCTTGAGGTACCTTCCCCACGTGATGCTCAACCGCCCCGCCCTCGTGAGCCCACCGTTACCGGCCTCCTCCCGACCGGCCCGAGATCGACGGCTCAGATACGGCCGATCGCGCCTGCCGTCCTCGCACGTGCACGTCACGGGCCGGCCACCTGCACTCACACGCGCGTCCCGCCCGAAACGTGACCGCAGACGTGGCCTTGGCTCCCACAAACTGTTAGAATATAGGCATTAGCTACTTTCGTTAAATCTTCATATTCTTCAAGTGTCCCACTTAGGGAAGCGCTTGTCTTCCAGGGGCCTGTCACCGTCATCAGGGTGACAGGCAGGCAGATTACACGATTGTACCTCACACCTGTGCACCACACCCTGACCGGCTAGCTTAATGGACACCTTTTTTCGTAGCTGCTTTGTTTCTTTGTGTGCTTGTTTTCTTAGCGCTTCCCCTGGCCCCCCTTCTCGTACTCTGTTCATTCTTTTTTGGGCTGGCTGTTCCAGCCCCTATCCACAATGGGCGAGCACTTTCTTCTCCTTTTTTTGGCCGGCTCTGCAGCCGGCCCCCTCGGGCCCTCGGCGGGCTGACCTGCCGGGACCCAACTGTGCTCCGTATTCCTGTTTATTCTTTCTATCAATTAAGGGGGTGGGTCAGTGGGCATAAGCTCACACTGCCAGCAGGGGCCACCGAGCTCCTGTCACCCCCACTTTTCTTCTTCTTTCACCCCCACTGCTGCTTGCTTGCCAGCGCCCACGCCACCTGCCTCGAGCCGCTGTCGGCCTGCTTCCTGCCGGAGCCTGCTGCTGTCACCGCCATGGCCAAGAAAGCTGTCTTTGCCGTGGGGAAGAAGGCAAGGAAGAAGCGCGGCACTCCCTTCAGGAGCACCGCGTCTCCATCGTCTGCGCCCCAAGCTTCATCATCGGCATCATCGGCTGAGGCCCACGTGAGTGATGGTAACACTCCGGATCCTGGTCATTCACTTAGTTCTAATGAGGCACTAACGAATAGCCTAGCTCAACACAAACGTGGCCGTGGTGGCACTTCAATCGACACGAAACAGCTCTCCCAACGGAAGGCAATGGCTGTGAGACGCCAGCCCAAAGAAGTGGCTCTCCCAATGGGGGCAAGGGCTGTGAAAAGCCAGCCCGAGAAGAATTGACAGAGGGTCTAAAGCCCAAAGGAGTAGACGAGGTCTGAAGGGGCCGGAAGGTGCAAGAAGCACGATTCTACTATCCCTGTCTTGTGCGAATGGGCGCTCAGTAACCTCCCTACTTAGCAAGTGCAGGTGAGAATGAGTAGAGGGCGGACGACATGGAAAGTGTTATACCAACGAAGTGGCGGTGCCTTTGAGAAGGCCAGTCCCACAAGTAAGACGAGATAAAGGGGAACAGCCAAAGGGGCAAACCACTTAGCTTAAGAGATATACATCACGGACAAGCGGCCACGTATTTGCTCACCGCCATGTCGGGCTGGTGCTTACTTACAGTGCTTACTTGCTGGTGTCAAGCAAATAGCCTTTGCAACGAAAGCGCCAGCAGACAGAGAAGGACGCTTCCAGTAGAGGGCGATGGCTGTGAGAGGCCAGCCCAGAAAAACGAAAGAACAAAAGTTCGAATAGGGCAGAGAAAGCGCTAAAGAAGAAGGTGCTCGCCCATTGAGAAGAGGGGCTGGCAAAGCCAACCCAAAAAGAATGGACAATGTTCAAAGCCAAAGAAAGAGGTGCTGAAAAAGGACTACACTACAAAGTGCAAGATGGTGCAGAGGGAGATGCAGATGGCTGCTCAGTATCCACGTGTGAGCAAAAGCGCAGAGACAGGTGGTGACCTTAATCACTGAGGGCAGTGGCTGTGAGGCCTTCGAATAAAGGCAGGACAGCATCGAGTTGGGAAAGGCCAGCATTGACTGAAGAGCCTGCAAAGCTGGTAGTAGCAGCCGCACTAGGACACTACACTAGTGTACTCGCTGCTGCAGAGTACAACATAGCATTTGCAGTTCGATGAGTGGTGCAAGGCCATGGCTGAGGGGAAGCCCAAAGAAATCGAGTACAAGTCGGGCAAGAGTCGTGCAGGGCACTGTTGCTGGCACAAGGCTACATAAGAAGACTCCTTACCCTAGAAGCTCATGTTCAAAGCAGATGGCCGGTGCTAGCTGCAGAACTGACCGCTGGAGGCTATCTCCAACTCATCAGTGCCTTTGCTGCCAACAGTAGGGAATGGTATGATATTTATTCACACAGCACAGATCTGGTGTGCTCTAGATACTCGCAAGTACTCGCAAGTTTTCGCAAGTACCCGAAATCACATAGTAAGCTGCAACGTGGTCAATGGCACCAATAGGGCTAAGCACACTGTATTGGCATGCGTCAAGTTGGGCTCTGAGCATGCTCGGCGATGAGGTTAGCACATGAAAGTGCGATGGGTGGGTCGAGGATCCCTATTGGAATGGTATTGCCTCTCTTCCCCTCTCTAAATTGCGTCCACTCATTTCACGTCCGCAACTTCCTCCATCTTGAATCGTATGACTTTCATCTTGAAAATGGTAGCAGCTTGCTCTGTTACAGCGTCAATATTACACACACCTGCATCTGCTTGCACTCATTGCAAGTCTGAAAGTCCTGCTCAATGTCATGACTGCAAGCTAGTCAATCCCATCCAAAAAATTGCTGAGTATTTCCGTGCAATCGTTGCTGACTTGCATTCATGGGCCTTGCCTCTTCTTGCCTTGAGCAGCGCTTTCTTCTCAAGATGTGGCACTAGCAGGAAGCTTCTTGGTGCCTCCCTATCTGTCCAGGCGAATGCTGCGGAGGCCAGCTCAAAGAAGAAAATGACCACGAGGTCAAGGAGGAAGGGAGTAGCTCCACCAAGACAGCGTGAACTCAGCAGAATCCTGACTTCTGCGATTGGCCACACACCTCTCCAACAGCCGCATGAAGTCCAGCGTGAGACTGGTTAAGAGCGACAGAGACCGTCAGGCCTCAACAGCTCCAGCTTTTGCAAGCAGAGCAGCGGAGGCCCGTCAGGCCTGAACGTGGGCAGGGTAGGCCACCGGGGCCTAGGCACGGGGAGGCACGCGCGAAGCGGAGTGCGTGAAGCCGAGCGCCGAGGCCGCCACGAACGAGGGCCGACACTGGGCCCTGGGGCCGCGCCGACGAGAGCGCGCCGCTGGTGGGCTGGCACAGGTGGGGGCGGGCGCAGCGACAGAGCCCATGGGGCTCAGCGGGCCTATCGGAGATGGTCCACGGCGCAACAGCGAAAGCGCACACCGCGGGCGGGAGGAGCGCAGGACGTGCCGCGGGGAGATCTCAGACCGCGGCCGCTGATGTTCCGTAGCGGCTGCGGAAAGGAACGGCCCCACCCTCGGGGCCCTCGAACGTGCCGAGGCACGAACTCCCCCCCTGGCGGCAGCAGCCAGGGGGGGGCCTGTCCGTCGCGTAGTGCCGACCAGACTTGAAAGCCCCGCACGAGCCGGAGATCCGGGCCAACGGGATTCGGTCACCGCGTCTACGTGGCCCGCAGCTGCCGGCCGACACGGGCACGTGCACCCGATCTTGCACGTGCGGCCGCATGTCTCGCCGCTTTCCCGGCGGCCGGTGGCGCCCGCCCCCCAACAACCGCCCCGCGTCTCCCGGGGGCCCGGAGCTCGGTCTTCCCCGCCCGGGAGACTGAAGTAGAAGACAAGTGCTCGCCCATTGAGCCTCTGGCTCTGGCCAGGAAGAAAATGCGTGTATATTAAGAGATGGGGAGGCCATGTGTGGCCAAGTACAAAGGCAAGCACATTGGACAAATGTACGTCACCGTCGCCAGGAGGGGACCCACTTCCAGGAGCCTAGCGTCTCTGACCTGAGGCTGCTTAGCAGGTGTTACTTAGCGCTTCCCCTGGCCCCCTTCTCGTACTCTGTTCATTCTTTTTCGGGCTGGTTGTTCCAGCCCCTATTCTCAATGGGCGAGCACTTTCTTCTTAGCAGGGGTTACTGAGTGACCCATAGCTGCTTTGTTCTCTTGTGTGCTTATTTTTTTTAGCGCTTCCCCTGGCCCCCTTCTCGTCCTTTTTTGGGCTGGCTTTTCCAGCCCCTAGTCTCAATAAGAAGAAAGTGGCTTTTCCAGCCCCTATTCTCAATAGGCGAGCACTTTCTTCCTATTGAGAATTTTTTACAGGAAAAGCCAGCCCAAAAAAGAATTAACAAAGGACGAGAAGGGGGCCAGGGGAAGCGCTAAGACAAACAACCACACAGAAGAGAGAAGGCGCGCGGGGCACATGAATTGAAAGGGAGGCCAATTCAAGCCAATACATTGTTCAGGCAAACAGAAACAAAGCAGCTACGGATCACTCAGTAACCCCTGCTAAGCAGCCTCAGGTCAGAGACGCTAGGCTTGTTCCACTTTCCCTTCTATTTCTAACGTGGGCGGGGGGGGGCTTTGTGAATGGCCAGCCCAGAAAGGGAAAGCAGACGGGCACGGGCGTTTGGCAGTTGTTGGTTGGACCACATTCCAAAGCGGCTTGCATGGCGGCCATCCAACTATCAATTGTTGGCAAGGACAGCACGGTGAGCTGCCCGACTTAAGGCGGCGCCGGGTGGCTTGCCAGAGGTGTTTTGCATGCGCGGCTGTCCGTCTCCTTTTGACGTCCCAAGCTCACGCAGCGCACTTGCGGGCAGGCCACGCTTTGGCTGCTACTTCCGAGTCTCGTCAGGGTGCCTTGTCTACAGCTGCAAGTGACTCCGTGTGCAGCTGCTGACTCGGGCTTACAAGCTTCCGTTCGCTCTAGTCTCTTGCATAGCTGTGCGCTTTTGGCGCCTCTCGGCCCTTTTGACCTTATTCACTCGTTTTTTGCTGGCTTTTCACAGGCCCCGCCCCCTTGGGAAGGGCTAGCTCACTTCTGAAGTACCCTTTTAGCTAAAGTCACCCTCTAACTTGAAGAACAGCTCTTCTAACGTAAGGCAATGGCTGTGGAGGCCAGCCCAAAATGAATGGACTGAGGAGTGAGGTCTTCCAGAGGGGGCGAGGGCTGGCTGGATCACAGCCAGCCCGAAATACATGGACAAGGACTGAAAGGGCCGGGGCGCTGGGGAGCCCGCCTTGGCCTCCCAACCGGCAGCGCCTGCTCAGCCGCTTCTACACATCCCTTCTACCAGAAAGCTGGGCTAGCTCTGGTTGGTGGCAGAGGGTTCTGATCTGCCGTCAGAAACTGGGGCACTGGTTAGCGACCCTCACATGCTGACCCGCAGCTACCGAGCGGGTCGCCATAGCAGCAGGCGGCTTGCCATAGATGTAAGTCCTTGTGTACTTAACGTTCTGGGCCCTCTGTCACTCAACACGCGCTTCCCTCGCCCTTATTCTTGCATCGCCGCTTTCGTCCATCTGGTCAGCTGCTCCTGCTCTCTCCTTCAACACCGCTTGGCCTCCCTCTGATGCCCATCGCGTGCCTTCTACCTCCTCGTCGCTCAATCTCTACAGTGTGCAGTCTGCGCAAGACTCATCCTGTGCATCTGAGCGGCGCGCACAGAAGGGGGCCACCCTGAGAGCAACGCCACAGTGCTTGTCGTATTGCCAGGCACCGCAACGGGCTCCAGAAGTCAGCGGAACTCCCACTGGAGTGTGCCCGATTGCAAGGGCAAACAGCGTCCACTTTGTACGCTGCTCAAGCTCGACACAAAGGCAGACAATGGTACTGCAGTCTGCCAAAAGCAAGAGGCAAAAGAGTAGACGTGGTGATGGTGCATGCAGTCTGACATGCACATTGCAGCTAATGAAGGCCCAGCAACATGTAATCTTTGTATGAAGCTTCCACTGATGCGAGAGTGAGGCCGACAAGATTGACGCACTTGGTTGTGTACAAGTATTGATCAGCTGAGACAATTGTTTGCAGCCCAAAAATCAGTGTACTTGAGGTGCACATTGTTTGAGACTGCCCAGCCTGCACTTGCCTGCGGGTCGAGCAGGTCACTAAAGACAATCGTCTTCCACAATTGCCTCAAGCTGGCGGTCGTGGCTGGGAGCGCAAGCAGCCTGGCTTTATGCCCACGGCTTGGGCGCCGGGGAAAAGGGAGGGAGGACCGCGGTGGGGGCCCAAGCACAGTGCAGCATACAGCCAGGATGCGGGTGCCGCCTGGCGGTGACTGTATCAAATGTACAGGACAAGTTGACATAAAGAGGGAGGGAGGAGGGTGTTGGGGATAACAACACAACCGAGCGGCCAATTTGCGGCCAATCGGCCGAGGTCGTGTGCTCGATGGCTGTCCTTGGAGCTTCACGAGGCACGGCCGCTTTGCAGCCTATTCTGCACCATGACTGCGATGGAGTCCCTACTTAGTGCTTCTTTGGCGCTGCTGGGATTGAGCGGCCCCATCGAACGGCGGTCCAGAGCTGCGCCGCCATTCACTCACATCGCGGCCCTCCTTGATGACTGAAATCCATGGGCCGCCAGCACTCCAGTCTGGCAGCATCGTTGGCGGCTGCATGGTGGCGGCGGCAAGCTCTGCTGCCTGCTCTGCCGCCAGGACTGCCGGTTGCTGGATGCAAATGCCCATCTCACGGGCCGCTACAGCGGCTAGCCTCTGGGCACTGCCAACGGTGCCCGGCAGCAAGGACAGGTCACCATCTAGTGACATGGTCCGTGGGAGCGGCTGATGTCTGCCCCAGCCGCTGCTGCCGCCGTTGTAGCTGTCTGGCCGCTGGCTGCGGCTCACGCCGGGGCCCAGGTCCACCGAGTCTGGGCTGGCACTGTCGCCATCCGGGCTATGCACGTAGTCAAGGACAGCCTTAGGGGAGCCGCTACCAATCGACGATGCCTTGCTGCCACCCTCCGATCGCGACAGGCGCTGCCTCCTGCAAAGATGCTGCCGCGCTGTCTCCATCTCCGTCGCCAGGCTCATGAGCACTTCGCCTGCAAATGCACACGCAGAGCCATCCAACTGTCAGAACTGGCTCTGTTCTCTAAGGTCCTACTTGACAACGAGATAATAGAGCTAGCAACATGGATTGCATCAATGCATTATCTGCAGAACTCAAACCAAGCAGCCACTGCAAGGCTCTTGCAGGTGACTCCTGAGACGGTTATTGTATGCTACCTTGGCCAATGCTAATGGGCAAGATCGACGGGCAAATGATGGAGATGGGTAGGCGAGAGAGAAAGGCCTGTAACAAACCTGAGAGGTCGCTGCGGACAGAGGAGAGTGATGAGCACGTGGAGTTGGTGTGCGAAAAGTGGTGGCCCGACTCGCCGCTGCTGAGATTGCCAATGTGTGGGTGGCCTGGTGGTGAGCTCAATAGTGCCGGTGGCGACACTTGGAATTGGTCCCTCGTGCTGTGAAGTCGCCTCGACAAGAAGTCGTCGCAGCCATCTGCAGTGGCAGCCGCCTGCTGGGCGGTGTGCTGGCCCAACACCAGTTCATCCGCGTGCCAGCGTGCGGTGGCCACCATGGTCGCACCTCTGAACCAGTCGTGGTGGACACTGCCGCCACTGCCTTCGTGGACAGGCCGCAGCCCCAGCTCGGCCTCCATTGGTGGGAATACTGCAGTGCTGCCTGTCAAACTGGCCCCGCAGGCCTTGTGCAGGTCCGACGTCCAGGGATTGTACTGCATAAAATGCACGCACAAATATTGCTGGGATGTCAGCGGCCTACACGAGACAGAGGTGGAGATTCGTGCCAGGGAGGAGAGAAGTGCAGGGAGGGAGATTGGCTGGTCTTGGTGGAGAGGAGGAGGGAGGAGGAGAGGGAGCCTAAACCCACCTGGCAATGTGGGCAGCAGAGCCGGCCCTCAGCGGGGTCCTCCTCGAGAAGGGTGACGGGGCAGGCATGGGAGCAGATGCAGTGGAAGCGAGGGATGCCGCCGCCGCCACCGGCAGTGCCAGAGGATGTGCCAAAGGATGCACTGATGCTGCTGCTGCTGCTGGCGCAGGCATGGCCACCATTGCTGTCCTGTGGCGAGGCTGCCGTGCCTGAAGATGACGCCGATGCCATCGAGAGCGAGGAGAGCTGCCTGTAGAGACCCTCGGCCCCCACCTCGGCTCCTCCGCTCTGTCCACCGCACTGGGGGCACTCAGTGAGGCCAGCGCGCCAGCGGGCCTCGACGCACGCAAAGTGGCAGCGGTGGCCACATTCCCAGCTCATCGCAGCCGAGCTGCGCCGCAGCGGGCTCCCGCATTCCTGGCAGCCATCGTCTGTCGGTACCTGGCGGTACAGCTGCCTGCACTCGCCGAAGCAAATTCTGTCACCAATTGCTTCACAGGGGCTGCCATAATTGGCGGCATCAAATTGGAGTGCACGGCTCACCCTGGGCTCGTGCTCCTTATGTCCTAGTAAATGCTGAGAAAAATGTCGCCTGCAGACAATTGTACACCGTGGTGCCAAGAGAAGCTGACTGGAGGCCAGGAGTAAGCAAGGAGGGTAGAGAGAGAAGGACAGTGCTGGCAGAGGGGAGGGGTTACCTATGAGAGAGGTGTGCCGGGCGGATGGCGTGCACCGGCGACCGCACGACGCGGTCAAGGTGGTGGATTGGGATCGACGGCGACGGCGCGGCGCTTCGGCCCATGCCGGCGGCCCCGGCCGCGGGCTGCGCCTTGGCGGTGGCGGTGGCGTGCCGCGCCTTGGACAAGTGGCTGCTGATGAGCTGCACCGGGACGTTAACGATGGCGTTGGCGGCGGCAACCCAGAGGCGCACTCCCTCCTCCGACACACGCGTCACCTCGGCATCGTGCCACTTGCTGCGGTTGCAGCGCACCGCCACGACCTCCCCGACGGCGAACGCCGCCACGCGCATGCGCCGCACCACGCTCTCGGCGCGCCGCAGGCCCTCCTCGCCGCCGGGGACTACCGCCGCCATCATCTGGAGGCCTTTGTAGCCACAATTGCTGCCACCACGCCGGGCTTCACGTGGGCGTTCCCCGTCCTGAGGCTCAGGGCTTGCCGCCGCAGCGGCAGCTAGCTGGGGCTGAAGCAGGCCCACGATGGCAGCAGCATGGCCTTCTGGAAGCAGCCCAAGTGGCCGACGCAGCCTGCATTGCGCACGCCATGGCGGCAGCGGTGGCGGCTGTGGCGGCGAGGTGACGGGCTCTGATGGGCAGGCGGCGTGGAGGAGGACGAGCACTGGCGCACCCTTTCCCCGTCCTTCCGGCGCCAATGTGGCCCCGGCCAGCACGTTGGCCCCCCCCCCCC
>WELB01000066.1:511242-542179 GCA_009602725.1 Spirogloea muscicola | reverse complement strand
AAGAAGAAAGTGCTCGCCCATCGAGGATAGGGGCTGGAACAACCAGCCCGAAAAAGAATGAACAGAGTACGAGAAGGGGGCCAGGGGAAGCGCTAAGTAACAGAAACAAAGCTGCTACGAGACACTCAGTAACCCCTGCTAAGCAGCCGCAGATCAGAGATGCTGGGCTGGGGGGGGGGGAGGGAGGACACTGCTCATGTCAGGCAGTTGCCGTGAGAGACCATCCCAAGAGTGAGGAAAGTACAGGGTCTGAGGAAACAATGTATATTCCAAAAGGTAAGGCAATGGAAGGGGATGTGGCTCTTCCAAAGGGGGACAAGAAGAGGGGCTGCATTTGCCAGCACCTCTTCTGTATGGGCGAGGGCTGTAAGAGGCCAGCCCAGAAGAATGCACAAGGTCCATGGAGTCAGAGAAGAAAAACTATTCCAGTAGAGGGCGATGGCTGTGAACCACCCCCCCCCCCCCCCCCCCCCCGAAAAAACAATGCTCATTAAGAAAAGAACATGGACAGAAAAGGAATGAGCAGATGCTGATTCGGCAGAGAAGCTGCATGGCGTATGACGGGGCCAGAGCGGCCAAGTAACGGAGCAAAGGAGAAAGTGCTCGCCATAGAGAAGAAGGGCCGGCAAAAAGAAGAGAAAGGGCTCGCCCATTGAGGATAGGGGCGAAGCCAGCCCAGAAAGAATGGACAATGTTTAAAGCCAAAGAAAGAGATGCCGAAAAAGGACTACAGAACAGAACACGAGACAATGCAGAGGGAAGCTCAGTACCCGTGAGTGAGCAACATCAAGTCAGAGTAGCTCGCTGCAGGGAGCAAAGCCCATTTGCACGAACGCGAGCATTGACGCTCTACACGAGGGGGGAGGAGGGGAGGGCGTCATCACATGGCCCCCGCCTGCCCGGCCGGCGCTGCAGCAGCTATGGCCGCCCCAGGCGCCATGGCTCACTGCACGTGGCCGCCATGAGGGCCCCCCTGCCGCTTCTTAGGATGCACATGGAGGGCGAGGAGCCGCCAAGGCTGATGCCTTTGCTCTCTCTCGTGAGGACCGCCGTGGCTGCCCAGCCCGCCCGCGGCAGCCATGGCCCCGTGCGGCCCTCGCGAGGGCCCGTCCAAGGAGGGCCCTCTTGTGGCCCGCCGCCGCCGGCGTTGAGGGGCCACGGAGCTTTTCCGCTGCTGCACTGTCGCTCCGAAGCATTGACGCTAGCTGACGCGTCCTAGCCCCGAGCCCTCCAGGTCCTCCATGGCGCCCCCGCCCCCCTCCCTCAGGCCCTCCATCACTCAGTACACAAAGCATTCCTCCTTCCTGACCTCCCAAATGGCCTCCATGGCGCCCCTCCTGGAGCCGGTCGCTGCCGCTGAGCTCATGGCCGGCAAGGTGGGGCGGGGTGGCGCCGACGTGGGCGCCCACCTGAGCCTCCGCCCCCCCCCCGGCCTCCCCACCTGACCGCGCCGAGGTCCCCACGGAGCCACATGGGGCCCCCGTCGCTCCTGCACCGATGTCTGCTGCTGCCGCTTGCGTCCCAGCCACCTTGCGCAGCTTCTCTCGCCCACCTCCCTCCTCTCGGCCTTCCATTGGGCCGGCCCCGACCGGCCCCCGTGGACCTGGTCGACTCGCGCTCCTTCCTCCCCAGTGCTCGGATACACATGCCCCCCCCACCAGGCTCACGGCGCTCCGAAGAGCGCTCCCTGTAGCACGCGGCCACGATTTGCACGATTGAAAGCGAAGAGATGTCTTACCAAAGGCTGCTAAGCAGCCGCAAATCAGAGAGGCTAGGGTCCTGGAAGTGGGTCCCCTGGACAGAGCCAGAGGCAGAAAGGAGGCTGACGGCTACACTATGCCAGCTTAGAAAGGAGAGAGGGCGTGCGGGTGCGCGTAATTTGAAAGGGAGGCCACTTCGAGCATTACAAAAGTCCTGGTAACGGGGCAATGAGCAAAACAGGAAAGGATGGTCAAGGGCTGAAGTAGTCGGAAGCACTGCATTGCACAGCCACACCAGTAGGCATTACAAACGATTGCTCAAATTCCTAGTCAGCAGCCGCTATGGTAGCTTGCAGCCGGAAAAGTGTCATCCAGAAGCAGCCGCTACTGCGCGGCCTGCCCAAATTGCAAATGCCTGACAAAGCGAAATAGACTTTCTTGCAAAACACCTGAGCGAGCGACCCAATGGCGTTGATGCCGGGGCGCTCACCTGCTGGTCATAACTTTGAATGTCTTCTCGCTATGCAAGCCCCTAGGCCATCAATTATTTGACGCCCCAAGGACGTCATGGCCAGCACAACAGATGCCACCGGCAGAATTTATGGTTTAGGGTTCAGGGTTTGAGTCAATGGTGTCCAAGGTGACGATGTCCGCAATGACACTGGAGAAGCTTCCTTGACCAATTGGGTAGATCAAGAAAACCGCAGCAGCAGCTGCAACAGGGGCCATACCAGGCGTGTTGGCGACGAGGTTGCAAGGGAATTAGCCGTACAAAATTTCTGCTGAAGTGCATTATGGTCGAGTGTACAAATAATTCTCCGACATGCTCTTGCCAGCTCCACTGAGCAGGCAAGATTGGGCTCCACAATATATGCTCTAAACTCACCCCGTGTTTCTTAAAAGGCGATACATGGGAGCCTTGCCAGGGCCGAGATTGATTGTGAGTTTTTTAGGAGGCCTGCATCTCGTCAGAATCATATGGCAGCGGCGACTGTCATACTACACCAGGCCACAATTGGGCAAGGAGGCTATCAGCGAGACTGCATTTTTCAGTAGAGGATGGTTAGTTGTGCTGTCCTTTACTCATATGAGAGCCTGTGAAGAAGAAGGATGGCCACTGACAAACGGTAGGTATGAGTTATGCTGGATGCCCGCAGAGGGCGCAAATGTCTCTATTCATATCAGAGTATGCTTGCTTGCACTAGGAGGGCATTTTCAATCAGCGTTATCTCAAGCTGGTGGTTGCAGTCACGTTGACAACATACACATCCGAACTGCCGACCTCCCCACCACTTAGACCCAATTAATTTTCATGTGTCCTTGCGAGAGGACGCAGAGGTTGCTGAGATTTAGTAACACTACGTCTGACTGGGCAGTGCAGGGCGTCTTATTATTACTGCGTCAGCGATAGGATCAGATCACCTACGAGAGGAGAGCGACACCGGTGCGCAAGCCAGAGCTGCTGCAAGGGCACCTGGCACGGCGGTTTAAGCGGATGCAATAAGAAGGGGGCGAGGGAGAGGGTGACAGCAGCCCCGGATGAAGGTGGCGAGGTTCAATGAATAAGTCAATGGAGCGAAACAGGTACCAAGCAGCCGAAATTCAAAATGCCAGCCGCCAGAAAGCAGTCCCCTTGACAATACCAGGGGCGGCAGCTAAGGACAGCCAGCTCCCTCGCAAACGCAAAGCGTGGGCCAAGGACTGCTGGAGGACCATGGAAAGAAGCGTACGAAACACCAGCGCTAGTGAGCCTGCTTGCCGTGCCGCCAGCGGAAAACTGCGTGCCGTGCAGGCCGGGACAAGAGATCTAGCACACTGATACCCAAAAGCCCCGTGGACGGCAACGGCCAGTGGAGCGAGCTCGTCCCTCCGGGTAATCCACGTCCTTGGCCTCCTTACCACGAGCGGCGTTTGCTGGTGCATGCCCAGCCTTTAAAGCTGTGAGCCCCAGATAGCGCTTATCCATATTCGTGGTGACTACATTGGCGATGAGGCGCTGGCCGCAGCCCGGCAAGGTGTCCACTAGGTCCACCATCCGCTTATGTAGTATGTCAGTCCTGTGCTGAATGGGCATGATACACGTATTTCTAATGGCCACTACATACCCCGTCTCCAGGAAGATGCCGAACGTGGCCTCCTTGTAGAGATCGTGAGCCGCCGTTCGCTTGTCTCCACGTGCATGCAGAGAATCCTCAGCCGCTCGGCAAGTGAGCTCTTCCAGAAGGGGCGAGTGCTGTGCATAGGCCAGCCCGAAATGAATAGGACGAGGAGGCTCCAGAAGAAAGAAACAGCCCCTCTCATGTAAGGCAGTGGCTGTGAGCGCCGGCCGTGCTATGGTTGCTGCCTCAGTGGCTCGGCGGAGTGCTTCTTTCCCACCCGTGGGTTTTGATGTCACCTTAGGCACCTTGGTTTCGGTTTCCGTATTATGTAGCCCTGTTTAGTTTGCCCTAGACTCTGCCTGAACAATGTGTCGGCTTGAATTGGCCTCCATTTCATTTCATGCGCCCCGCGCGCCTTCTTCCTTTCCCAGCTTCGAGTTATTCTGACTTGCTGTTGCTCACCCGTGGATACTGACTTCCATCTGCATCACTTCGTGTCCAGTTGTGTAGTTTTTCCTTTACGGCACCGTTTTTGTGGCCTTTGGATATTGTCCATTCTTTCTGGGCTGGCTTTGCTAGCCCCTCTTTTTCTATGGTCGAGCCACTTCTTGTCAATTCCTCTCTGACGATTTTTTGCGATTAGTATCTTCCTTTCTGCGCCATCCGGCCCCTTCAGACCTTGTCCATTCCTTTGGGCTTGCCTCTCACAGTCACCAGTCAAAATGGAAGCGCTATTCCTCACTGATCTCTGGCTGCTCAACAAGGGATATTGAGCATTAAAGCGGCCATTTGAGTGGCTGTGTGCGTTAGCGCTATTCTGGCTCCCCATCCCTTGCCCACGCCGTCCACACGCGAGCAGGACGCGCTCTGGCCGCCGCCTCTGGGTCTCGGCGGAGTGCCTCCTTTCCTGCCACGAGCTACTCCGACCTGATGTTGCTCACTCGAGGGTACTGAGCTGCGACGTCGTATTTGGTAGTGTACTCCTTTTTGGGCACCTCTTTGGCTGCATGGGCCTTCGCTTCCACACCTTACTGTAGATATGCTTCCAGCTCAGATGAGCATGCCGGCAGCATACTTGTCATGCTTGCATCGTGGAGTATCAGCTTGTCTGCAGCGAGCTCAGGCTCATACGTTGCATCAAAACGCTGGTCGAGCCTTAGCTGGTAGCTCAAGAGCTTGTCGAGTGCCGTCCGGTATTCATTTAGCGACCGCTAAGTGCTGACTCGTGGTTACTGAGCGGGTCAGCTCAGCAGCAGATGACGTACATTTGTCAATGTGCTTGCCTTTGTACTTGGCCACACATGGCCCTCCATCTCTTAAATCACACGCATTCCCTCTTTCTTTGGCTTTGGACATTGTCCATTCTTTTTGGGCTGGCTTTGCCAGCCTTCTTCTCCATGGGCGCGCAGAAGAAAGGGCTCGCACATTGAGAATAGGGGCTGGTACTTCCCTCCATCCGGCTCCTTCAGACCTTGTCCATTCCTTTGGGCTGGCCTTTCCCAGCCACCAGTCAGTCTGGCCGCGCTTTTGGGCTGGCCTCCGACAGCTACCAGTCAATATGGCCGCGCTTTTCTTTTTCTGGCCCCTTCAAAGTTTCAACTTTTTCCTGGGCTGGCTGGGTTCAGGGTTCGGGGATGTGAACCATGTCCCCGTCGTTGGGTTCCGCCCGGAAGCACGAAGGTGGCCACCAGGGCCGCCGTCAGGACCGGCGGCCCGTCGAAGATGACGGAGATCCTCGTGACAGGCGAGTCCCCGTCCAGTCGCCAGCCTCTGCCGCGAGCTCCGGGCGCGATGGCGGCGATGGCGGCGACGGCGACGGCGGCCATGTCAGTGGCGCCGGGCCGCCGCTGAGTTGCCGCGGGGCGATGACCCGGAGCGGCGGCAGCGGCGGCGGCGGCGGAGCCGCGGCGGTTCCGGGAGGANCGCCATGCGCAGCGCGGCGCGCTCCGCAGCGCGAGGGCGGCAGCTCGCAGCCCGGCTGCGCGCTGAGGGCCTAAATAATCGCGGCAGGCGGCGGCGGCGGCGGCTGCGGGGGGCCATGGAGTTCGAGAGCCGGCAGGCGGAGGTGCTGGAGGGCTTCTGCCTGCTGGCGCGCAGCGCGCGGGGGCGCGCCGCCGCGCAGCTCGTGGCGCAGGCCACCGCGGAGCCGCGCCTCTTCGCCTTCGGCGAGCTCCTCGACCAGCCGCACGTCCAGGAGGTGACTTGAACCACAGCCCTCTTGCGGATGGTCTTATCCTAGGGTTTAGGGTTCAGGGTTTAGAGCGCCGCCGCCGCTGATGGCTGTTCCTGTTGGCTGCCGCCGTCGGACTGGAGATAGGCAGACTGCATAACTTCAAATGCCGTTCATATGATCATAATTAAGAAAGAGATTAGTACTCAAGGAGAACTAGAAAGCTTTCAAAACATATAGAGATCAATACGCAGTGGACAATCAGAAAGCGAGAAGTAATGCCCCGCCTGCCGCGCAGCTGGAGGACTCGGAGCACTCGGCGGCGTTCGAGCTCCTCAAGCTCTTCGCCTACGGGACGTGGTCGCAGTACAAGAGTGAGGCTCCTTTCTCCTCTGGTTTCTCTGACCTCTGGCTGCACAACTGGGGCTATTGGGCACCCAGTGGCCACTTGAGTTGCTGTGTGCTTTGACGCTTTTCTGGCTCCTGCAAACAATTGTCATCCTCTCTTCTGGGCTGGCTGATCACAGCCATCGCCCTCTACTGGAAGAGTCTGCTCCTATTTCCTCTCTGGCTGCTCTTCTTGCAGGCGCTACCTGACTAGAATGGGCTGCTGCCACTGGCTTCGAAGCAGGCGGCGCGACTTACTTAATTAGCAGCTAGGGCTGTCGCCGTGCTTCGCAGGCCGGGCAAGCACCCTCCCAGCACTGCAGCCGCAGCAGGCTCTGAAGCTCAAGCAGCTCACCGTCATCACGCTTGCTGAGACGGCTAAGGTGCGTCGCCCCTTGATGATCCTGACAGCTGTTCGTTGCGCTCTTGGCCCTTAATTATGTCCGTCTAGCAACATGCTCTCTATTCTGCTCTCGAGTCACAACCCTCGACAAAGGTGGGTTTGTATCTGGTACTACAGGGTCATGACAAGCAGTTTACCCACCCAAATTTGCAACTTGGACTGTGATGTGGCGGCTGTCCTGCAGGTCTTGCCCTACGACCTCCTCATGGCGCAGCTGGACATCACAAATGTGCGGGAGCTGGAGGACATGCTGATCAACGACTGCATGTACGCTGTATGTCTGCTCTCCCCTATCCAGCTCTTGACTGGGGTACCCACACGCATGCCGATCGAGATGCTGACTGACTTCTCCTGTAGTCTCTGCCAAATGCTCAATGGCATGGACGATCAGCACAGATCTTGTGCTGCAGTCTTCTCCTGTTTCTTACCTCATGTTGCAAAGACATGTAGCAAGGAGCACGCAGCTGAATGATTGGAGTTTAATTGCTGCCTGAGGCTTTTGCTTGTATATGTGCTTAGTGTGTGAAGCTTTTGCTGGCTCCCGCTGTGATTGCAGGGTATAATCAGGGGCAAGCTGGATCAGCAGCGACGGTGTTTGGAGGTGATCTGCTTGTCCACTTGCTGGGGTGGTGCAATTGCCCCATCTCTCAGGTGCAGCTGTCGGGACTCACAAAAGCAGCTCAATGGAATGTCGAGCTGCAGGTCCACTCGGCAGCTGGAAGGGATTTGAGGCCTGGACAAGTGGAGAGCTTGCTGGAGACTCTTGGAACTTGGTAACAATCAAGGAACCCCTATTGGGCTGCATCGCCAGCTGGCACTTCATGCATGGACTTGTTGACATGGACGAGGAGCAATATCAACCGAGTTGACTGTTGATGTTGCCTTTGCAACTGTGCTTGACTGGGCCTTCTCAGGTTAAGTACGGCTGAAGAGCTCCTAGTGACGATTCAGGACAAGATCCACTGGGCAGACGCGCAGAGTGCTGCCCACTGGCGGCACCGCAAGGAGGTGGAGGATGCTGCTGAGGAGGTCAAGAACGTGCTCAAGGTGAGAGCAACCCTTCTTAACCCTTGACTTTTCTTTCTTTGCGTGCAGAAGTCTGGATGACTACCTCATTAAGTTCCCTGATTGACCTATTCTTTGTCAATGAATCGGCAGAGGACCCCTTCAACTCATTCCTCCAACCAACGGCAACTAGATTTCTTTACTCCCATCTCACGAAGCATTAGTTGATCCTGAACATGCCTGGTCTACTGCATGGTCAAGGTGTCAAGTTGCTATCGAGCACTGCCAGAGCACATCCTATACCGTCACGTACTCACTCCAGTAAAGCCATCCTACAGTAATGTAAACCGGAAAAGATCTCTTTATCCAGAAGCTGTTAGTTATGAAGGGGTTTGTAGAAGCAGCCGTTTAGACTCTCCAGGTGGATACGGCGTGTCAAAATGGCTGGAAAATCAAGTCAAGTCAGGCTGCCTAGCCGTGATTGGATTCACTTTCAAAGGCTTGCAATCTGAGTTGTTTTATCATGAGCTGTGGGTGCAGTCTGAGGCAGAGAGGGGGCAGTCGGACTTGATGTATGGAGATAGCGGGCCGTCAGCCATGGACTACGTGGAGGAGGATCGCAGCCGACCAAAAAGGTGGCAAGATCTCCACGCTTGACCCACTTTACTTTCGACAGTGTAGGTTCCAGCGCTTGACATTAAGAAGTTCAAATTAAGCCCGAATGCAATGCAAGCCAAATTGGAACATGTTTTACACATGCCCTCTCTGCACTGCCACAGTGACCAATGCTTTGGACAGGTGGGCATAAAGCACATGTTTGACCTGGCGCCTCCTGCACTGCTTTGCAGAAGGCGATGATCTTGCTACCCAAAGCTGATTGCTCACTTCAACAACGAGGCTGGATCTGGGCTTCTCAGTTGCTTTAGCACGAGGATGAGCCATGAGGCATAGTTGCCAATCTGTGGACTTAAAGCCAGAGACATGTAGTAACTGGACGTTGAAGAGTGCAGTGTCGTGACAGTCGATATCACACACTCGTTGCGAGCAGCAAAATGCTGGAAATGTGTTGTATCTAGCTTAGTACAGCTGCACTCATGCTGCCTGGATGCTGCTCATGGATGTGCTGACAGAAGATTCTTTGTGGGATAGATTGTTGGCATTGTTGCTAAAAGATGTCTCCACTATTTGATACAACATGCAGTGAGCGAGTGGATTGCCCCTGCTAATCCAGTGAGAATAAGTAATAGAAGAACAACTGAGTTGATGCACTAGCAGAAGCTGGGTGGGCGCTTTTCAGAAAGCTGTTGATATCAGGCGTGGCATGCCAAGCCGCCCGGCTCAGAGGGTCTGGGCTTCAGTGCTACCGGTGTGAACAGCCAGCGCCGCACACCTCCTAATGCTCAAGATGATGGGCCATGGAATCTGACAAGCAAGGCATCATGGCTGCCGCCCTGCCAAGTTCATCAGCTTCTCACAATGCTCGGGTACAATCAACAATTTGCGAGATTGAAAAGAGATCATCGAGATGTTATTCTTCTTGCCCTGCTGCACCTCTCTTCATGCTTGCTAGAGCATGTGACGTCCTCCACGCACTTCATCACTTCCTTAGCCAAGCAATCTGCAGCCGAGACTCCTCACACTACGTCCTTATGCAACTCTTCAAGGATGTGTCACATGGTCAAAAAGAACTACAAAGGCACGATAGAGTATGTGTATAACCACAGAGTGCTGTCATCCACCACATGAGTATGTATACATGGCCGAGGTTTCTGGCAGGAGACAGGTATGTTGCACACATGACGTTGCGGCCATGTGGCCGCAGTCACTTCTTTCTTCTTCCAGCTATCGCCCTCTTCTGGAGGGGACTTTCTTCTTCAATGAGTAGGCAAAGACCAACTTGCGGCTGCTGACCAGGGTTATTGAGCCCAATCTGATGTAGCCACTTGCATAGCCGTGCAGTTTTTGGCGCCTTTCAGCCCTGTGGACATTCTCCTTGCTTTCTGGGCTAGCCTCTTCTACAGCTTCGCCCGCTTCAGAGGAGCCACTTCGTGATGAGTATGCAAGGACCTACACTTACTGGCTTACTTGTGTACTGCAGCGCTTTCCAGTTCCTTGTGTACTGCAGCGCTTTCCGGTTCCTTGGCCCTTGTCAGTTCCTCTGGGGCTGGCTTTTTGCAGCCCTCGCCCCCTCAGATTGAGCTTTTTTTACAAAGAGAATAGCGCTTTCATTGTAAGCCAGTGGCTGTGAGAGTACAGCCCCGAAAAAATTGAACAAACCCAATGGGCCAGAAAAGCGCTAAAGGACCTGAATCTCTAACTCTCAAACTCGCTGCTTCCTCACCCTCCTCTAGATTCTTTAATATCAGCAGCCGCTTTCTCTTCTTCTTTTTAGGCCTTAGTTGCATATTAGAGAATGCGGCTCTCGCTTAGTTTGCAGCGCTCGCAAGCATTGGCTCTTCATCAACGTGCAGGGCGCGCTCTAAGTCAGGCCTCAGCCTCTCTGATTTGCGGCTGCTTAGCAGGGGTTACTGAGTAATTTGTAGCTGCTTTCTTTCTTTGTCCGGCTTTCGTGGCGGCGCTCCAGCTCCCCAAAGAGCCTCCTTGTCGTCTTAGCACTTAGTATTCTGCTTTTTGTGCCATTCGGCTCCTTTTGACATTGTCCATTCCTTTTGGGCTGGCTCCTCCCAGCCACCAGTCAATTCGGCCGCGCTTTTCTCTATTCCCAAGTTAGCTTGTCAGATTTGTTTGTGCTCACCCGTGGGTACTAATGTCATCTTAGGTACCTTAGATTAGGTCTCCGTATTATGTAGCATTGTTTAGTCTGCACTCGACTCTGCCTGAACAATGTATTGGCTTGAATTGGCCTCCCTTTCAATTCATGCGCCCCGCGCGCCTTCTCTCTTTTCTAGCAGCTCCACAAGCGGTACAGGTCGAATCGACATGGCCCCCGTCAGCACGGCCCCCCCGCTCGGTGGCACCTCCGGCCCTCCCCCCCCCGCGCAGCCGGCAGCCGGGTCGCTGGCGCAAGTGTATCGTATGCGCCTGGCCGTCTCGCTGCAGAGGTCTATGGCCCGCGCGCTGCACCTCCGTGCCGGCAGAGCCCTCGCCTGCCTCTGGCTCTGGCCAGGGGACCCACTTCCACGAGCCTAGCATCTCCAACCTGCGGCTGCTTAGCAGAGTTTACTGAGTGATTCGTAGCTGCTTTGTTTCTCTGTGTGCTTGTTTTTCTTAGCGCTTCCCCTGGCCCCCTTCTCGTACTCTATTCATTCTTTTTTGGGCTGGCTTTTCCAGCCCCTATACTCAATGGGCGAGCACTTTCTTCATCGCTGCTGCATCTGGCTCTGGCCAGGGGACCCACTTCCAGGAGCCTAGCATCTCTGATCTGCGGCTGCTTAGCAGGGGGTACTGAGTGATTCGTAGCTGCTTTGTTTCTTTGTGTGCTTGTTTTTCTTAGCGCTTCCCCTGGCCCCCTTCTCGTACTCTGTTCAATCTTGTTTGGGCTGGCTTTTCCCAACCCCTAATCTCAATGGGCGAGCACTTTCTTCTCTCCCACACCCGCTGTGCCTCCTGCCATTGCTGCTTCACCCTCCTCTAGCAGCCCCACAAGCGGTGCAGGTCGAGTCGACATGGCCCCCGTTAGCACGGCTCCCCCCGCTCTGTGGTCCGCCGTTCCTGACGGTCCGGCGCTCTCGACGGTCTCCATGCCGTTTCAATGAACCGTCAGAACGCTCGTCAGCCTCTGGTCCGCTCTGAGGAAGAAAGCGCGGCCAGATTGACTGGTGGCTGGGAAAGGCCAGCCCAAAGGAATGGACAAGGTCTGAAGAGGCCGGAGTGCGAAGGACTAGGACTAACACACCAGCCAGGGAACGCTCAGTAACCTCTAGTCAGAAGATGCAAGTCGGAGTAGCTAGCCGGCGGAAAGCCGCCGCCCTGACGGAAGCCGGAGGCCGCCGCCAAGTTCCTCTGAAGAGGAACTGGCTCTCCCAAATGGGGCAAGGGCTGTGAACAGCCAGTCCGGAAGAATAGACAAGGTTCGAAGGGGTCAAAAGCCTTAGCTCAGAACTGGGGTAGGATGGATGGGTGGGTAGGTCGAATCACTCAATAAATAATACTCAGGAGCCGCAAACCCGATAGATTAGTAGCCGAGAAGAGATGAACCTCTGAAGAGAAGAACCTCTTCTTTAGGGGTTACTAAGTGCCTTGTGGCCACTTGAGGCAGTGTGTGCTGCAGCGCTTTTCTGGCCCCTTCGACTTTGTTGATTCTTTCTTCTGGGCTGGCCACTCACTGCCATCGCATTCTAGTGGAAGCGTCTTCTCCTTCTTAAGGAGGCAAACTAAGGGTGATCTTGAGGGGTCCGGCTTTGTCTGGTATCCCACCGACAGGTCACGACTTTGCCTTGAGGCCAATCACTTGCTGGAGGGTGCTTCCACAGGACTTCAGATCATTTAGTAGGGCTATGCTCGGGGTTGCAAGCAGTGTGTTGCAAGTATTGACATGCCCAGCCCAAGGCTCCATCTGTTGCGCTTGTCTTTCTATAGGTTGAGCAGTATGTGATAATGGAGAGGCCACGGTGGGTAGCTTGCTTCTACTAATCTACCAAATACACACAGTCAAGAGTCAGAAGCAAACTCCTCATTGAGTCTGGTCATAGGAGTTTAGGAACGCATCCCCTACACCGTGAAGCACCATTTACACAACGGAGGACTGCCTTGCCCAGAGGTGCCGCTAGACTGCGCAATCCCATCTCCCGGGCACAAGCCGGCAATTGTCCTCACAGTGAGCAGTCCTTGGACTACTTATAGAGAGCCGGCAGCGAGCCGCAGGGACGCGCGGCTGCGACGGGCTGCAGCAGCACACAGCAGCAGGGCTACAACGAGGGCCTGCGGCAGCAGGCAGCAGCAAAGCGAAGCCGTTTCTTGAGGATTCTGGACTCCTCCTTGTGTGTCTTGCTCCAAGACTATATATGCTTCTCCGTGCCACCTTTCCCTCCAGGGTGTAGTAATCACTCCACAAGTCAACTGTAGCGCCGGCTTGCGCAACGTGAGGAGTCCCGCTGGAAGCAAAAGGGCAGGCTGACTCCAACACTGCAGGCTGTCTGGCCCTTGGTGTATCGCGTGCGGCTTTCATTCCCTATAGCATTCTTTGACTCACCCTTGCATCTGTGCGCTGGCCGTGCCCTGACTGCCGCCTCCAGTTGTCGGCAGGGACTCTGCTATTTGGCTGCTAGTGTCCTGGCCGCGGCTGCTAAATAGGAATTCTGAGCGACCATCCTGAGTAGGCTTGGCTCCGTCATGAACACCTGTATGCATCTGGCTGGCAGTTTACAGCCGATTTTTTAATATCAGCAGCCGCTTGTGTGAGTAGGTGCTTCTTTGTGTGCTGCGTGCTGCCCGCGCAGCAGCCCGAGCCTCATGTGCCTGTAGATCTTCGGCACCGCGCTTAGCCGCTGTCGTTGCCTCGGCAGAACTCTGCTCAGGCGATGGAGCATTACCTGCTTGACATAGGTCCAATGGTCTCTAGCTTCAGATGGTGGTACTGGCGACTGACAAAGACGTGCGGAAGACCCCACATGTATCAGTTGCCGTCTTGTCGACATCTGCTGCCTGTGCAACAGCCGTTGCAGACGTGAGCATTGCCACGCCGCCGGCAAACCTTTGGCGACGGTGACAGAAGCAGTGGCAGCACCAATGACTGAGACGATACCCAGAGGGATTTGCGTGGACAGCAAGCGGCATAGGAGCACCACATCTTCTACAAATGCCACTAGTGCTGCTGCCTTCGCTTGCCCGTCGTTGCAATATCTTGAGGGTGGCGACTCATAAACCTCTGGCGCTGCCTTGATTTGCAAGCGATGCTATTGTGGTCGTGGGGCCCTGCTGAATCTACCGCAGGGCTTGTGGCCAGCTCTGCAGCAATGACAACTACCTTGCCTTGCGTGCCATGAATGTACTTTGTCAAATCACCGCGCTGCAAAGCTTCGAATATGGCGGTGGCAGCTGGACATCCACATCTCTGACCATCTACATTAGTACGAGTGATGAACGCGGTTCCTTGAGCGGGCTCTTCCGCCCCGCGCTCCTGCCGCATCTCACAACGCACTCTGAAGTGAGGAACCACAAACCTGTTGCAGCTGGAGGCAGTTGTCTGTTAAGGACCGGAGGTACGTCAGGAGAGGTAAGAATATGAAGTCTATAAAGAAGGCGGACCTCGCTCATATAAGCGCTTTTGTTGACAACATAGCTGGCAAACCTGAGAGCAACAGTTCTGGCCCTATAAGCAGCATCATTAAGCATATTGACAGCGTAGTTGTGGGCATGGGTATGTACGCAATAATATGATGGAAGAGGCCTTCGGAAGACTCAGCGAGATCCAGAGGAGGAACGTTAACAAGCAGATGTTTGCCCGTGCCGCCTGCAGCCATTAATCAGCGCATATAGTAAAGCTGAACGTGCTGCATCAGGATCAACGCTCGACTGTTCTTCCACAAGCTGTGCCTCACCTGCGGTTGGACTGAAGTGGTCGACAGTGCACAGTGTCTGAATGCTCATGACATTTTGAACAGTCCGCCTCTCGGGCTCTAAGTCCCAAATTCACCATTCCGGGCTCTAAGCTCCGACCAACAGTCCCGCGTCAACGACCCGCCAACGGCCCGTCAATGGCCCTTGACGGTCTTCACCAAAGGTCTGCCCAAGAATGGCTTAGATCCACTTTATGGTCTAGCGTGAATGTGTATGTGTTCTTTTCAACGTCATCGCTAACAACCACTCATAGTCTACCAGTGTTCTTCAAACAGCGGTCTTCCGTCGCCGTTTCTCGCACCAGCACACACTATCTCGCACCACGACTCTCACTTGCACTATTGACATTCTAGAGGCAGCAGACCAGCTTGCTCGCTCGTCCGCCTGGTGAGGTTCCTAAATCTCCAAGCATCTGGCCATCTTTGCTATGGCATTGACCAATTCAGCAATGTGAGATCGTTACACTTATGAGGCGTTACCCGGGCTTGCATTGCATGCTTGTGCAAGCGACCCGACACGACACACGACAGTGTCTGCCTGGAGTCCCTTGGCCTTGCCATGTCCCTTTAGGCCACAAGCATTTTCTCATGTATTAGCATTCCTTTTCTCGTTCTAAGTTTACTTGCTGCCGATACACGATCTCGGCCCCCTTGCAGAAGCACTTTCCTTGCTGCACATGATCAAGCGTGCAAAATCAGGCGAAGGCCATCGCCCCCCCTCCTCCCTTCTCCTCCCCTGATTTACCCGTCTACGTTTCTCTGTGCCTCCTTATTGCTTCACTTCTCTCTGCCTCTCTTTCTTCTGAGGAGGCTTGGGCGACATGACTAGGCCTCGTTCTGCTTGTGAGAAGGAGAGCATTTCGAAGAGAATATATCTTCAGTTACAAGTATATTAGTGGTTAAAACAAGCGAAGGTCATTTAGATCTTCATTTGCTCCGTAAATGGTCCACTCAGTCAGGCATTCGAGCCCAACCTTCTAAGTGGTATCCAAGCTCAAGCTGGCCTTTTCCATCCTGTTTCACACACAATGCTATCAGGTCAATACTTGACCTCTGGTAATTATAGCGGGTACTCTGCCAGCTGGAAGCATGCCTTGAAACAGGCTGAACCAGCACGTGCTAGAGAGACTAGGATGCAGACATTTTCTCGATTGGGTGCTACATGAAATACTAGGTCCATTTCCTCTCAGTACTCGCTCGTGCTCCCTCGGCCTCCTTACCTTGATTGCTTTCTCAATTGCTTGGATCTGCGTCAGCAACTCAATTGTGTGCTCAAGGCGCTCCCCGAGAAAGTGTAGCCTGCAGCACCCACAAGAATTGCTTCATACTTCAGAATTGATTGCTGGTGGTTGTGGCGAGGCACCGGTTAGGGAGAGCGGAAAGTGGCCGAGGGAATTTTTTGTGTATTTGAATCAAGCGTAGGCCAATTGGCCAAAAACAAAGAGGAAGCGCGGCCAGATTAACTGGTAACTGGGAAAGGCCAGCCCAAAAGAATGGACAAGTACAAAGGCAAACATATCTAAAGATCCATATATCCTACAGCAGATTGACCCGCTCAGTAACCACGGCTGGGGAGGTAAGGAGTGCAGCCCCGGTGCAATGGAAGGGAGGGCGACGATGGGTTGGGATGACACACAATTGCATCTGGCGGAGACATTTACAAGGGGATCGTAAGCAGATCTAGCGACTGCGAAGCGCAGGACTTTGTCTTTGGAAAGTGCCACAGCTGGCAGACAAGGCGAAGTGGAGCATGAGTGGCGAGAGTAGTACCTTTCTAGTAACGCATTGCGTTTGCATCCTGTAGCATCTTCACCCACGTTTTCCAAGAGCTTGAAGATGTGCTCACTGCCAAATGCAGATTGGATCTCTTTGAAGCGCGCTACTGTCGCCTCGCTGAAGGGTTTGAAGCTCGTTGCGCTGAACGGACATTCGTCACTGCATTTCTTTGCGGTGACGCGGCAGGCAGCGCAGGCCTTGGGGGTCGGGGATGGGCGGCCCCGAGGACGCTTCTTTGACGGACCGCTTGCTGGCCCTGGCTCAATGGGGCCAGGGTCAGTCATGGCGGTGGAGGGCCCGCAGCGAGCTGCGGTCGCTGCTGCAGCGTGACAGAGTGACCGACGAGCTACAGCTGGTTCGCGCACAAGTACATGCGAGCAAGTGGGGCGAGAGAGCTGCGTGAGACGCAAATGCGCGGCCAATGTCTGCCTGCAGCTGCTGCCTTGGAGCTGCCAGTACGAGGTGGGCCTTGGCCTGAGGCGGTGCAGTCGGAGGAGGGAGGAAGGCTCTGCCAGTCGGAAGCGGCCAGTAGAGGACTGTGGCTGTAATTAGCCAGCCCGGGAAAAGTTCCAAGGTGCCGGAGAAGCATTTAATCGCACAGCGGTGTAAAAGCCACTGTTGCTCATTCGATCCTGTTAAGAGCACGCAGGTTAGAGAAACCAGCCTCCAAGTAGCGGGTAGTGAGGAGGAGGAGGTTCCGCGGCAGCTCGCTCGCGGCTGCCCCGGCCGGGAGGGGGAGGGGGGAGGAGGGAGGAGGCGGGCCGGCCGGTCGGAGCTCCGCGGCGCTCGGAGAAGGGAGAGAAGGCGCGCGGGGCGCATGAATTGAAAGGGAGGCCAATTCAAGCCAATACATTGTTCAGGCAGAGTCGAGTGCAGACTAAACAATGCTACATAATACGGAGACCTAATCTAAGGTATCTAAGATGACATTAGTACCCACGGGTGAGCACAAACAAATCTGACAAGCTAACTTGGGGAGCTGGAGCGCCGCCACGAAAGCCGGAGGCCTGACTTAGAGCGCGCCCTGCACGTTGATGAAGAGCCAATGCTTGCGAGCGCTGCAAACTAAGCGAGAGCCGCATTCTATAATATGCAACTAAGGCCTGCGGAATGCTGGAGTGGCCAGAAGGGAGGTGGGCGGTCCGCCGGGAGGGAGGCGCGCGGGCGGGCCGCGCGCGGCTGCCCATTGCCGGGAGGGAGGGAGGGGCGGAGGAGGGAAGCTGGCGGGAGAGCTCGCCACGCGTCCCCTCCAACCGCGTGGCGCAGATTTGACTGTTTAGATTCTTAGAAGTGGCTCTCCCAATACGAAGAAGTGGCACTCCCAATGGGGGCAAGGGCTGTGAAGAAAGCGCGGCCAGATTGACTGGTGGCTGGGAAAGGCCAGCCCAAAAGAATGGACAAGGTCTGAGTGCTGTGAGAAGCCAGCCCGAAAAGAATTGACAAGATTTCGAAGGGGCCAAAAACGCTTAGCAGCTACGAAGGGGCCGGATGAAGCTGTGTCAGAGAAAGTGCTATGTCAAAACGGGGGTAGGATGGACCACTCAGTAGTTACGAGTGAGGAGCCTCAAACCCGACAGACTAGTTGCCGGAAAACTATTCCCCTGACGATAGCCAGGAGGCCGCAGCGGTAGCACGGCAAGCACGCAGATGCAAGGCTTGGGCCATGGACCGCTGAAGGAAGACCGACAATTTCATTCGATAGACTTGAGGCCACGAGCCAGCGGCGTTAAAGTCAGCCGGCTCACCGCGCCTGCTGGACACAGCGTGCCGCGCAAGCCTGGCCAGCAGGTCGAGCCACTGGGACCCGAGAGCTCCGTGCACGTCCACAGCCAGGGGGACGAATTCATCTGCAGCCGGGTGGTTGGCGTGTTTGACCGCCTTGCTGCGAGCAGCCTTTGCCGCAGTATGGCCAGCCCGCGAGGCAGAGAGCCCTGGGTTAGAGTGGTCTACCACATCAGTGGTGACCACATCAGCCATGGTGCGCGCGCCCCCGCCCGGCGTGGACGCCACAAGGTCGACACGGCGCGTGTGGAGTCCGTCGGCCTTCTGGAGGATTGGCATAACGGAAAGTGTTCTCCATCGCCACCGTGTATCCGGCCTCCTGGAAGATGCCGAACATTGCATCGCGGAGGAGGTCGTGAGCAGCTGTACCTTCGCCTCCAATGGCGCAACGGAGGAGATGCGCCGCCAGCTCCGCCGGGTCCGTCGGACGCTCCCCACACTCACACTGTAGCACGCCAAGCAGAGGGCGGGGGGAGACCGAGCAGGCGATGGGTGGCCGTACGGAACAGCTCATCCAGCATCCTGAGGGCATCGTACAGGGGGAGCGCGGAGAATCAGGCTGCCGCGCTGCGGGAGGCGGCCGACAGCAGCCGAGCATGGCCGCGCACGTCGGTTGCAGGGAGGAGCTGCAGCGTGGCCGTGAAGGACGCCTTGTCAACTGCCGCCATGTAACGCGCCTGCGCTTGCGAGTCGGTGGAGTGGGCAAGGTGGGCGAACGGGACCACGCTCTCTGCCCTTGCCCCCAGTGGGAGTGCCACTTCTTCTGCGAGGGCAGGGTGCTCCGCAAGTAACTCGTCTTGAGCTGAGCGGAGCGCCACCATTCTTTTTCTTGAAAAAGCAACGAGCCGGTCGCCAGTGGGTTCTCACAATGACAGAGGGGCCTGAAGATGCTGTGGCATTAAGGGGTGGAGGATGGACCACTCAGTAGCTACGAGTGAGGAGCCTCAAATCCCGACAGACTAGCTGCCGGAAGTAGAGAGTTAGGTTCTTGGCGTTTATCTGACCCCTGGAATTGTTCATACTTTTCAGGCTGGCCTCTCACAGCCACTGGCTTACAATGAAAGCGCTGTTCTCTTTGTGGAAAAGTTTAATTGAAGGGGGCGAGGGCTGCGAGAAGTGACAGGGCCCAAAGGGGCCGAAAAGCACTGCAGTACACAAGTAAGCCAGTAAGTACAGGTCCTTGCCTACTCATCACGAATGAGAGTGGCTCGTCTGAAGCGGGCGAAGCTGTGGAAGAGGCTAGGCCAGAAAGTATGGAGATTTTCCACACGGCCGAGAGGCGCCAAAAATTGCACGGCTATGCAAGTGGCTACATCAGATTGGGAACTCAATAATCCTGGTCGGCAGTCGCAAGTTGGTCCTTGCCTACTCATTGAAAAAAGGAAAAGAAGAAAGTCTCCTCCATAAGAGAGCGATGGCTAGAAGCAGGAAGAAGCGATTGCGACCACATGGCTGCAACGTCATGTGAGCAGCACACCAGTCTCCTGCCGGAAATTTCGGCCATGTAAACGTTCTCACGTAGTGGATGACTGAAGGCCTCTTCGATCATGCACATCCTCCGCCGTGCTTTCTTATTGCTGTAGATTGTATGACACATCCTTGGAGAGTTGCATAAGGACGTAGCGTGAGGAGTGCAATCTCGGCTGCAACTTGCTTGGCTAGGGAAGTGATTAAGCGCTTGAAGAACGTCACATGCTCTAGCAAGCATGGTCAAAGTTGCTGCAGGGCAAGAAGAACAACACAATGTCGACAATGTATTCTCATTTTCGCAGATTGTTGACTGTACTCGAACATTGTGAGAAGCTGATGAAGTTGGCAGGGCGGCAGCCATATTGTCTTGCTTGTCAGGTTGCATGCCCCTCATCCTGAGCGATTTATGAAGCATGCGGCGCTGGCTGCCCATACCGGCAGCACTGGAGCCCAGACCCTCCAAGAAAGGCGGCTTTGCATGCTTCGCCTGGTCCCAACAGCTCCTGAAAAGCGCCCCATCAGCTTCTGCTAGTGCATCAAGTCAGCTAATTTCACTAGCTTAAGAAGGGAAGTCCACCGGCTCACTTTAAAGACCAGAGTCAACTTTTGGCAACAATCCCAACAATCTATCCCACAAAGAACCTTCGGCACTTCCATGAGCAGCATCCTGGCAATATGAGTGCAGCTTTACTAAGCTGGCATACAACATCATTCCAGCATGTGCTGCTCGCAAAGTCAGGTGCAATATCGACTTTGTCAAGGCACTGCACTCTTCAACGTCCAATCACAACATGTCCCTGGCTTCAAGTCCACAGCTTGGCATCTATGCCTCATGGCTCATCCTGGTGCCAAAGCAACTGAGAAGCCCAGATCCAGCCTCGTCATCAAACTGAGCAACCAGCTTTGGGTAGCAAGATCATCGCCTTCTGCCAAGCAGTGCAGGAGGCGCCAGGTCAGACATGTGCTTTATGTTCACTTTTACAAAGCATGGGTCACTGTGGGAGTGCAGAGGCATGTATAGAATATGTCCCAGTAAGGATTGCACTCCATGTGGGCTTGAACTTACACTTCTTTGTGTCCTAGATTCGTCAGCCTAGATTGGCAAGCCCATGGAGAAGGGGAGCCAGTGTGGGCCCCCTTCTTCTTCTGTTCATTTATTTGGGTCTCCATGGGCGAGCACTTTCTCCATGCGAGGGGCGGGCCCCTGGTTACTCGGGAAGGCCCCAGAGTGCGGTGCGGGACTTGATAAGAGGAAAAAGCTGAATGACTTGAAGTTCTCATTTATACCTTTGGAGAAGGCGACGAGCGGTGCGTCGCCTGAATATAGTATAACGGACAGGCTAACCCATAATTAGGGTTTAGAGGTTAGCAGATGATGTAAGAGGCAGATTAGCTGCGTCGGGATCCTCTCTCTCTACCAATAGAGAAAGTTGGAGACAAAAAAAGAGGCTACCTAGTGGGCGGTGGCGCTGAGAGTCCAGCCCAAACAAAAGAACGAACAAGAGTGAAGAAAAAACTACTCCTGGAGGTAAGGCAATGGCTGTGAGAGGCAAGCCCAGAGCAAAAGCTCCTCTTATGTGAGGCAACGACTATACTATTAGAGGTCAACCATGGAGTTGTTTGGGTCCGGCATGAGCAAAGGCGCATGATAACAAAGAAACAGCTCTTCCAATGTAAGGCAATGGCTGTGAGAATGAATGAACAGAAGGAGTGAACAAGGTCTGAAAGGGCCTGAAGGCGCAAAAACAGCGAAACTGATCTCCCTGACTTGCGAATGGACACTCAGTACCCAGCAGAGACGCCATGAGCCACTTCATAAGACATTCATTACACTTTGATTGCAGCGTCTGAACCCTACGGCTATACGTTTGTTGTCGTTCCCAGGAAGACACGACTTTAAGTTTTCCTCTACAAATTGACGCGAAATGTTGCCTACTTGACAATCCTCAGCGCCAGCCTCTTTGGGAGAGTCTTCCTGCAATTTGTCCGGTGCTTCTGTGACGATCAACCGTATAGTCACAGGACATGCCCTTTCCCTAGAGGCAGCCAGTAACTACTTTTATGCTTTTCCTCTACAAATTGACGGGAAATGTTGCCTACTTGACAATCCTCAGCGCCAGCCTCTTTGGGAGAGTCTTCCTGCAATTTGTCCGGTGCTTCTGTGACGATCAACCGTATATAGTCACAGGACATGCCCTTTCCCTAGAGGCAGCCAGTAACTACGTCGAAAATGTGAAAGTGAGACGGGACCAGGAAGCATGCTGATGCGCTCTATCACGCAAAGATGCACTGCCTTCGTAGGTGTGGACAACAACAGACGCGGCTTTAATTGGTCAAGCCGCGTGGGCCTTCTCGATCAGCCTCTGACGTAGTGGCCTTTTGAAGCGATCGCCACCTTGACAGGACGCTTCCTCCAACTCCTCAGGCCTGCCCCGCCTTGACAAGCGAGAGTCGGTCACTTCTTGAAAAAAGCTGATGTCCACTGCATGGAAGGCTACAGGGCTTCTGACGTGGAGTAGAGATTAACGATTCTGCCACCTGCGTGCATGCCTTGCGTGCGTGCCTTTGTCTCTGCAACTCGCTGCCAATACATTGTCTGAGACTTTACCTAGGCTGCACTTGTTGCGCTTGACATTCGCATTGACATTGACATGCAGGATTTGTGGTTGTCAGTGCCATTTCTGCGCACCTGTCATTGGTCTACCTCAGTTGGCGGGATGTCAAATGCAGGGTCGGTGACGACGTCGATCTCTAGGGGTAAAGTCCACTCGGGATCTGCGTAAAGGTTAGGACATGAGCTTGAACAGCCATCCACTCCAGATTTATCTTGACCTTGTGCGCTCTGAAAGACGAACCTCTTCTTGAAGGGAAGGTTTCCGGTATCTACAAAAAGGCCGACATGGCCAAGTACAAGGAAGGCAAGCACATCTGACGACGTACATCACCTACTGCGTCTCGACCCGCTCAGTGACCACGGGTCAATATATGAAGGTCGCTAATAATCGATGCCTAAATACCAGCTGGCCAATTCGAAGCCCCTCTGCCACCGACTAGAGCTCGCCCAGCTTTCTGGTGCAAAGCATGAGTCTGAGCAAATTGTGAACAGGCCGACACTCGTTGTCGCAAGAACGACAGATACGCAGCTGAAGGGTTCACTGAGTGCCTCTTCTTCAAGGGGTTACTGAGTGCTTCGTGGCCACCTGAGTCACTGTGTACCTTAGCACTTCCTCTGGCCCATCGATGTTTGTTCAGGGCTTTATTTAATTTTCTGGGCTGGCCACTCACAGCCATCGTCCTCTACTCGAAGCGACTCTCTCTTCTTAAGGAGGCAAACTGAGGGTGATCTTCAAAGGTCCGGCCTTGTCTGGTGTCTCACCGACATACCACGATTTGGCCTTGAGGGGACTCACCTGCTGGAGAGTACTCCCACAGAACTTAAAGATGCTGCAGTAAGGCTTTAGGCGGGGTTGCAAGCAGTGTATTTCAAGTGTTAACATGCCCCTCACAAGGCTTCCCTCGTTGCGCTTCTCTTCTTAAGTGATTCAGCAATGAGTTGTGATGGAGAGGGCAAGGTGGGTAGCTTGCTTCTACTCATTCACTCAAAAAACAACGGGGGGTCAGAACCTTATTTGTCTAGCCACAGGGGTTGTAGGAGCGAATGCCCTACATCGTGAAGGACCACGTACACTACGCAGTGGAGTGCCTTACTTGGAGGTGCCCGGAGGTACCAGGCCGCAGTGCATCTCCCGGGCACAAGCCGATTGTCCTCACAGAGCAATCCTCGGACTACTTACAGAGAGCCGGCACCGAGCCGCAGGTACGGGCAGCTGCGACGGGCTGCAGCAGCACGCATCAGCAGGCTGCAACGAGGGCCTGCCGCAGCAGGCAGCAGCAAAGCTGCGCCCATCTCTTGGTGATTGAAGTCTCCCCCTTGTGGTTGTGCTTCTCCGAGTCGCCTTCCATCCAGGTTGTAGAAACTAAAGCACAAATCAGCCACCGTAGTAATCGAGAGGCAGCCACTCTTGTACAAGGCTGATGCCCACTGCTTGGAGGGCTACAGCCTTCCTGACATGGAGTAGAGCTTGCATCTGCGTGCATGCCTTTGTCTTTGCAACTCGCTGCCAATACATTATCTGAGACTCTACCTAGGCTGCACTTGTTGCGCTTGATGACTTGCTCATTAACATCAATGATGTAGTTGTCAGCACTATTTCCTACTCACCTGTCATTGTTTTAGTCAAGTGGCGGCGGGGTGTCCCATGCAGAGTCAATGACGACATCAAATTCCAAATGTGACGTCCACTCGGGATCTGCGTCAAGGTCAGGACGAAAACTTGACCAGCCATCTATACCAAGTTGTCTTGACCCTAATTCTGGATTTCTTCACATCCATTCCAGCAGAATGTGAAGTAGCTGGTCCTTACCGCCTGGAACAACACCTACATCATCGTTGAAAAGCTGTAGGCCGGCGAGGTATGAGTGTTGCAGCTCCGCATGCTTGTCATTCAGTAGCATCTGCAAAATGAAATGAGATTGTCAAGAATGAGATTGAGAAGCCCATCCCAGCAACGGGTACGTCTTGAGGTAGACAGCAGGCTATTACCTGACACAAAGAAATTTCTAGCCCTCAGAAAGACACAGCAAATATGCATTGGCAGTTTGTCGATGCTGTGTGTGTTGCAGGCTGCTTGCCAGCTTCGGCTAGTCATTGCTTACCTCAAGCTCGTCGACCTTGTGCGAGACCATTTCCAGCAGCTCCTCAGAAGCTGCATTGTCTTGATAAAAGCGGGCTTCATTATGCGTGAACATTTGCTGCACCCACTGGGAATGGATGTATAGCCTGAAGCAGCCAAGTGAGACAATGTTGTTCTCAGATGCATGGGCTTGCGGACGGGCCCTCAAGGCTCCGAAGAGGCTCTCGAAATGTAACCATTGGAGGGAGTCCGTGGCGGTTAATTGAAGGCAGGAAGGAGCGATGGGCACTGAGGAGAGCCAGAGAGCGCAAGCAAGAGATTGTGTGTGTGTGTGTGTGTGTGTGTATGTGTGTGTGTGTGTGTGTGTGTGTGTGTGTGTGTGTGTGTGTGTGTGTGTGTGTGTGTGTGTGTGTGTGTGTGTGTGTGAGTGTGTGTGTGTGTGTGTGTGTGTGTGTGTGTGTGTGTGTGTGTGTGTGTGTGTGTGTGTGTGTGTGTGTGTGTGTGTGTGTGTGTGTGTGTGTGTGTGTGTGTGTGTGTGTGTGTGTGTGTGTGTGTGTGTGTGTGTGTGTGTGTGTGTGTGTGTGTGTGTGTGTGTGTGTGTGTGTGTGTGTGTGTGTGTGTGTGTGTGTGTGTGTGTGTGTGTGTGTGTGTGTGTGTGTGTGTGTGTGTGTGTGTGTGTGTGTGTGTGTGTGTGTGTGTGAGTGAGTGTGTGTGTGTGTGTGTGTGTGTGTGTGTGTGTGTGTGTGTGTGTGTGTGTGTGTGTGTGTGTGTGTGTGTGTGAGTGAGAGAGAGAGATAGAGAGATGGAGAGAGAGAGAGAGAGAGAGAGAGAGAGAGAGAGAGAGAGAGAGAGAGAGAGAGGGGGACAAGGACAGGGACAGGGACAGGGACAGGGACAGGGACAGGGACAGGGACAGGGAGAGACAGAGACAGAGGCAGAGACAGAGACAGAGACAGAGGCAGAGACAGAGACAGAGACAGAGACAGACAGCGACAAAGAGACTGAGACTGAGAGAGGACGGCAGAGAGATGACTACAGACAGAGAGAGGGCGGAAGAGAGATAATTAGAGACTGAGCAAGAGAGAGAGAGCAAGAGAGAGAGCAAAAGAGAAAGGGCGAGTGTGAAGGAGAGGGATAAAGAGGAAGGGCATACGTTTGCAGGAGGTGGTCGCGCTGTGGCTTCGCAACGCGTTTCATGTGCCGTAGCACCATGTTCGTGCCGTAGGTCTGGTGGATGACCGCGTACTCCGCCTGCTTCGCCAGCGTCGAAGGCTTGTAGATGGTTCCAGTAAATGGGCACGACGCCTTGCACCGCTGATTTGCCCCGCGGCACGAGGTGCACGAGAACCTCGTCGAGGGTGGCCGCGGAGCCTGCGCCGTTGCCGGTCGCTTCTTCGCTACTGGGTCTTGGTCGTCGCCAGAGCGCCGGCGGCGTACCATGTTCAGTATCGGAGGAGCAGTCGCGAGGGGAATGGGGGGCGGCAAGCGAGGCCGCCGACGCTTGATAGTGCACGCGGTATGTTGGGGGGGGGGGGGGGGGGGGGGGGTTGGGNGGGGGGGGATTTTGGGTCTCTTCCTGGCCTGCAGCTTCCGGGAGTGCCGGATCGGAGGACTGCATCTTCTTTCTTCTGCGCTTTCTGGCCTCCGATATGATCATCTGCCACGCATTGGTGCTGGCCTATACAAGTGCCTCTACAGTCATGGCTCCTTCCTGAAGTTTGGCGTCCACTCTTTCGTGGCTGGTCCTTCAAAGCCCCCGCTCGCTCTTTCCGATCGGCTGCAGTATTTGCAGATCGGCTGCCTTGTTGGATTCGATTAAGCTTACTGATCAGAGAGGAGGGGGCCTGAGGGCCACCTGTCCGGGGGCGTCGGAGGAGGGAGGGGCGGGCGGGGAGGAGGGGGGTTGGCGAGGGGCGTCGTTGCGCCGTCCGATTCCACAGAACCACGTCCGCTTCCTGGGGTTCTGCCACTTAGCGTCACGGCTGATGGGTAGACCCCACTGCGGAGCGTCAGGTCGCTCTGCTGCCCTTGGCGGCGGGACACTGCACGCCTCGCAAGGCGCAGTCTAAGGGCCGGGTCACACCGGGGCGGTCGGCCGCGCCGAGGGGTACGTATCGCGCGTTGCAACAACGGCATCATTGTCGTCAATGCACACTCTGTGCAAGACGATGCACGCCCCGACATGGAGGGGCACAGTCTTGAGTTGGACGTCCACCCGTTTCTGCAGTATCCTGAACCGCCCCTTGAGATGTCCCAACAACTGTTCCCCTTGAGATGTCCCAACAACTGTTCCACCTCCATCCTGGAGCTTGACTGCCTGAAATTCCAGTTCTTATGGAGGGCCGACAACCCATCCCGGCAGCCTTTGTAAGGACTCAACATGTATCCGCGCGGCGGATAGGCTGCGTCCCCAAGCAAACAGTAATCCGAATTGCCCGCGCGCGCACGCCCGACCGATCTCGCTCTGCTGGAAGACCATATAGTCGTGCATTCTGCCGCACCGGCCGACTTCGAAATCCCAGATCTTGCGCTTTGCGTCGGCCACCACCTGCAGAAGCACGAAGTTATGGCTCTTGCGGTTGTAGTTTTCTTCGGGATCAACATCCGGAGCCATGATCGGGATGTGTGAGCCGTCGACTGCGCCGATGACGTACGGGATGCCTGCGATCTCCCGGAACTCGGCGGCCATGCCGTCCATCCCCCTGTGCGTCGGCCACTTGACATGCTCCGGCAGCAGGATGTCCTTGATAGCGATCAGCACCTGTGTGACGATGATGCTGGCCGTGCACGCAGCTGTCCCGAGAAAATCGGCTCTGGCCCTGAGTCCTCATCCGGTTGCCAGGCGGTCCAGCGTGGCCGCAATCCTTGCTTCCACCAGCACAGCTGGTCTGTATTTCGTGTCCCGCTTCTCGATCGGGCCCTGGAGAGCGAGGACCAGCTTGTCAAAGAGTTTGCGCGACACTCTCAAGCGCTTCTGAATTTTCTCCTCGGTGAAGTTCACCTGCAGCTGGCGGAGCCAGCCGGTCGGCTGGGTGGAGCTCCACAGGAGGCGCGGAGCTCTCTGCTCCTCCCCGTGCAGAATCACGCGCGCGCGCGTCGCCACGACAGCCATTTTCTCCATCCGGTGCAAGAGCCGCAGCAGATATGCCTCTGCCGACGTCTCCGCCTCCGGCTCCGCCTCCGCCTCCGCCTCGCACAGCTGCCGGCGAGCCAGGACTAATATCATGATGCAGCAGATCCGCCTCGGCTCGGGCTCCATGCCTGCAGGCCTGGCTGGATGCGGGAGGGGGGAGCTTGCGCCTGCGGGTGCGCTCGACCAGGCTGCTGGAGGCGGCGCTGCTGCTGGGGTTCAGAAGGAAGGCGCTCCCAGGAGAGGTCGGCGTCTGGGAGAGGCCAGCTGTGGTTTGGAGCTGCTGCCCTAGCGCGCCGGGCAGCCAGTCCGACCTGGCGGGCGTACCCGCACGTGCAGGCGGCCTCGGCCTCCGTGGCAGCGGCCACCCCCTTGACCTGGGTGTCAGAAAAAAAAAAACCGACCGCCCCGGTGTAACCCGGCCCTTAGTCCGGGTCACACCGGGGCGGTCGGCCGCGCTTGAGGAGTACGTGTCGCGCGAACGATGGAAGACCCGGCGCCAGCGTAACGCGCGCCCGGTCGTGGTCGCACGCCACGGAGGCGCCACATCGGACGCTGACCAGGACGCCTTTTGGGCGCGTTGAAGAGAGAAACTCGCGCGTTTGCCACGCTGGCGGCCGGAATCCAGACCACCTTTCGAGGTGGTCTGATTCCGACCACCCCCCCCCCGGCCCGGCCCGAAATAGAGAAAGCGCGGCCAGTTTGACTGGTGGCTGGGAAAGGCCAGCCCAAAAGAATGGACAAGGTCTGAGGGAGCTTGAGTGCGAAAAACATGAGCCCGAAAACGGACAGCTGGCACCCACCACCTCCAAATACACGATAATCAAATGCGCATCCGCACGTGCAGGCGGCTTCGGCCTCCGTGGCAACGACACCCCCTTGACCCGTCGATCAAACCGGTTTTGGCCGACCGCCCCGGTGTAACCCGGCCCTGAGGGCCAAACACCGGGACGGACGGACGGACGGAGGGTTACGTGTCGCGCGGTGTATGGAACGCCCGGCTTCACAACCTTTTGCGCCCGTGACGCGGACGCGCGCCACGGAGGCGCCACATCGGGCCCTGACTAGAACGCCTGTCGGGGCGCATTAACGAGGAAACGCGCACGTTTGCCACGAGGGCGGACGGAAGTGGGCTGCTCCTCCATCCTTCCGAGGGCCCAGTTCCATCCACCCCCCCCGTCCCTTCGGCCCTTGCGCCGGCCGAGCTTTGGCGGCGGCCTCCGGCGTCCGTCAGGGCGACGTCTTTCCGCCAGCTAGCTTCTCGGACCTGCATCTCCTGTCTAGAGGTTACTGAGCGTTCCCTGGCTGATGTCTTAGTCCTAGTCGTTCGCACTCAGGCTCCCTCAGACTGTCCATTCTTTTGGGCTGGCCTTTCCCAGCCACCAGTCAATCTGGCCGCGCTTCCCTTCGGCACCTCTTTCTTTCCCAGCCTTTCCCAGCCACCAGTCAATCTGGCCGCGCTTTCTTTCTTTGGTTTTGGACATTGCCCATTCTTTTTTGGCTCGCTTTGCCAGCCCCTCTTCTCTATGGGCGAGCACTTCGGCCTGCCCGACAAGGGACAGCTGGCACCCCCAAACCCCATCCACGACCTCCTACAGGACGCCCTGGCGGGCCTGATGCGCGACGCCGGCTACCGCGCCATCGTGGAAGTAAGCAATGTAATGCCCATCACCACGGGTTCCCAGGGACGCCATCACCGTCGCACCCTGGACATTGTGGGATGTACAACCTGGCGGTGGCCCACGAGCCTTGGTTGATGTGGTGGTGACGGAGGCATACACTTCGCTTCGACGCACATTGCTGGCCACGCAGTGGAAGGTGCTGAGCAGAGAAAGCTCCGACACTACTCTGACTACCCCGCAGCGATCACCTCCTACTGGCGGCATTCGACACTTTCGGCTGCATGGGCCCTCGCTTGCACACCTTACTCGAGAATATTGCAAGTTTGGGCTACGCTCGTTGTGAGCATATGCTTCCAACTCATTTGGGCATGCCGGCAGCCTACTTGTCATACTTGCGTCGTCGAGTGTCAGCTTGTTTGCAGCGAGCTCAGGCTCATGCGTTGCATCAGAAAGCTGGTCAAGCCTTAGCTGGTAGCTCAAGAGCTTGTCGATTGCCGTCCGGTATTCGGGCATCGGTCAGCGACATTCATGTGCTGACTCGTGGTTACTGAGCGGGTCAGCTTAGCAGCAGGTGACGTACATTTGTCAATGTGCTTGCCTTTGTACTTGGCCACACATGGCCCTCCATCTCTTAAAATGCACGCATTTCTCCCAACACACGAGATTTCAAATACGATTCTGCAAGTGCAGGCGGCGTCGACCTCCGTGGCCGCGTCCACCCCCTGACACATTTCCACACACATTGCTGGCCACGCAGTGGGAGGTGCTGAGCAGAAAAAGCTCCGACACTACTCAGACTACCCCCGCAGTGACCACCTCCTCCCGGCCGCAATCGACACTTTCGGCTGCTTGGGTCCTCGCTTCCATACCCTACTCGAGAACATAGCGAGTCTGGGATATGCACGACGCGAGGATATGCTCCCAGCCCAGATGGGTATGCCGGCAGCCTATCTGTCATTTCTGCGACGTCGAGTGTCAACCTGTCTGCAACGAGCTCAGGCGTATGCTCTGCATCAGAAAGCTGGTCGAGCCTTAGCTGCTGGCACAAGAGCTTGTCAATTGCCGTCCGGTATTCGAGCGTCAGCTAGCGACCTCTATGTGCTGACTCGTGGTTACTGAGCGGGTCAGCTTAGCAGCAGGTGACGTACATTTGTCCAATGTGCTTGCCTTTGTACTTGGCCACACATGGCCTCCCCATCTCTTAATATACACGCAGCTGGTCCTGACAAGGCGGACGCCAGGCGTCCGTCCGTCCGGGTGTGAATTGGCCCTAAGTGCCAGTCACCAGCAGTCCCCGTCAACGACCAGCAACAGCCCGTCTAAGGCCAGTGACGGTCTACTACCAATGGTCTACCCAACCACGGCTTAGCATCAAAATTACCGGTCTAGCATGGACGTGTATGTTTACCATTGATGTCGTCGTCAAACCAATCATAGTCTACCATTTTGAGTGTGGTCGTTACACCTGTCAACTTCCATCGCCGCTGCCCACACGAGCACCACGGTGTCTCGCACACACGACTCCTGCTTGCACTATAATTCTTCTTCTTCTCATGGAAAGCTGACCAGCTTCCTCGCTCGTCCGCGTCATGGGGTTCCTGAATTCTTCAAGCATCTGGCCGTCTTTGCTATGGCTTTAGGTCTAAACTCCTCAGGATCGGTACTCGCTCGTGCTCCCTCGGGCTCCTTACCTCATCAATTTCCTGGATCTGCGTCAGTAACTCAATTGCATTCTCAAGGCGATCTTTGAGCAGATATAGCCTGCGACAACCACAAGAATTGCTTCGTCTTTCACAATTGATGCTGCTGATTGTGGCTTGGCACCACTTAGCGGGAGCGGGAAGTGGCAGAGGGAGGTATTGGGTGCAGCCCCCGTGCGCAATTTGAGGGAGGGCGACGATGGGGTTGAAGGACACACAGTTGGATCTGGCGGGACTCATTCTCTATTCTACGTCCCGCCTGATCCATCTGTCTTTCAACCCCATCGTCGCCCTCCCTTCATTGCGCATTGGCTGGAGTTGGTGCCGATTGAGGGAAGGCGGCGAGGGACGGGAGGCGCTGAGGAGGGAGAGAGAGAGAGAGAGAGAGAAAGAGAGAGAGAGAGAGAGAGAGAGAGAGAGAGAGAGAGAGAGAGAGAGAGAGAGAGAGAGAGAGAGAGAGAGAGAGAGAGAGAGAGAGGGG
>WELB01000066.1:485784-503397 GCA_009602725.1 Spirogloea muscicola | reverse complement strand
CTCTCTCTCTCTCCCCTCTCACTTGCTCGCGCTCTCTCGGTCTGCTCACCCGCCCCCGCCCCTCCCCGCATTCAATTAAGCGCCACTGAGTTCAGCCAATACTATGAGTCGAGAGCCTCTTCGGAGCGTTGAGGACCTCGCCCCCGCAACCACATGCATCTAAGACGACAGTTTTCACTTGGCTGCTTCAGGCTATACATCCATTCCCAATGGGTGCAACAAATCTTTAAACAAAACGAAGCCCACATCGATTTTCACAACGCAGCTAATGACGAGCAACTTGAAATGATTATGCGCAAGGTCAACGAACTTCAAGTGCGTAAGGACTAGCTGGAGCTTGCAAGCAGCCTGCAACACTCCGCAATGACAATGTGCCAATGCATATTTTCTGCGGCTATCAGAGGATTAGAACTTTCACTGTTGTTGGTACCAACCTGTCTGCCTTCAAGACCTACCCGTTGCAAGGATTGGCTTTTCAAATTCATTCCATGTCGCAGATGCTACTAGAAAGCAAGGCCGCCGAGCTGCAAGAATCAAACCTCGCCAGCCTCCGTTTCCCCGACGATATAGGTGTTGTCCCAGGCGGTAAGGACCAGCTGACCCACATTTTGCTAGAATGGATGCGTAGAAGTCCAAATCTGAGGTTGAGATTAATTTGGAGTAGATGGCTGTTCAAGCTCATGTTCTGACCTTTACGCAGATCCCGAGTGGACATTAACCCTGGAGATCAACATCGTCACCGACCCCACATTTGACATCCCGCCATATGAGCTATAGACCAATGACAGGAGGGTAAATATGGCGCTGACAGCCACAATATAACGTCACCGTCAGCGAGAAAGTCAAGCGCATTAAGGCAGCCTAGGTAGTGTCTTAAATTACATATAGGCTACGAGTTGCAGAGAAAGGCATGCACGCAGGTGACAGAATCGAAAATTTCTATTTTATGTCAGAAAGCCTGTATCCTTCTATGTACTTGCCTTTGTACTTGCCCATTTGGCCTTTGTGTGCTTCAAATACACGAAATCTTCTGATGCAGTGGGCATCAGCATGGTACAAGGAGTAACTGACTCTCGTGGGCTGGCCTTTCACAGCCATCGGCCCTTCTGAACTTGGCCCACTCTGCACCGGCTGTTGCCTGAACACCTCACTGGCATGATTTGGCCTTCCTTTCACTCGATGCTTAACAGCGTTGGTGAGTGTTAGTAGCTACTTGATTCCCTGTGTGCTCTAGCGCTGGCCCCTTCGAACACTGTTCATTCTTTTCCCTGGGCTGGCCTTTCCCAGCCACCAGTCAATCTGGCCGCGCGTTCTCCTCTCACAGCCAACGCCCTCTCCTGCGCCACTGTGGAAGTGAGCAATATAATGCCCATCACCACGGATATCCAGAGACGCCATCACCGTCGCACCCTGGACATTGTGGGTATACAACCTGGCGGAGGCCCACGAGCCTTGGTTGATGTGGTGGTGACGGAGGCATACATGAGTGCCGCTTCAACGCACATTGCTGGCGACGCAGTGGGAGGTGCTGAGCAGAGAAAGCTCCGACACTACTCTGACCACCCCCGCAGCGATCACCTCCTACCGGCGGCAAGTGACACTTCAGGCTGCATGGGCCCTCGCTTCCACATCTTACTGGAGAATATCGCAAGTTTGGGATGTGCTCGACGTGAGGATATGCTTCCAGCTCAAATGGGCATGCCGGCAGCCTACTTGTCATTCTTGCGACGTCGAGTGTCAGCTTGTCTGCAGCGAGCTCAGGCTCATGCGTTACATCAGAAAGCTGGCCGAGCCTTAGCTGGTAGCTCAAGAGCTTGTCGATTGCCGTCCGGTATTCGGGCATCAGTTAGCGACCTCTATGTGCTGATCCGTGATTACTGAGTGGGTTAGCTTAGCAGCAAGTGACGTCCGTTTGTCAACATGCTTGCTTGTCTTTGTACTTGGCCACACAGGCCCTCCATCTCCTAATACACAGCCATTTTCTCCTGGAAGCGTCCTTCTCTTTCACTTGAAGAAAGAAGCGCGGCCAGATTGACTGGTGGCTGGGAAAGGCCAGCCCAAAGGAATGGAGAAGGTCTGAGGGAGCCTGAGTGCGAACAACTAGGACTAAGACATCAGCCAGGAAACGCTCAGTAACCTCTAGTCAGGATATTTACTTGATGGTCGCCGCGCGACTTCCCCCGTTAGTTGTGGAGCGCTATCTGCATATTAATGAATTTGAAGTAATATCAACTGACAATCGTACTTGGAAACAACGGCTGGTAGATATTGGTGTTGTTACTGCACAACAAGCTATGGATTGGGATTTTAGTGGATCTATGATGAGAGATTCAGGTACCTTATGGAATTTCCGAAAAGAATGTTTATCTGCACCCCCTTCCGATACATGGCATTCATTGTGAAGATGTCGTCGAGGTGTTCTGACGGCCACATCAGACGCCAATAGCATATTCCCGTCAATATAACTTTCGCCGTCAAGAGTTGCTTGAAAGTCTGCAGAGCCTCGTCGACTTCGAGGCCGGCCATGGCGGCCGCCGCCACCGCCGCCGCCACCGCCGCCGCCACCGCCGCCGCGGCCGCCGCCGCTTCTGCTGCTGCCTGATTGACGTAATGACAGCAGCTGCTGCTGCGGCGGCGCAGGTACCTGGGCGTGCCGCCGACCGCGGGCGTGGACGAGATCAAGGCGGCCTTCCGGCGGCTGTCCAAGCAGTACCACCCGGACGCGACGGCGCTNCGGCGTCGCGAGCGAGCGCTGCGCCCCCGTTGCGCCTCAAGGCCGCCGTCGCCGCTGTCTCTGCCGCGACCAGCCGCCACAGCGGCGGCAGTGGCAGCGCCAGCGACGGCGGCGACGGCAGCGACGACGGCGGCGGCGGAGGAGGCGGCGGCCGCCGCAGCCGCCTGGTCTTCCTCGGGACGCCGGAGGTGACACGAGCTTCATCTCGTGGCCGAGACCGACACCTGGCTCGGCCCCTTCGCCGGCCAGCTGCGACTGCGCCTTCCTGGCCAGCTGCCCGCCGCCATTGACGCCGCACCAGAGGCTCTGCCTCGCGCGACCAGGTGGCGGCCGGCGTCCTGTCCCGGCTGCTGGACGCCGCCATGGAGCCCCACGCTCAGTACGAGGTGCGGCTTCTTTACATGCTTAGCATTCGAGGCCTAGTGAATGGCCGTCAGCCTGCAGTGACAAAGCCTCAGCTGCATGCGCCAGCACAGCATCACCGATTTCACAATATGGAATGCATGCGCCGTTATTGATCTGAGGTTGCTGTTGTCGGAGAACCACCGAGCCACTGGTGGTCCTGGCCACTGCCACTGCAGCTAGTAGAGGCACTGCTCGTGATCAGTGCTTGCCAGTCCTCTGGTCTGCGACGCTCTCAATTGCATCAGATTAGCACGTTGTCAGAATCTCCTGACAGACCTCCTTGTCAACCATTGCTGCTACTGTAATCATAATCTGCAAATGTATCTATCTCTGCTCCCCTTAGAAGCTGCTCGACTTATCAGCTCTTGTGTGAGTCCGGCACTGCATATGTCTGGCTTGTGCAGGTAGCCGCAGTTGTGAGCCAGCCGCCGTCCTCCAGAGGTCGGGGGAGGAAGCAGGGGCAGACCCTGCCGTCTCCTGTTGCAAGCCTGGCACTCGAGCGTCAGCTGCCCGAGTCCCTCATCTTCGCTCCGTCATCTGCAAAAGATGTGAGCCAGAGTCGGTCAGGCAGCTCCGGTTAATTATGTGCTCAAGTTGGAAATTCTAGGCCTTGCTATCATTCTGCTCATTATACTGTCAAATTGATAAGTCCCAGTGTGTTTAAGTCAGTGAGCCCAGCCTTGGTGCTTGAAGTGTGGTTATAAGGTGCTGCCATCTAAAATGTAGCAGCTTCTTACCAGCATAAGTTGTGGTAGCAGGAAGACTTCCTCTCAAAGCTTGAAACCCTGAAGCCGGATCTCTGTGTGACTGCCGCTTACGGCAACGTTCTTCCCCAACGCTTTCTAGACATACCCAAACAAGGTTGCAGGTCAAGCTCTGCTCTCTGCTGCAGACATGTGCCTTGTGGTCATACTTCTGCAACACAATGTCCCTCACACTCACATTGGGGAGATCTTACAATTATTGTGAGCGGATCTTTGTAAACATATTACTCAAGTATAGTCATATACTCCCATGATGAGCTGACTCAAGCTAATGCGCTTTTCCCAGGGGCTGCTGCATCATGATCAGGTACAGTTAACATCCACCCGAGCCTTCTTCCACTATACCGGGGCGCCTCTCCTGTCCAACGGGCTCTGCAGGTCAGCTCCAGATGCCTCCGATGCTGCAAAACTACAGGCTACTAAATAGTACGTTGACTGAGGCTCTTTATGTTGACTGAAGTTGTTTTTGTTTATTTCCAGGATGGAGTGACAGAGACGGGTGTGAGTGTCGCATTCACCATGCAGGCCATGGATGCTGGCCCCATAATTGCCTCACAGGCAGTAGCCGTGGATGCTGACATCAAGGTCCTGAGCTTTTTGTTGTAGCTATTTCACTTTCTTTGCAAAGTCATGGCGCAACAACAATACGTGGATATTCTGATAGTCAATTAGCTAAGAAAGGTCTACACTTAGCCATACTGGTTGCCGTGCTGACTATTTGTCATGCATACATTCGCAGGCCCCAGAGCTTTTGAGACAACTGTTTTCCCTTGGGACCGAACTTCTCCTGAAGGAACTACCTAGTATCTTGGATGGCACAGCAAGGAAGACTGCCAGGCAGCAAGATTCAGCTCAAGCAACCAAAGCTCCTAAGGTATGTTTTTAAGAATGCAGGAGTTCAATGCTCATGTTCTTGCCTCTGTACAGTGGCAGCATCCAACCTCTTTTTGCTGTCCAATTACCTGCCACCTGGTCTGTTCTGCTGATGCATCTTTGGTTGTTGGAGAGCAAGTTTTCATTGGTCACCGCATAGGCGTTGCACTAAAGCCTGGACTTTAGCTGGCAGGTTGCAGTTGAAGAGGGTATCCTGTCCTTTTCAGAGTCTGCCTTGGTCCTGCACAATAAGGTCTGTTTTTGCAGTAACAAGTCGACTGCAACGTGACCATCCTCAGTAGATAAAAGTACACAAAGGCTGCAAGAGCAGATTTTGATCACACTTGCTTCAACATTATAAGCAATTTCAGGCAGTTGACTACAATTCAGCCAACATAGCTCCTACTCTAGTGCTACAAAGGCATGTTGCTTCAACTTCTGTAGCCTGCCCTTTCTTTTGTTAGTACGCTTGATAGCAAATAAGCGGACTTTGATTGAGGACAGCCTGCACCTGCATTGTGTTACCAGGTGAGAGGGTTCGCTGGTTGGCCTGGAACCAAGGCATCATTTGACGTACATGACCCATCCGGCGGAAGGTCAGAGCTGCGATTGCAGGTCAAGGTTGTGACCACTAGATGGCACAATGATGCTCCAAGGAGGTCAGGGCAAGAGAGCCTGGTGGAGCACTCAGCAGGCTGCAACAATGCCTCAAGCAAGCTGGCATTGAGGCTTGAAGGCGACTCGTTGGTGGTCGAATGTGATGATGGTTCCATGTTGGAGGTGAGGCATGATACTTGTGCTTCTGACTCGCTTGCTGGCAATAATATTTCACAAGAAAACCTGTTGTCATAGTTACGTGCGTAATTTTGCACCAGAGCTTCGACTTTGGGATACCTGTAATTTTTGAGTACCTGTAGTTTGAGATCAACACTCTGTTGTTTGGCTGCTTAAGTATGGACAGCCGTTGTGGTAGCGAATATGTCATGAGTGCCGAAGCTACTGCGGGAGCTTGCCTTGATTACAAACACAACTGGAGTAATTCATCTGCTGCCTTGTGCAGATTCTAGAAGTGCAGCCACAGGACAAGAAGGTGATGCGAGCACGCGACTTTTGGAATGGCTTACGTGGCCAGAAACTGCTCAGGTCATAGCACAGTGCCACCATATTATTCTAGTTTCAGAGGACCTTGGTGGCCCCATTGTTGGACGCGAGCATGTGGCCCACCGTTATTTTACAACCATTATCTGCCTTGAACAGCATATCTACGTATCATACAAAAAGCAAATGGTGAAAGTACGTCATGGCTCTCAACGGCCATGACATACTTAAAGGCCATGGCATTCCTCCCTCAATGCATTTTCCTTCATGTGCAACTGAAGGCCCTGGACTTTAAGACCAGCCTCAAGCGCAAGAGGTGGACAAGTTAGTAGAATTCCTTGTTGAGAAACAGTCAGCAAAAGCTACTGCTAATTTGTAGAAGGCACACTACGGATCCTTTTGGGAATCAAGTAGCCACGGAATACTCAGTAACCCCTGTTGAGCAGCCGCAGGTCGGTGACACTAGCCTCCGGGTAGCAAGTTGATTCCCTGTGAGCTTCCCTCCATGCTCTCGCTGCGGCCTCTGGCTTTCGCCAGGGGGATAATTTTCCGGCAGCTAGTCTGTCGGAGTTGAGACTCCTCACTCGTAACTACTGAGTGGTCCATCCTCCCCCGTTCTACATAGCTTCTTCAGGCCCGTTCGCAGCTGCTAACCCCTTCGAACCTTTGTCGATTCTTTTCGGGCTGGCTTTTCGCAGCCCTTGCCCCCATTGGGAGTGCCACTTTTTCTGTGTGCTTTAGCGCTTTCTCTGGCCCCTTCACCCTTTGTTCAATCTTTTTTCTGGGCTGGCCTCTCACAGCCACCGCCCTCTCCTGGAAGCGTCTTTCTTCTTTTGGGGGAGCAAGACACACCACGCCTTGAGAAATTGCGCGACACTAGAGAAGCGTCTACTTCCGATAGCTCGTCCAATCATCGTCGCTGCGCTGAAGCTAGAGTTAAGTCACACTGAATTCTTACGTCGTTTTCATTCATAACCAGGCTGTTGGCTGTGCAGCGTGGGTGCGGGTGGGCCTGCGCCAGCAGGAGTGGCGAGGGGTCGGGGGTTAACTTTGAGGCGACGAGACCCGTGGCGTGCCGTCAGCGGCCACGATGCGCGAGCCGGCAATCGGACGGCAGCGAGGCCCCCCGCCGGTGGGGCGGGGGTCGGGGTTTAAGGCCGCCAATGTCGGAAGCGGGGGCGCGGGCCCTGGCGGCGGGCATTCGTTGACAAATACCCACGGCAGATCTCTGGGAAGGGCTACCATGTAGGAAATCCACCCGCGAAGCCTTTATTGATTAAATATTGTTTTGGGCGGGGGTCAGGGTTTAAGGCCCGGGAGGCGGCCAGTCCCGCCAGCGTGGAGAAGACGGAGAGCCGCTAGGAGGGGAAGGCGGCGCCGAGGCAGCGGCGGCGGCGGCGGCGGCGGCAGCGGCGGCNGCGGGGGCGGCGAGGCCAAGAAGACCGGCAAGGTGAGCCCCCCGCCCCGCCCCACACCCGGCGGCGGCGGCGGCGGCGGCGGCGGCGCTCCTGCCGCTGCGGCCGTTTGGGATTTTCTGAGAGCCGCCCTAGGGAAGCTTCGGCGCCTCGTCCTTGCGCCAGAGGACGAGCGTTCATATCCCCTCCCCTCCATCCTCCCGGCTCGCTAGCCTGCCGCCGCCGCCGCCGTTAGCATGGGCGGCGCCGTCACAGCCGCGGCCATGCTGGCCCCACCTTCTAAGGAGGCCTCTGAGACGGTTTTCTGGTGCATGCAGTAGTGGGTCTCGCTCGCTCGGCCATCGTTACCTCCGCCCTTTGATCGCACCGCCGCTGTCGTCCGCATCGGAGGCTGGCCCGCCAGTCCCAGCTTAGCATGCTGCCTTTTACTGGCGGCAGCTGCTGCGCAGTCCCGGTTCAGTCACCGGTGTCACAGCCGTCGTCCTTTGGTCCGCCCACGGTGCTTGCACGCTACGCAGCGTCGCCAGATGGGTCCTCGACTTTTGAAGCCGAGGACTATCCAGCTGGCGCTTTGGCTAACATGGGTTTGGTTTGCAGCCATGTGGATCAGCTGTCGTGCACCACTGAAGCGTGCTGACGCCCTCAGTGGTGTGTCGTGCCTCAGGTCAAGTGGTTCAACTCGTCCAAGGGCTTCGGCTTCATCACGCCGGACGATGGCCAGGAGGACCTGTTCGTCCACCAGACGAGCATCTTCGCGGAGGGCTTCCGCTCCCTCCGGGAGGGCGAGCCCGTCGAGTACCTCGTCGAGACCTCCGAGGACGGCCGCACCAAGGCCCTCGAGGTCACCGGCCCTGAGGGTGCCCACGTGCAAGGTAAACGGTGTCTACTTTTGACGGTTATCATGTTTACAGTAGACCATCGTATGACAGTTGGTGACTCTCTATCTGGCACAAGCGGCTCTCCTCGTGCATGGGGCTTCTCATCAGCCGGTGTTGTCATCGATGGTGGACTCACAATCAAATCCGGCTGTCCTATGCGTGCAGGCGCTGTCCGCCGTGACGGTTACGGCGGCGGTGGCGGAGGCGGCGGGCGCGGCTACGGAGGCGGCGGCGGGCGTGGCGGCGGCCGTTTCCGTGGCGGTGGCCGCTTCGGAGGTAGACTGCTTGTGCCAATGACAAGGCTGCCACATGCTCTTGCCTTGGAGCTTCACGTTTGCTGCTTTCAAAATCACTCATGCTCATGGCCTGTCAGACTCTGATACCATTCGTTGTTGTTTGTTTTCCATTTCATTCTTATTCTGTGCTCTTACTTAGCAGTGGTATGTGCTTCTTGTATCTGACTTATGAACACCGAATACATGTGTACACAAGGCTTACATGTTTGGGAGCGTCAGTGTTCGATTCAAAGTCAAAGTCCGGGCAGGCTTCTGACTGCGATCGTGTCTGTTACTGTGTTTGCTTTTGCAGGAGGCGACCGCGCGTGCTACAGCTGCGGCGAGCCGGGCCACATCGCACGCGACTGCCCGAACGAGGGCGGTGGCGGCGGTGGCGGCGGTGGTGGCGGTGGCGCCGGCGGGCGCCAGTGCTACAACTGCCAGCAGATAGGTCACCTGGCGCGCGACTGCCCCAATGCCCAGGCCTGAGGACTGGATGCCAGTGCCTTGCCGCGCCAGTGGCCACTGGGCCCAGCCCAGCGGCAACGTATGCAGGACGCGGCAGCGGCCTCGGAGCCGTGGCTGCCTTTCTGCCAGACAGGCTGTGGCAAGCGTGCAGGCGGGTGTCGTGCCAGCTCCGGCTGGCAGCGGCAGCCCATCGGTCAGTGTCTAGGATTGTGCAGGCCGAGGGCGGGAAGGTGTACAGGGTCTATCGAACCCGTCGTTTTTTTACAACAGTTGTTGCTGCCGCTGCATTTGCTGCAGCCTCACCTCGTCGAGGCTTGCCGGTCGCCCGGTGCCGCAGACACTCTGCGTGTGCTCGTCAGCAGGCGGCTTTGACGGAGGTGGAGGCGCAAGGTCAGGCGTAAGTTGGGGAGGGCAGGAAAGAGGAGCGAGGCAGTTTGTCGTTTTTAGTTGTCAGTCGTTGGCAAAAGTTTTGAGCTCCTCGGCTCCCCAAGTGTGAGCGAGCCGGGGGTGGAGAGCTGCTCGGCGTTGCCGTCTGCTCGCCTCTCCCGAGTGCATCACCGGTGTGGAAGTTGCATGATGTATCAAGCTTTTGACAAAGCAAGCATGAGAAGACTCTCCATGAGGAACGTGTGTCATGCAGTGATCCTGTAGTGTATCTGGATTCTTTGCCCATTGCCGCTCTCGCCTTACACGCTTTTATACTCCTGGAACACGCTGGAGCACCACTATGTGTTGTTCATCTTAAACAGCGCATCAAAGCAATGGAGCTTTCTATGAAGTCCCTTACATACGCTTGGGATCACATATATAGCAGGCGGTTTGTGCATTTGAGGTGCAGATGCAGAATAGATCAAAGGAGATTGGCACATAGGCAATGACCACTTTTTGAAGAGCACCTGTAGGGCACCTGTCTTTGTGACAGTGGGCAATCTTACTAACCATGAGAGCCTCGTATGCATTGAGTACATGGTGACAATGAGTGCACAACCTCTATTAGCCCATATGCGCTTGGAAAGAGCATGGACTGTGTGCGAGCACGCATCGCCAGGCTGACCGTACACCTTCTTGGACTGACCATACACCTCATCTCGACTGACCACACACCTCACCTCAGCTGCTGGAGATGGTAGAAGAGGAAAACTTGAAGACACCACTCTGAGTACATATCCTCACTTTGTCATTGAGTGCAGGATTGGGTGGCACACACTCAGACCTTCGCTGTTCTACGTCAACGTCATGAAGTACCTTCACATACACTGGCCAGAGAGAGAAGGCGCGCGGTGCGCACGAAATTCAAAGGGAGGCCAATTCTAGCCTTACAAATGTCCTGTCACGGGGGTAATGAGCTAGCTAAAGAGCTAGCCAGAGAGGCCCTGCAGAAGGGGTTGCTCATGTACAAAGCCTACGAGTTGAGCTGGGTACGGAAAAAAAGGCTCTTCAATGAAAGCAGTGGACACCATCATCTGGCTGTAGGGAAGGTGGTGTCATCTTCTTTGATGGCCTGCTTAGACCCTCGGCTGGCAGGTGGCTTTACGTTGAGAGAGGCCAGCCCAGAAAAGAGAAACGGTCCAAACGAAGAAGCAGCTCCACCAAAGTGGGCGAGGGCTGTAAAGATTCGGCCCACAAAATAACGACAGAGAAATAAGTGGTCTCGCTTCTAAAAGGGGCGAGGACTGTGAAACCTGGATGACGAGGGAGTCGACTCAGCAGCCATCTGCTTCACCCAGACATGCTGGCTGAATGGTACGACAAGGGAGTGGAAGATGGAGATGAGGGAAGTGAAAGTGGGCAAGGGCTGTGATAAGCCAGCCCGTAAAGAATTGACAAGGTTCGAAGGGGCCAACTTACGGAGGGGCCATCAGCGCTAGCTCAGAAATGGGGCAGGATGAACCACTCAATGGGGAAGAACGTGAGGAAAGATTTGGCCCAGGTGTACCGCATGCAGCTATCCATATCCCTTCAGCGGTCCATGGCCCACGCTTTGCACCTGCGTGCTGGCCGTGCTCTCGCTGCTGCCTCTGGCTGTCGTCAGGGAAACGTGTGTATTAAGAGATGGGGAGGCCATGTGTGGCCAAGTACAAAGGCAAGCACATTGACAAATGTACGTCACCTGCTGCTAAGCTGACCCGCTCAGTAACCACGAGTCAGCACATAGAGGTCTCTAACTGATGCTCGAATACCGGACGACAATCGACAGGCTCTTGACCTACCAGCCAAGGCTCGACCAGCTTTCTCATGCAATGCATGAGCCTGAGCTCGCTGCAGCCAAGCTGACACTCGACATCGCAAAATTGACAGATAGGCTGCCAGCATGCCCATCTGGAGGGCTGGAGGCATATCCTCGCGTCGTGCATATCCCAGACTCGCTATTGCCTCAAGTAGAAAAGAGATCGTGTATTAGAAAGTAGGGTACGGAAGCGAGGACCCAAGCAGCCGAAAGGGGGATTGTACACCCGCCAGCTACTCTGTCGGATTTGAGGCTCCTCACTCGTTGTTCTTGAGTGGAATATCCTACTGTTTCGAGATTGCGCTTCTGGCCCCTTCGTAGTCTGGCCTTTGCGAACCTTGCCACCTCTTTCCGGGTTGGCTCCCCACAGCCCTTGCTTCCGCCTGGGAGAGCCACTACTTCTGAAACGAGAGACCTGTGAATGGGCCAAGCAACAGACGGAGGAAGTGAATCGGGGGTATGGAGTGTGTATTAAGTAATGGAGGGCATGTGTGGCTAAGTACCAAGTAATCACTTCGACAGATGTACATCACCCTCTGCTAACCTGACCCGCTCAGTAACCACGAGTCAGCGCGTAGAGGCAGAGGCAAGGCGCCTGGCCTCACGCAGACACAGCCCTCAGCCGCAGCGCCTAGGGTTAAGGCTGTTGGGCCTCAGGAGGTCGACAGTGCAGGCCCTCGCCGCTGCAATGCCCGGCAACGGCACGCGGGCAACGTGCCTTAGTCGGGCCGCTGGCCCAAGTGATTGCCTCCAACCCTAAACCCTAAACCACTAGCCTGAAACCCCAAAAATCTAAGACCTCCTCAGGGCGCTGAAAGAGGTCATGGCGGCCAACGGTGGAGCCGCGTCGCCATGGTTCTACCTCGACGCCACGGCGCAGCACCGCGGCCCATACTCGCCGAGCCAGCTGCGAGGTGGGTTAGGACTCGAACCCTAAACCCCCAAACCCAAACCCCTGAGCTCTTGCACCACCATGGCCGCCATGGCTGTCGAGGTGGCCGCCAACGCCCCTTCTGCTGTTGCTAAAGTATATAGCAAATACTTTCGCGCAAATACTGCGCAAATACTTTCGCTGGCGCTGGTGCTGACGATGGCTCCCATGTCCTGTGCAGGCCTCCGAGAAGCCGGGGGCTTGACAGACGAGACGCTCGTTTGGAAGGAAGGCCTCCCAGAGTGGCTGCCGCTGGCTCAGGTCCCGGAGCTCGCCGCCACTGCGGCAGCAGCACCAACGTCACGGCGCCCACCAGTTGGTAACATGGCTGCTGGGACGACGCGGAGGTCCGCTGATGCTGCAGCAGCTGCGGAGCCGGACGACGGCGAAGACGAGGAGCTGCGGCGGTGGCGGGAGGAGGTGAAAGCGGCGGAGGCGGAGGCCGAGGCCCTCAAGCGCGGCCGGCGGCGGGGCGCCAAGGGCAAGGCCGCAGTGGCGGCGGCGGCTTTGGCGGCCGCATTGGCTTCGAGGGCAGGAGTCCAATCCGAGCAGGCTGCAGGTGATGGCGACGAGGACGAGGAGGACGACGACGACGACGCCATCGGCGTGGTTGAGGGCAATGGGCACGGCGCCGCCGTCGGCGGCGATGACCAAGATGGCGAGCGGCCGGGCACGCCACCGGAGGGCGAGCGCGAGTTCGAGGACGACGACGGGACGCAGTACAAGTGGGACGGCACGCTGCGGGCGTGGGCGCCGCAGGTGCGAAGGACGGCGCCCACATTGGTGCACGCTTTGTCAGAACCAAGTCCCAAACATAACTAACATAACACGAGTCAGTCATGTGTAAGCAGTAAGACCATGCCTTAGACACTGGCTTCCTGCAGGAAATGAGGTATTAGACCACTGAGTTATTCCGTATATTGTACACTGTAATCTTACTTTCTTCTAAGAGCTGCAGTAACATGGGCTCACTAGCCATGATTTGCAGGAATGAAAGACCAGGCAATCTGTGCACTGTTAGCTACCATTGTTGTAGCCATCGTCTCTACAGCCTTTCAAGCTATGGAATACGTTGAAGCTCCTTCCACCATTTCAGATGGTATTTATGGCCTGACATCTGACCTGGGTATGAAGGACACACAATTCCCATCAAAGAGATAATCTTAGGAGCTGACTAGTGTGCCCTGACTTGCAGGAAGAGGGTGCACCGAGCTATCGGCCAGAGGACATGACGTATGTGGAGGAGGAGGAGGTCATGCCGAGCATGGCGGCGGCGGCGGCGGCTGTGACGCTCGAGCGGGATGCTGCGGCAGCCGCGGCAGAGGGGCCAGCCGAGGCCCCCGGCGGCGGCGGCGGGCGGGAGCTGTGGGGAGAGCTCAACAAAGGCGGCGGCATTGGCGGCGGCGAGGCTGGGGCTCGCGGCCCGACTGCCAAGCGCAAGGCGGATAAGGCCACAGAGTTGGAGGAGGGAGGCAAGCAGGGGGAGAAGAAGGTGTGCACCTTGGACTTGAAGCCCTGACCTGAAGCTTCAAAGCCCGAGGCCTAAGCTCAGAACCCCGTTGCTGATAACCCAAACAACTGACTGGACTTATGAGGTTATGTAAAGGTTACATCAATCTAATCTAGTAAATCCTGCTAGAGGTGCCTGGTGTTGTCGCTAAGCTCTCATACTCTCAGGGGCCAAGCACAGTCGCCTGTTGTGCTAGTGCTGCTTCAGAACCCCAAACTCATGTCCTTGAACCCCTTTGCCTAACACACATATGTTAGTGCACGTGCTGACACTTGGCGGATCATTTGTGGGTCTGGTCATTATGAGGAATACAGGAGGTGCAGGCGCAACCGGAGGGGTGGTTCGACCTCAAGGTTAACACAAGCGTATACATCTCCGGTCTGCCCGGCGACACCACCGTGGAGGAGGTCGAGGAGGTGTTCTCTAAGTGCGGCATCGTGAAGCCCGACGCTGAAACCGGCAAGCCGCGCATAAAGCTGTACCAGGACAAGGCCAGCGGCGTGCTCAAGGGCGATGGCCTTGTCACGTACCTTAAGGTAATGTCGTTATATGGGTCGCTGTAGCTGCTTTTGTAGTATGTGCTGATAAGCAGATCAAGTCAAGTCTTCATCAAGTAGATAAGCCCACTGAAGGTCTGCGATCTAGTCCTGGCAAAACATTCTACAAGCTATATGTATCATGCCCTCAGTTAAGCTTTACTTCGCTTCACAGGAGCCATCGGTGGACTTGGCGCTGAAGATCCTCGACGGCGCGCCGCTGCGCCCAGGTGACCGACAGGCGATGACTGTGACGCGCGCGAAGTTTGAGCAGAAGGGCGAGGTGTTTGTCAAGAAGGCACCGAGCAAGCAGAAGAAGAAGAAGGCCAAGAACCAGGAACAGCGCGCTCTTGGTTGGGGTGAGGTTGACTTTGCCATGGGCTGCACTTCTTGTTGTCAATACGCCTGCAACGTGGATCTTATATATGTCAGAAATGTCACAGTGCAATGTGTGGCCTCCTGCAAGTGTTCATGTGCCAGCATTTCCACAGCTGTAGACAGCTGGCTTGGCTCGTACGTCCTCAGCGCTAATTTGACAGTTCCACAAGTTTGCTCCTTATGCTTGAAGCTTAAGGCCTGCTTTTTTGGCACTCTGATTTGTGATGTCTTTGTTGTGCTAAGCACCGTGCCGTACTCGGCCTCACTTGCTGTGGTCCAGGTGGTTTTGACGATGCCAAGGTGCTTAAGCCCATGACTGTGCTGCTCAAGTATATGTTCACAAGGGAGGAGCTCACTGAAGATCCGTCTCTGCTCAAGGAGCTTGAGGGAGATGTTGCCGAGGAGTGCAGCAAGATGGGGGCTGTTGAGAAGGTAACGAAACAGTTACCATGACACTTACCATGATGTACATGTTAGTCGTGTGATGTAGTGGACTGATATGCTGCAACAACATAGTGGAATAATATATTGTAACACATCTTTGCAGGATCCGTGTTATGAAATTTGCAGCAGCTGCACATGAGCTGATGTTAGTCACTTGAAGTCCAATAATGTTGTTGCTGCAAAGTGAAACTCATTCTTACTTAGAACCTGAGATCTTAGGACGAGTTCAAGTCATTCATCCAGAAGCCGCCAATGCTGAGCGACGGCACAGATTGTTCCACCAGGTGAGAGTCTTTGAGAACCATCCGGAGGGCGTGGTGACCGTGCGCTTCAAAGACAAGAATGCGGGGCTCAAGTGCATCGAGGTCATGAACGGTCGCTGGTAAGATGACTGCCCAGCCAATGAATGTCTATTGTACAGGCTGCGAAGTCATGCTTAAAAGCTATATGCCGCCTTACTGCTGCATACTTGCAAGCAAGTTATGTCTGACGTTCTCCATATAATGCCGCACTACTTTCTCGTCAGCAACACACTCCTGTCACCTCCCTCCCTTCCTTCCCTCCGCTTACCTCCATCTCCCTACTCCTGCTTCTTTCCCACTTCCTCTTACAACCACTCCATCTCTGCTGTTGAAGGTTCGCGGGCCGCATGGTGGAAGCTCAAGAGGATACGGGCCTGGTGAATTATGCGCTCGTTCACGACGCTGCAGCAGAGGAGGCTCGACTTCAGAAGTTTGCAAGGGAGCTGGAAGAGGACTGAACTGTGACACGGGGCTTTCAGTGTACATAACATTTTTTGGGTCCCCAACATCCTCTCATCTGAGCCATTGACACCAGTCAGAGCAATAGTAAAGCTCAGGAGAGCGAGCACTCTTGGGGTGTTCACTCGAACACCCCCTCAAGGTGTTGAGGTGGAGGTGAGGAGCATCAAGTGCATACAGAGATCAGTAGCAAGTAGACAAGGCCCACTGACAGTCGTCCTCTCATCTTCCGCATGTTCTCCATGCGGAGGCATGCATTGTGGTTCTGAATGATATACATTCCACTTTTGGATAGTCTCTCGACAAATTTAGTTATGGTCTGTTTGGTTCAGTGGCTAGACATGCTCAGTGGCTAGACATGTTGAGCCCGGCTCGCGCGTCGCGCTGTGTCGCGCAAGCCGGGCGAGCAGGCCGACTCCAACGCCGCTGGCTCGCTAGCGCAGGTGATTCGCGTTCGCCTGTTTCATATTTCTCCAGCGCTTCATGGCCCACGCCTTGCACCTGCATGCTGGCCGTGCTCTAGCTGCAGCCTCTGGCTTTCATCAAGGCGACTGCTTTCCGGTCCCTGGCTCACGCCTTACACTAGCGGTCAGGCCGCGCCATGGCTGCTGCTTCTGGGTCTCGTCTGGGTGCCTCTTTTCCAGCTGCAAAGTACTCCAAGTTGCGGCTGCTAACTCGGGCTTACTAAGCTGCCACTGGTTGTGACGCCTGTCAGCCCTTAGGACCTTATTCAGTCTTTCTGGGCTGGCTTTTCACAGCCCCAGCCCCTTTGGAAGGGCTCACTTCTCTTGACGAGCCTATATGTTATAATCTATTTGTCTTGACGAGCTATTTGAAATTAATGATCTCTCAATATTGCTTTACAGTTGTTAGTAATAATCAAATCTTATTTGGACCTTGTCCATTCTCTCTGGGCTGCTTTTCGAGAGAAAGAAAGCAGCTCTTCCAAAGTGACAGAGCGGTGGCTGTGAGAGGCCAGCCCAAAGGAATGGACGAGGTCTGGAAGGGCCGGATGGCGCAACAAGCAGGATATTTGTCCCTAAGATGTCAACAAGTGGGCTCGCAATGACCTCTAGTCAGTAAGTGAAAGTCAGGACCACTAGATAGCGGAAAAGCGTCGCCCTAGGAACCTGGAGACTCTTAGAGGACGATGGAATTTGGCCCCTTCGACCCTTGTCAACGCTTTTCGGGCTGGCTTATCACAGCCCTTGCCACCATTGGGAGGGCCACTACTTCTTGATGGCTAGGGTGGCCAGCCCAGTAAACAGAACGAACAAATTTCGAAAGGGCCAGAAAAGCTCTAAAGCACACAGCTCAAGTGGCCACTAGGCATTCAATAACCCCTGTTGAGCAGCCGGAGGTCAGACAAACTGATCTCCTGGTAGCGGGTCCCCTGCTTTTGACAGCCACCGCCCCATTTTGGAAGAGCTCATATTTCATCATCTGGCGGCTAGTCTTTCTAACTTGAGGCTGCTAACTAGAAAACAACAGCGCTTCCAAAATGGCTGGTGGCTGTGAGAGTCCAGCCCAAAAGAATGTGCAGGGCCGGGAGCCGGATGGCGCAAGGAGCAAGATACTGATTGCTAAGAAAAGAAGAAGAAAGGGGTTCTCGGTAGCCTCGAGTCAGTAAGTGCAAGTCAGATTAAACTGAGGTTACTGAGTGTGTCCTACATGGTCCATGCTCAGTCATCATGTCTCTCAGCGCTTCTCGGCCCCTTTGGACCTCTTTCGGGCTGGCTTTTTCTCAGGGGCTGGACAAGCCAGCCCAAAAAAGAATGAACAAATGCCCCTATCCTCAATCCAAACCCCAACATCGCCCATTGTCTGTCTGGCCTTGTGGCGTGGGGCCAACACGGAGGAGGGAGGGAGCGACGGCGCCGCCCAGGCGACGTCGGGGCGGAGGAGGGGGGGGGAGG
>WELB01000066.1:443429-455200 GCA_009602725.1 Spirogloea muscicola | reverse complement strand
CTTCCAGGACCCTAGCCTCTCTGATTTGCGGCTGCTTAGCAGGGGTTACTGAGTAATTTGTAGCTGCTTTCTTTCTTTGTGTGCTTTGGTTTCTTAGCGCTTCCTCTGGCTTCCTCTGGCCCCCTTCTCGTTCTTTGTTCATTCTTTTTTGGGCTGGCTTGTCCAGCCCCTATCCTCAATGGGCGAGCCCTTTCTTGTCCATTCTTTTGGGCTGGCCTTACCCAGCCACCAGTCAATCTGGCCGCGCTGCCCCCATTCACGAAGCTCATGTCTGCAGCAGGAAGCAAAGGAAAAGACGCTTCTCGGCAAAGCTTGACCTGCACATATGGCTAAGAAACGATGGGGAACGCTACCAGTAAGTGCAGCCACACAGAAGAAAGTTCTCGTCCATTGAGAATAGGGGCTGGAAAGAAAGAAAGAAGAAAGTGCTCGCCCATTGAGAATAGGGGCTGGAAAAGCCAGCCCAAAAAAGAATGAACAGAATACGAGAAGGGGGCCAGGGGAAGCGCTAAGAAAGACAAGCACACAGGAACAAAGCAGCTACGAATCACTCAGTAACCTCTGCTAAGCAGCCGCAGTTCGGAGATGCTAGGCTCGTGGAAGTGGGTCCCCTGGCCAGAGCCAGAGGCAGCAGCGAGGGCTCTGCCGGCACGAAGGTGCAACGCCCGGGCCATAGACCTCTGCAGCGAGACGGCCAGGCGCATTCGATACACTTGCGCCAGCGACCCGGCTGCAGGAAAGTCTACCGGGTCCCCATGGAAGCGACGGGCGATGGTGGAAAAGCCAGCCCAAAAAAGAATGAGCAGAAGGTCAGAGAGAAGGTGCTCGCCCATTGAGAAGAGGGGCTGGCAAAGCCAACCCAAAAAGAATGGACAATGTTCAAAGCCAAAGAAAGAGGTGCTGAAAAAGGACTACACTACAAAGTGCAAGATGGTGCAGAGGGAGATGCAGATGGCTGCTCAGTATCCACGTGTGAGCAACAGCAGGTCAGAGAGGTCTTGCTTTAGTAGTCGACGTCTTCTCTCTTTCCACCAGCTAGCTACTCGGATCTGCATCTCCTGTCTAGAGGTTACTGAGCGTTCCCTGGCTGATGTCTTAGTCCTAGTCGTTTGCACTCAAGCTCCCTCAGACCTTGTCCATTCTTTTGGGCTGGCCTTTCCCAGCCACCAGTCAATCTGGCCGCGCTTTCTTCTTTAGTATCAATGGGTGACAGGAAGTCAGTCTCTACGTGCCACTATACATGCTGGTCAGAACCTGCTAAATACACACTAAAGTACACACTCCATTTGAACGACAAATATATATCATTCTTTTTGCTGGCCTCTCACAGTCACTGCCCTCTCCTGGAGCGTCGATTCTCCATTTGGCCGTCGTTGGAAGAGCTCACCGCTTCGATGGTGGCCGCCACCGCCGCCGACGCTCTGGCCGCCGCCTGGGCGGCCCTGCGGCTCAGCGTGGAGGCCCCACAGCGCATGCCGCCATGGGACGCCGTCGTGCTCACCGCCGCCAGGTCTGCCTTTGCCGTTGCCGCCGTAATGCCGCGGTAAAGGGTTCAGGGTTAGGGTTTAGAGTTAGGGTCCGAACCCTAGACCCTAAGTCCAAGGCATGCGGCGCACAGCCCCGCCCAGGCGGGCCTATACACTGCGCAGCTCGCGGAGGCGCGCCGGTGCGGCCGTCTGGCTGGGACGACGGCGGCGCTGGCTGTGCCCGACCCCGACGGCTGCCGAATCGGCTCCGGCGGAGCTACACTTAATGCCATCTGTGGCCTCGTCGCCCACATTACTGAGGTGGGTTTGGCGTGAGTGCCGTTTGGCGATGCGACTTGCCTTGTGAAGCTGGCCTTGCGTGCAGCCTGCGTCCAGGATATGGTCTCAATCTAATCTGAAAATCCGGACACGAATATAAAGAAAGTGGCTCTGTTCACAGTGGGCTGTAAACAGCTAGTCCGAGAAGAATAGATTCTGTGTGAACGGGCCGTGAAGCGCATCCCTAAAGCTTTCCTTCATAATTTCTTAGTAACCTCTGCTTGGAAGCCGCTAGTCAGAAAGATTAGCCGCCAGAATGCGATCCCCTCGATCAAAGCTAGAGGCTGCAGAAATGCCGGCCTGAAGCTGTATCCTTGACTCTTAATAGCGCTGGGATTGGCTATTTCAGCAATGTGGCAGCATTGGGTCCAGCTTGGCCAGTGCGGCCAGTACAGCTGTAGCGGCGGCAGAGAAGCTTGCGAGCATGGCGGTGCTGCTGGTGCACGCTGGCGGCGACTCGAAGCGCGTGCCGTGGGCCAACCCCGCCGGCAAGCCCTTTGTGCCGCTGCCGCTGCCGACGGGCTGCGTGGGCGCCGACCCCGACGCGCCGGTCGCCACGCTCTTCGACCACATACTCGCGTTATCTGCCCCTGCAGTGCACACATTTGACGGCCAAGGTATGGCACTGCACGAAGTTGTCATCACTTCTTGCTGAACAAATTTACATTGGGGTTTAAGGGTCAAGGATTAGGTTTTGTGGTGTAGGATCAAGGTCAGAGCTTATAGGGTTGTAGGATAGAAATGTAGGGCTTGTCTGTTTGGGCTCTGGATGACAACAGGTCACACATGCTTTAGAACTCTAACACTACACATGTTATTCAGGTTGTCAATTTGCTATTTCATCTGTTACTTTGTATGTATTGTTGTCAAGGATGAAGTCAAGGCTAGGGCCGAGTCGGCCTTCATAGATCAGTCTTAGTAGAGGAGAAAGTCTAACAAGCTAGCAAAAAGCTGTATTGGCAAACCCTTGACCTCCAATGCTACCTGGAACCTTAAGCCGTGACCCTTGACCACATGTCTTTCATTTATACTAAACTAGCTTCAATCGGCTCGAAAGATCTGACATTCAGCAATCAGCAACCTTAAGCCCACTCTGTCAAGGAAGTGGAATCTGTTTGTGCTGTGCCACAGGCGGCCTTTTCGTCATGACTGGTGACGTGCTAGCCTGCTTTGACAGCAGCCACGTCGCGTGCCCGCCCGATGGCGTGTGCATCATAGCCGCCCCTGTGCCGCTCAGCGTCGCCAAGCACCATGGCATAGTGCTCCCTGAGCTAGGCCAAGAGGCTGGCTTGGAAGGCGCCCTGAGTGGAGGCAGGGAGAGCCGCACGGCGTCGGCCACCAGACTGGTGGCGGACCTGCTGCAGAAGCCCACCGTGCAGGTGAGCCTTTGATCTGTTGCACTTCATGAAACCTAACACTTCACAGACAATGTAATGGGCTTGACTCATGGTCTAGCTTAAGGATTTAAGGCTCTGATATCAGGACCTAGGCAGTAGGCGATCCTGACTATGGACTCGATGACAGTTGCTGGGTGACTGAGAACTCTTGACACTTGCCTGTGGGATTCTCAAAGGAAGGCCAAATGAAGCCCAGCACTTTATATTCCGACTGTTTAGTACGGTAATTTTACCCAAATTATTGTGTATCCTGGATGGTGGCGACTTTGAGTCCTGTTAGCCCAAGCTTGGCAAGTATGCGAGGTTCTTCCAGTCGGGGTCATGTGATGTATTCAAGCGCGCAATCACGTGGTACTCCTCTTAGTAATTAGTGGTAAGAGTAGTCAGTCAAGAGCACAATGCATAAAAAGAAGCAGCGACGTCGCCCGGTGTTGGGCTCACTACTTGATTCGGGCTTAGCATCTCGCACATGTTCAGGAGATGGTGGCCAGGAATGCTGTCTCTAAGGCCGGCGCTGCGCTCCTGGACACAGGCATCTTCGCTGTACGTGGCGGCGCCTGGCGGGACCTCATCCGCCTGGCCTTGGCTGAACCAGACCCAGTTGCAAGCTTGCTAGCAAGCGGCGACGAGGTACACTACCATCTGGGGTAAACATCCTGATCATTGGATGATTAAGTGCTGTATCCAATAACATAAAACGGTTATACTCTTGAATTGGGTCCCGGTTATCCCACACGTTCGAGAAGTATGTTGCAATAATTCGGTAGCACCTTGATTTGGTGGGCCAGGTGAGCCTGTACGAGGAGCTTGCTGCAGCCTGGGTGCCAGCCCGGCGTGCCTGGCTGGCGTCCCGGCCACTAGGAAGCACCATGACCTCACAACTTGGAGCCCGCCGGCTGTCCTTCTATGTTGCTGGTGAGGGGTCCAATATTTGCGATCGCGAAGCGATTTACTCTAGTGTGCACCATCTGCTGAGTTACAGCTACTACCATGATGTGTATTAGTATTAGATGCCTAAGCATCGCAGTGCAGTCTCCTGAGCTGTTACTGCACAGTATCTAAGCCCATGGATTATTGCCACCATTATATCTACACAGTAATAGATGTACTTTGAGTCGCCTCTACTATACATCAATCACATCATATAGCAGCAAAGCCATTGAGAGATTGTCATTGACTGCGCACACATCAAGCTTCACCCTTCAAGTGGAAAGCTGATAAAAGGCATGTTCCATCTGCTGACATGTCCCCTTGAGGTGGTTGGCACAGAGGACCTGACATTCATGCACTTTGGGACATCGGGGGAGATCCTTGACCACCTTGGGCACGCGCTTGGCGAGCGCGTATCACGCCGCCACCTATCATCGACCGCCGGGCCGTCCTGCTGCCACGTTGCCGAATCAGGTGTGTGCAGCTAATGTGCAGCTACTTATGAGTACATGCTTTTCTGTCACACTTTATACTTTCGTTGTCGAGTGTCAAACAAGTAGTGTTGTGCATCCCACAAATTCAGTCTCCCACTTATAAAATTAATGTTCCAATCTATCGTGCCTGCTTTCAGCAACGCTGGTATCAAGTATTGTGGAGGCCGGGGCATCCGTCGGCGATGGTTCGCTTGTAGCCGACTCAGTCCTTACGGCCGGCTGCCGAGTTGGCAACCGCTGCATCGTCATGGGCATAGACACATCGAGTGCTTCTTCCAACGACGAACCTGGGACTTCAGGAGCGACTACAGCTTGGCGTTGGGTGGTGCCCGACAACAGCTGCGTGTGGGGGGCCCCGCTGGTCGATGGCCGCGGCAGCGTCGTCCTAGCCTGTGGCATAGACGACAACCCCAAGCAGCTGATGGTCGGCGATGGCAGCGGTCGTCACGGTGGGACGTTCGGTGGCCGGCCCTGGACCGACTGGCTGAGGAGCCGGGAGGTGCTTGCGACGGAGCTCTGGGCGCCCACTGAAGCACCCCTTCGATGCCTGTGGACTGCGAGACTCTTTCCCGTCGTGCGCTCGCTCCGAGACGGCCTCCGCGCGGTGGCCTGGCTGCTCAGCGTCGGGCCGCCAGATGGTGTAGCTGCCACCAAGTGGCGCGCCTCAGAGAGGGTCAGCCTGGCTGCAATGCATGGGATCGTCGATTTCGGAGCGCTCCTTGGTGAGGTGCGCCTCACAAGGGGCCTGAAGGCAGCTCAGATTGCCATGGCGAGCATCGAGGTCAGCTTCTACACCTTGCTTCAAGTACAACTCCTCAACTGTTATACATTAGTGATATCTGCAAGAAATGTTGGGTCTTTACATTACTATGTGATGATGTTATACACTTGTGCTTGCATCATTGTGCACAATCTTTTAGCGAGTCGAGGTTCTGGGTCCTGGGCTTTGCCACTCAATCCCCATGGATGTTAGTCCACGTTGTAAATATGTGCTAATCTACAGAGTCGCGCATAAATGATACAAAGACTTAAGAAGCTGCCTTGTATGTTCCTGCAGACGAGGTCATTTGGGCGCAACCTGGCGTCCCTCTGCGCGCTTATTCCGGCAGAGAGCGCCGCTGCGGCGCAGGTCTGTGCAGCAATGGCCGCGGTGCCAATTGCTGGCTATGACGGCCTCCAGTCCGCAGCTTCTGCTAGCTCGCCAGGCATCGTCGACGGCATTCCCCATAGCCGGCTGCTGCAGGCGCGGCTGGACGTGCTCGGCACTCTCGGTGGCCTGGTGCCCGACGAGCGTGCTGCACTCGACCGCGCCGTTTGGCAGGCAGTGGCTGACGAGACTGCCGCTGCTGTGGGTTTGGGGTCTGCCGAAAGTGTGACAGGTAACTGCAACAAGTCTTAATGATATCCTGTAATTTTGCTTATGAATGGAACGTGCTCGCACTTAGCATGAGTAGAAGTCCGCACCAGATCATGTGTACATTTGCTCGTGCTTTTGATGCAAAGCCATATACAGATTTGGACGTATGGCTTAGTTGCCTTTGGAAGTCTTCTCAGGACGACAAGATCAATCTGTGACGCCTTCTTTTGGTGTCAAGTCGTCAGCTTGTGCTGCCATGTCTTGCGTGCCTGCAATCGCCCTTAGACACATGATGGGTACTCGATAGGACAGTCCATAAGAATAAGTCTTGGCAGCTCACTACGATTTTGGTGTCACACTTAAGCTCTGGATCATGACGTAGAGATCTATGATCTGACCTCTTCTGCTTGCTTGAAGGCAGGTCGCTCGACGTTGCCAACTGGCAGCGCGGACCCCCAACTCGGCCAGGCAAGATTAGGCTCGGCTCCTGCTCCGAGAGTCGGCGCCGTTGCGGTCGTGGAGCTGCCGGTGCGGCTCGACCTCGTCGGCGGGTGGAGCGACACGCCGCCGTGGAGCTTGGAGCGCGTCGGCCGCGTCCTGAACCTCGCCGTCACGCTTGATGGCGCCGCGCCGGTCGGCGCCAGAGTCACAGTCACACCAGGGCCAGGTGAGATTACATCAAAGAGTCACAGCAATTAGGTAGAATGTCAAGCCTAACTCCTACATAAAATTGACTGAGTACTGGAATAATGAGTACTGATTGAGTACTAATTACTCATTTGGATTCTGCTGTTGTCAAGGCAGGACTAGACTTCTCTGACGAAGCGGGAAACCGGCTGTTGCTCGGGGGCCTCGTAGACATGGCGGGCGCCGCGCTCTCGCCGGCTGAACCCTTCTGCATCGCCAGGGCCGCGCTGCGCGTCACTGGCTATGAGGCCCTCGGAGTGGCAGCCGGCTCTATGCCTTGGGGTCTCCGCGTCGAGACGTGGGCCGCCGTCCCTCGTGGCAGCGGCCTGGGTACGTCCAGCATCCTGGCTGCTGCGCTCGTGCGCGCACTCCTGCAAGTTGGCGGTGGCAGCGACGACAACGAGCGCGTGTCCAGCCTCGTGCTCCTGCTGGAGCAGCAGATGGGCTCTGGCGGCGGCTGGCAGGACCAGGTGCGATGCCCCAGATGCTTCACATTCGACCTTGACCATGGCCTGCATGAATCCATATAAGAATACCCATAAAGGTCATAACACCCATAATACCCATAGAAAGTATGGTTGTTATACATCTGTTGAGTATAAGAATACTCAATTTGAGTCAGTCCTGAATCACGGCTATAACCGCATGAAGTAGGCTCTCTGCCAATGACCCTTGACATTTTCTTCTGACCTCTGACTCTGCATTCAATCTTCAACTTTTCAACACGCTGGCAGCTGCAACGGCACTGCATTGTCAGTCGCTTGTGGATGTGGAAGTCTAATGATTGGCACATTAAGCATCCCAAGTGGCTCTCGCTTTAGGACGTCGACTGAGCTTTTCACTTTTGCCATGCATTTACTGAAGCCTTGACTTTTGGCTTTTCTTTCCACTTGTAACCATCTATTTCTGCTCGGAAAGTCTTCACTTCAATGCTAGGCCTCAATGCTAGATCCTCAACACCCTCTTTGTTGGGGACGTGCTGTTTTGCAGGTCGGCGGGCTATATCCTGGCGCCAAGTGCACGACCAGCCTGCCGATGCAGCCGATGCGCATCGCTGTGGAGCCAATCCTGCTCCTCCCTGCGCTGCAGTCCGAGCTGCAGGCTCGGCTTGTTGTCGTGTTCACCGGCCAGGTGCACCCAAAGCTCATGTTTGCAGGCCTCGTGGAAACCCAGAGGCTCGTGTGCCATCACCGGAGCCACGACGGGCACTGCATGTCCTTACGTCCTGCAAGCTGCACCATACTGATGGTCGCACATAGTTGCTTCGCTGAAGCCCATGTATCAATTTGCAAAGTGTGCTGGAAGGGGTGATCTTGTGCGAAAGTCACAAGTGGTTTCATATTGTAAAGCTAACAATTGCATCTAGAAGGTTGGACTGACTGCGAAGCCTGCAGTTGATTGCCAGAGGTTATATCCATAGTGGCAGTCTCGCCTTAGCTTCTGAACATCTGCATACGCCGATACATGCTTTCTGTCGTTGGAATATATGTCCACATTCTTGCTCAATATTTACTCTCACTTTGGTCATAACTGCAGAATGACACCTCCCGTGGGTGGCATGGCAGGTGAGGCTTGCGCGCGACGTCCTCCAGAAGGTCGTGCGGCGGTACCTGCAGCGGGACGCGGCCATGGTGTCTGCGGTGGGGGCCCTCGCAGCGCTGGCGGATGAGGCCCGAGCGGCCCTGTCGCTCGGACGGCTGGACGCCATCGGCGCCGTGCTAGCATCTGCATGGCGGTTAAACCAGGAGCTCGTGCCGCAAAGTGGGACTGCTGTGATGGAGGAGCTGCTCGCACGCATTGGTGGGCTCTGCTGCGGCGCCAAGTTGGTGGGCGCTGGCGGCGGCGGGTTCGGCATCCTCATGGCCAGGGATGCGGCGTCAGCAGCAGCTATTGCGGCGGCGGTTGCGGAGCTCGGCGAGCCGCTCCGGGCTCATCGATGGGCCCTATGGACAGGCTGAGACCTTGACCTGGCTGTTAATGGCTATCTTTTTAATTTCCTGACTGTAGGAGGGTTAACAGGAATCTTACTAGCAAACTCGGGTCTTGGTAATCGCTTTGCACGACACCTAATATGTGTCAGCCCATTTTTGTTAGATAGACACAAATCTCCAGCAGCTTCAGGTGCCCCTTGGCTAAGTGCTCCCTGCTATCATTGTAGCTGGCTTGCTGTTTTTGTACTAAGAGCAAATGCTGGAACTACTTAGCGGCCACTCTCATACACGGGTAGTACATATTGCCACTCAACCCAATAGCCCATTGAATTGATGAGCTTCTTGGTAGCTTACACTCGTTAAGAAGTCCATGTCTTGAGCATTTCACAAAATGGGAAACTACAATTTGAGTCAAAGTACCAGTCCTTGGTCCCAGGTTGAAGCTTAACCTTGATGCAACTCTTAATCCTAATTGTCTGCGCAATCTCCCAGATAGACCAGAGTTAGGTACATGGATGCCTGTTACTGTACCCCTGGCCAAAAAGGGAGCCGCAAGCTGCTGTCAGACTGTCAAAGTGTTGTCACTTTGTGTCACTTGCTCTGCATGGCGAGTGCCAAACGATCTGACTATAACGATGACTACCGACTTCTTAAATGTACACTTAGCACCAATGAGGCAAGGCTGTCGCCCATGATTGCCGCCAAAATTCCATCACAATCTGCTGTGGGCGAAGCTGCTCACGGCAGCTTTTGGGTTTCTCAGCACCAGGAGCTCTCGCTGCCGCAGCTGCAGCCGCTCTCTGTGCTCTTTGTCAGACCTCTGCCGTCGCCCCAACAACACCAAGGTGCTGCAGACAAAGATACAGCAGCTGCAAGGACGTACCATCCCTTCGGACTTCTTATGTACATCGAGGTGCCGGAAGGCTGCTGTCATTGGCGACGATCGTCGGCGCAGTGGTTGCAAGGTCAGCCCGCCACGCGCATGCGCGATCAGAAGAGAGGTCGGCTGGGAGACTGCATTAGCCGTCGAAGACAACCATGCGCTCGTCAATTGGGCCCCGGCAGATCGGGCACTGCTTGCACTTGCTCGCACACCCGCTGCGCCCCACAATATAAGAAAAGCAGAGTCAGATCATTCTGAGCCAGCCATCATGCAGCCCTCAGATGGGCCTCAAATCCTCGGCCTTCAAAGTCTGTCTATCCTGATCTTAAGGTAGTAAGGACTGTATAGGATTGATCTGACTCCTGGAGCAGGGCAGTCAGCCACGGGAGCGATAACTTGGTGTGGAGATGGAGCTGCATGCTTCGTGGCAGGATCGCTGGCAGGTCAAAGTGCAGCGACAAGAGCACAACTGCAGTGCCAATGCAGCTCTCAGTTGGAATAATTACCTCTAACCGCGGATTCAACAACTCTTTTACTACGTGCCTAGAGGGCTCAGGGGACGGAGCGGAACCTGCAGAGGACGCGGTGCCGGCAAGGCATCACAACGACAGCAATGTCGCGCTCGAAGCAGATGCGGCACAGCAGACGTTCCTGCGACGCACGGGTCACGGAGCCTCCTGTCAGTAACGAGCGGCGAGAAGGGGAAGGATGGCAGAGGAGGTAAGGAGGGAGGGAGGAGGGCGGGAAGGTGACCTGCTGGATGCGGTCGAGCTCCTGCTTCTGGACCTTGGCGCGCTCCACCTGGTCCAAGAGCGCCGCCTGCAGCTGCACGACCTGGAGGAGAGCAGGACGGTGTGTTGCTGCTGCTGCAGTCAGCCATGGCAGTCTGACAAGCGGCCCTCTGATGCCAGCAGCATACGCACAGACGGGACAAGACGAAAGCAAGCAGGGAACTATCAAAGTCAGATAGTTTTTTGGCTTGACGGTAGAAGAATTAGCTGCTGTGCAGTGTGTAAAAGTGTAAACTTTCTGTTAATTTTGTGGGCACCCAGCGGGACGAAGGCCGGCGGAGACAGCACCTCATGAGCGAGCTCCCCCTTGCGCATCTTGCGGATGTGGCTCGGAGGCGTTCCCTGGAAGGTGTTGTATCTGAGGAGGGAGGAGGGAGGAGGACAGGTTGGAGAGAGGTGGCCATCACCCACGTGACCGCAGGGGACAGCAACAACTAGAGGCCAGGAGGAGAGGGAGGGGGAGGAGGGAGGGGGGACGCAGACCCTGGCAGAATGGCGGCGGCTAGGCCCCGGCGCTCAGCCCGCAGCTCGTCGTCTGCTGACCACCACCCGGCCAGCCTGCGTGCGGCGATAGTGCAGCCATGGCCATTGACAGTGAGGGAGGCGCGGAGAGGCAGAGCATGGAGGAGAGAAGGAGGAGGGCGGGGGGGCCAGAGGGAGCAGACCTCATGCCGCGCGTGGCGAAGGAGCAGAACTCGAAGCACGCGAGAGCCCCATCTGGGTCTGCATCATTGCGCTGCCGCCGACCGTCCTCCCTCCGGCCCCCAACACACGCCGCGTGCAGGCCCCCGACGAGCTGCAGTGCGGCGAAGAGCAGTGCGACGGCCTGCGCCACCAGGAGCGGCGCGAAGATGGCGCGCATGGGCAGACGCGCCGCCCACTGAGGCTCCGCCTGAAAAATGAGGGAGGAGGGAGGTGGAGAGAGAGAGAGGAGGGAGAGAGTGCAGGTGAATCAGGAAATTTACAAAGGGATTCAAAGTAGAGGGAGGCCAGCACGAGCAAGAGCCAAGCCAGGCACTCGAGCAGAGGAGCAAGCAGGGCAAGTGGAGGGAGGAAAGAAAACCCGAGTCCTTTTACTCAGATCAACTGAGTAAGTTACGAAAAGTTAATGAAAGAAAGAGTGGCACATGAACAAAGAATAAAGAAAAGATAACCTAGTAAAAGAAGAGAGTCTCTTGAGTAGAAATATAAAGATACAAGGCAATACTGCAGGTGATGCACTTCAATTCTGTAATTGTGCTGCTTGATACCTAGTGGAAAAAAGGAATGCATTAGCTCAGACACGAGGGGTGAACGAGCGCCCACCTCCAGATGCATGCAGAGGAGGACCTGGAAGGCGACGACGGCGGCCTTGAGGAAGTGGCCGCCGACTTCCTGGACGCCGCAGCCGAAGCCCCACAGGTCGCCCTCGCCGTCGTCGCCGGCCATGGAGGCGCCGGCGCTGGGCGCCGCGGCCTCGCCGTCCTCGGCGCTGACCCCCGCCGCCGCCTCCTCGT